>NW_004624946.1:945857-1025012 GCF_000247695.1 Heterocephalus glaber | reverse complement strand
CGTCTTTGTCCTGTGTTCCTTTTCTTGCCTTTTCAGCCACAAGAGCTCCATTGTACCTATATCACGTTTCTGTTGGTTGCTGTGGGACACCTCCCCCCCCCCAACTCCTCCCAGTTTGTGTGTGGCACCTTGGTGGAGAGGGCAAGATGCTGTCTTGCTGGCATCAACTGTGGTCCTCAGATCAAAGGAAAGAAATGGCTGGAGGGGCTTCTCAGAGGAGGGGGCCCCTGGGCATTTTCCCGTGTGTTTATAGGACACTGAACTGTCAGCCTCTCCCATAGCTCGCCCTCCGCAGGGCGAGTAGAGCGAGCAACCAAGGCATCACACACACTTGTTCTATTCCATTGGTTTTTGTGTCCTTATGCCAATATCACGCTGTTTTGATCCCTATAGCTTTGTAATAAGCTTTGAAATCAGGAAATATGAGTCCTACAACTTTGTTCTTTTTCAACATTGTTTTGGCTATTTGGAGCTCCTTATAATTCCACATGAATTTGAGGATTGGCATTTCTGAAAAAAAAAAGTCGTTAGAATTGTGGTAGGGATTGCCTTGAATCTTTAGATCATTTTTTTTTTGGATCACTTTTAACAATATTGTGTCTTCCAATCCAGATAGTCCAGAAATAAACCCATACATTCATGGTCAATTGATTTCCAACATGAGTACCAAGACTGTTTGATACATGAAAACAGTCTTTCCAACAAATGGCATTCAAACAACCAAGTATCCATGTGCCAAAAAATGATGTTGGACCCACTATATACAAAAATTGAGTTCAAGGCTAGCCTGAACTACATGGCAAGACCCTGTCTCAAAAAAAAAACCAAAACCAGGCCGGGGATGTAGCTCAGTGGTTTTGCCGCCTCCCTCACAAGTGCAAGGTCCTGAGTTCGATCCCTGGTACCAAAAAGAAAAAAAAAGCCCAAAACCAAAACTTGACCCCAAATGGATTGTTAACCTAAATAGGATGTCTTTCTTTTTTTTTTTTAAGGTCTTCTTTAAGTTCTTTCAGCAATGTTTTGTAATTCTCATATATATGTCCTGTACCTTATTATGCTTTTGGTTTTGGGGGGTTGTTTTGTTTTGTATTATTTTGTTTGAGACAAGGTCTTTCTATGTAGTTCAGGTTGGCCTTGAACTCACTGTGTAGCCCACGTTGGCCTCAAACTCACAGTGATCCTCCTGCCTCAGCCTCCCAAGTGCTGGGATGACACAGGTGCACCACTATGCCTGGCCCTTTTTATGCTTTGAATCTAAAATGTCCCCCAAGCCAGGTGTGGTGGTGAACCACTGCCATCCTAGCTACTTGGGAGACTGAGGCAGGAATTTGAGGCCAACCTGAGCAGCTCAGCAAGACCCTGTATCAAAATAAAATTTAAAAATGGGCTGTGGTGTGGCTCAGTGATAGAGCACTTGCCTAACATGCACAAGGCTCTGGGTCCAATCCTCAGTACTGAAAAAAGTATCCCCAAAATCTTAGGTATTGAAATATTGATGCCCAATGTAACAATGTTCACAGATGGGGACCAGACCAGTGATTGGATCATGAAGCACTAACTCATCATCAATACATTGATCTATTGATAAGCTCATAGCTGAATAGTCTCTGAAGAAGTGGGGTTTAATTGGAGGAAGGAGGCCCCAGCAGGCATGCCTTTGAAGAGTATACCTTGTCCCTGACTCCATCCTCCTCTCTCTAGCTTTCTCTGCTTCTTGGCTGCCATGTGGTTGGTGAGCAGCTTTCCTCTTGTCATGCTCTTCGGCCATGATGTTCCTGCCTTACCACAGGCCTTGTGTTAGTTACTTTTCTCTCCCTGCTGAGACAAAATACCTGGCACCAAAAGTTAAAGGAGAAGGGGTTTATTTGGCTCACAGTTCGTAGAGGTTTCAGTCCATAATCAGCTGGCTCCAAGGCTGAGATGGCAAACAGGCATCACGGAGGAGAAACAACATGGCGTGCACAAAGTAGCAAAGGCAACAAGGGGCCTTCACCATGTCTTTCTACCTCTTTTATCTCATCCAGACTACCAGGATTAGGGTGGTGCTAAACCACTATCTCACATGTAGTGATTTAGTAATCATGGGCCCTTAATCCCAGCATCACACATTCCAGATTCAGCCACCTCTGAGAAAGTAAGTTCCACCTCATCTGCATGAGGCTTTGGGGAGACATCTCAACACAAACCACAACATTCTGCTGCTGGACCCCCAAAGCCTCATGCATATCCCTTTATGCAAAAAAAAAAACCCATTTAGTCCACCTCTAAGAGTTGCCAAAGTCCTAACAGTTTCAGCATTGCTGAAAAGTCCAAGTCCAAAGTCTCCTCTGAGACTTAAGACAAACTCTTAGCTGCAAGCCCCTGTCCAAAGGAAAAGAAAGTCAAACACTTCCAACATTCAGTGCACAAGATAGACATTCCCATTCCAAAAGGTACAAACAGGAGGGTACAGAGGAATGGGACCAAGGCAAGTCCAAAATCCAGTAGGGCAAACATTCAATCCCATAGTTCCACTTCAGCATCTGAGACAATCTGTGGCAAGTTGTAAACTCCAAAAGGCTTGGGTGGCTCTGCCCCATGACACTACGGGGGGGTTATATCTCCCATGGCTTCTCTCTGGGCCTGCTCTGCTCCCTCCTTGCAGTTTTCTTCAAACAATCCATGGTCCTGGCTTCTCCAAACTTCTGGGGTCTCCACTGCACCTTTGAATTCACACCCACAGCTTCACACACTGCCCTCTCAGGAACACTGCCTGGCCTCCCAGGCCTGCTTCTGAAATCTGGGTGGAAGCCTACTGACCCCACAACTCTTGTATTTTGCATGCACCTAAAACCAGCACCATGTGGTTGACGCCCATATTTGCTGCCAGCTGGAGCAGTAGGCCAAAGTTCCTTCTCTCAGCTGTAGGGGTCCAGTGCCTGGATCGCTGAGCACTCTGAACCCAGTCTCGAGGAACAAATTCTCTAGGCTGCCACCATTCTCAAAGACGGTTCTCTGGGGCTTTCTTCTCAAATCAAAGACTTCATCTTTTGCAATTTGGAGGCTGCAAAGGGTGGAGTCCTGCTGCTCCTTGTGAGGCCCTAAGGCCATCTTTTCTATTCTCTTGTTCCTTCTCAGCAATCAGGATCTCCTCTGCTCCATCTTTGCAATCCACAGCTTTACAGGAGCTTTCTTTCTGGCCAAATTCAAAGTATTTTAAATCATTCTGCTGGGCTCTTTGCATAGATCTGGCTAAAATTTAGCCCCCAACAGTAGCCATGCCACGGCTTCAACATTAGATTGCCTTGAAATCTCTTCTGCAAGGTTAATTAGTCCACCACCCTTAATCTCAGTCTCAGGCAAAGTCTCTGGACATGAGTAAAATGCGGACAAACTTTCTGCCAACCCATAACACACATGTCTGGAGTCCAGCAGCCAATGCAGTCCTTCTTCCCAACAGAAACCTCCTGAGCCTGGTCTTTAGTGGCTTTCCGGCCTTCTGAGCTCTGACCAGAATCTTCCATACAGAACAGCCTAAGGCGCTCCAGCTCGACTTCTTCTACCAGCATGTCTGCCTGTTTCTGGGTAAATAGGAGCCAAATAAGGGCCTGTGAGGATTCTTAAGACTTGAAGGCCTAAAAGTTTAAAACTTCTACATTATTCTCTGTCTTTCCTTCTCCATTGGGCTCAGTGCGGCCTTCAGTGCATGACATGCTCCATCCAATCAGTAACTTTGCAGATGTTCTCCGCACCCCCCTTCATGACTTCTGTGATGAGAGAGAGACAGAGGGAGCAGATGAGGAAACCCAGGCAGACTGGGTCTTGGGCATGTGACCTGAGTCTCTTGTCAAGCATCAGAAGCCAACATGCACTACCCATCCAAATTCTGAACAATTTTTTTAAATGCTTATGAGGAAGCCAGGCATGGTGATGCACACCTGTCATCCTAGCACTCGGGAGGCTGAGGCAGGAAAATCGTTGCAAGTTCAAGGTCAGCCTGGGCTACACAGTGAGACCTCTCATCTCAAAGAAACAAACAAAAATCTCTATGATGAACGTGACCATTATGTGTATCAAGTGTACCAATAAAGTTAAATTTTTAAAAATTGACAGGAATCTCGATGGCTCTACGAGACAAGTTCATGTCACCCATAAATGCCCACAGAGGTGGCTCTATGCTGAGCACTGTCCCCAGGGATGCAGCCCAATTAGGGCAGCAGAAGCTGCTGCTCGTCCTGTAATGGAGGGAGAGAGAAGACAAAACAGAAAAAAATCCAGTCACCTGACTGCCTAGCAGGGAAATGTGATTTAGGACAAAATCTTCAGATGAAAGAAATGATTTTACCCTTAGAGCTGAATGACCAAATAAAAGCCAGCCTTGCAAAGATTAGGGGACAGCCGGCTGTGGTGGCACACACCTGTCATCCCAGCACTCAGGAAGCTGGGGCAAGAGAATCGCTGTGAGTTCAAGACCAGCTTAGACTACATAGTGAGACCCTGTCTCAAAAAACAGGATTAGAGGACAGATCCTTCCCAAAAGAGGGGACAACAGGGACGAAGATATAGAAGTGTTGTGTGTTTCTGGAAGGGAAGAAAAGGCTGGACCCAACCTCATGAGGCTGGGGATGGAGCTTAAGTCTTAAGAGCCTCAGAAAGCTCTGCTGGGCACACAGCAAAGCACACAGCAGGTTTATCACAATGCCCTGGCCACCCGCCTTGTGAGGCACAGATTCCAGGCCCCATGTGAAAAACCAGGAAGATGACTCCTCACACTAACCCTGGCCAAAGCAGAACTGGACTTGAAGACTTGGACTTCCGAGACAGGGCTCCCTCGGCAGCCAGCCCGCTGCCTCCAAGACAACTTCGGACAGCCAGGCTCCCCACTCCTGCTTGGGCCCCAGCTGGCCCCTCCCTGCTGTGCTCTCCTGGAGCACCAGCCCAGGGGCTCCCTGGTTCTGTGGTGTGCGGAGTGTGCACACCACACCGCAGCTCTGGCTTCATTGCTCTCGCTATCTGAGCTGTTCGCTTGGATCATCAACTCTGTTCCAATAAAGAATTAGAGGGACAAAGTTTAAGGAAAGAAAGACACTTTATTTGCAGGAAAGGAGGAAAGGAAGGGACAAACAGCTACCCTGTGAGAGAGAGTAGGGAGTCTGGGGTCAGAAAACCCAAAGGCCTTTGTCTTCAGCCTCTTTTTATCAAGTGGAAGAAAAACTCTTCCCCTAGAGTTTATCACAACCTGATTGGCTGTCCCAGGCCAGAAGGGCCCAACCCTCTCACCATCATCTACTTGCAAATTGTTTTTTGTATATCCTTTTATTGGTACATTTTAGGTATACAATATAATGACATTCATCATTGGAAATTTGCACCTTTACATAATCTCTCTTGGTTCTTATTTTTCCTCCTTCCCCTGCCCTCCCTTCAACCCCTCCTTTCTTCCCTATTTACAAAGACTTTGTTTCCATTTTCTCATATTAATTCCATTCCCTCCTTTCTTTTCCCCTAGCCCTCCCTCTTCCTTCCCCTTTGCCCCTTTTCTTCCTATTTCACATTACCTATTATACCTTTTAGTCCTTATTTACACTTTCAGTTTCTCACACCAGAGAAACTCTTCGGTATTTACACGTGTGTCCTGTTTATTTCACTTAGGAGTATTGCCTCAACGTGCATCCACTTAGCTATAAATGTCTCTAATTTCTCGTTTTTGATGGCTGAGTAGTACTCCATTTTATTAAAAAAAAACACACACACACATTTTCTTGATCCAGTCGCCAGTTGATGGGCATTTGGGCTGTTTCCAAGTTTTAGCTATTACAAACTGTGCTGCTATGAACCTGGGCGCACATATATCACTGTGGTATGATTCTTTTAATTCTTTGGGGAAGATACTCAGCAGGGGAATAGTGGGGTCAAATGGGACTTCCAGTCCTAGTTCTTTGAGGTATCTCCATACTGATTTCCACAGTGCTTGCACCAGTCTGCACTCCCACCAGCAGTGGAGCAGGGTTCCTCTTTCCCCACAGCCCCACCAGCATTTGTTATTGGTTCATTTCATGATAGCAGCCATTCTTTCTGGAGTGAGGTGGAATCTCAGCGTTGTTTTCATTTGCATGTCTCCAATGACCAGTGATGTTGAACATTTTTTTCATGTTTATTTGCCATGTCTACTTCTTTGTCTGAGAAATGTCTGTTCATTTCAGATGCCCAGTTTTGGATTGGGTCTTTAAATTTGGGAGGTCTGATTTTTTTTAAGTTCTTTATAGATTTGAGATAGTCTACTCGCAAATTTCCCAGTGAGCTTTGTTTAGTCTTCTTTGTCCTGTCAGGCCCTGTCTCTGAAATGTATAGGCTGTTTAGGAGGGACCATACATATAAGGTCAAGTTAGCAATTAAGGCAAGAGAAACATAGTGCTCATATATATGAGTGTCCAGATATGAGTATATATCTTACGTCCTAAGTTAGTTTTCTGTTGTGTAGCTCCCTCCCTATTTTGTCTCCTTTGTACTTTATTGCAGGTGGTGAGGAACAGCTAACTTTGGTTGGGTCTCTGGTGGAGCCATGCTTTATCAGCTCTCCCACTACTCCTAACTACTCCTTCCAGCAAAGACTTAACTCTTTCTAATCAGGATTTGCCTGAAAGCTTACTGCAGCCTCAATCCTATCATTTCCCTATCAATCTGCCCTCCTTTCCCTACAGTCCCCATCTTGGTATGTGGCCCAGGGTACCAAGCTGCTTAAGCCCCAAGTCCAGATTCATCCTGATTCCTCTTCTTTCCCCTCCTCCAGACCCAGTGGTATGGTCTGAATCTAGAATGCCGCCCCCAAGTCTCCTGTGTCCAGAGGCGGGGCTTTGGAAGGTGACTGGATCACAGGGTGCTGTAGTCATGAGCAGATTCACCCGTGGATGGGTTCATGGCTGATGCGCTGTTAGGAGGGGCCCTGGTGGAGGAGGAGGGTCCGTGGGGTGACCTGGAAGTGTGTGTTCCTGTCCCCAGCTGCTCACCGAACTCTGCTTCCTGGCTGCCATGGGTGAGGAGCTCTCCCCCACCAGGCCCTTCTACCACGCTGTTCCTGCCTTGGAGCAGCTGACCAACCGTGGACTGAACCCTCTGAAGCTGAGAGCCAAACAATCCCTCCTCCTTTAAGCTGTCCCAGCGCCCAGAAAGTGACAGGACCCCAGGGCCCATGCATGCTAAATGCACTCTCCACCTCTGAGCCACACTGCAGCCCCTGGTCTCTCTAGGACCCCCGGTCACCTCTGCAGGTGCTCCCAGAGCTCAGCTCTTTCTCCGCTGCCAGTCGTCACTGAACAGTCTGTTATTGGGGCTCTGATAAATGCCCACTTTTGTTCCTATTTGACACTGGAGTCCTTATACAAAGAGGGGAGGGAACACACAGGGAGGTGGCCTTGAGATGACAGAGGCAGAGGCTGCCAGCCCAGGAGTGCCAAGGACTGCTGGGGCCCCCAGGCGCTGGGCCAGGTTCCTGCATGGCCCCTAGAAGGAACCCAGCCTGCCACACCTTCACCTCAGACCCCTGGACCCCAGAACTGTGGGACAAGAAATTGCTGTTTAATTCCCCCATGTGTGGTATTTTGTTTCAGCAGTCACAGGAAATCCAGGACATACAAGCCCTCATGTAAAAAGTGTTGATCTGGTGGTCCCTAGCCTAGCTTTTTGTTCTTTCTTTTGAGGTACTGGGGATTGAACCCAGGGCCTTCACACTGAGCTACATGCCCCACTTTTTACATTTTTTTCCCATTACCAAGAATCGAACTCAGGACCTTGCACTTGCAAGGAAGGCATGTTGCCACTGAACTAAATCCCCAGCTTTTACATCTATTTTGAGGCAGGGTCTTGCTGTCACTAAATTCCCTGAGCTGGGCTTGAACTTGCAATCCCTGGCTTCAGCCTCCCAGAATGCTGGAATTACAGGTGTGCATTTCACCTGGCTCCCTTGCAAAAACAGAACTAGTGAATCAGGAGTTAAGATTCTCTTAGGCAGTGAGGACAGCAGCCCCAGGAGGAGTCTGCAGTCTCGGCCTCCAGAGACCTCACACTGCCAGGACCCCAGGAAGTGAAGTCTCCTGTTACCACCAGGTTGGGTCCAAGATTCCAAAGCCAAACTAAGGAACTTAACCCACCCTCTGTGGCAGGATGCTGACTTCTGTCGTGGATGTATCACTAAAGGGTACACAAAGGTTTATCAGAGATCTAGGACACATTTGAGAGTGGGTACACATTAGTTTGGAACTGGGAAAGTTTATACTTTTCTTGGGATGTAAAGCCAAGAAAAAGTGGTGCCTCCCAAGAAGGGTACTAGCTCGTCCCTCAGGAATGGCAGGGCTTTGTTTTAGATAGGTAACTCAAACTTTCTCTGAAGCCTCTCAGCCTGCTCCTTTTGTCTTCTTTCTTGGTACCGAGGCTCGAACTCAGGTCCTTGCGCTTGCGCAGCAGGCGGCAAAACTACTGAGCTAAATCCCTGGCCAGCCTGCTCCTTTCTTAATTGAGCCAATGTATGGCCTTTTAGTGATAGGTCACCTTGGGTCATTTTGGCTAAGTCCTGGAAGTTGCAGTCTTCCTAAAAGTACAATTTATAAAATTTTTAAAAAGTACAATTTATAGTTGACTTGTCTCTTTCCACCTTTCTTCTGTCCCACCTCACTACAGAATAGAGATCACAGAGCTTACACAAAGCCCCACACGCCCTTCTAAACCCCAAACCCCTAAGACACCCTGGACACAGAGCCCCCGTGGTGTCCTGCTCAGAACCCCTCCTGGACAGCAAGGGCTCTGCTTCCTCACCTTTGTATCTTTTACTTCCTTGTCTTTATGTCTTTTAAATAAATTAGTTTGCACCTTGCACCCTACCTCTTCTGGCTGCAGTTTCACTCCTCGTCATTGTGGGACATGACCTCAGTGTTTCCATACCACTTACCTTTTTGTTTGACAGGGTGTCGATATGTCATCTAGGATGGCCTTGAACTCACTACATAGCCCAGGCTGGCCTCAAACTCACAGCAGTCCTCCTGCCTCGGCCTCCTGAGTGCTGGGATGACAGGTGTGCGTCACCACGCCCAGCCCTTGCCCCATTAAGAAAGCTGTATCACCAGTGAGCTCTCCTTGGTCACTGGCACACAGAAAATCTGAGTTGCACTAACATAAAGGCTAACTTTGGATCAAAGTAATGCACACAACTGTGCATGGAGAAAATATACAAACACGTCAGGAAATTTTCATTACTGGCTATCTCACCACATCCACCCAAATGATACCCGGGTGCACACTTGCAGCATTTACTTTATTTCACACTTTACAATTAATTTCATGGCTAGGTCTTTTCACACTAACTCCAGGGCATATTGTATGTATCAAGATGCTTAAAAGGCTGGCTATGTGGGCCTGTGTCACCAGATTCATGGTCTCTGACTTCAGTATGGCCTTTGGCGGTTACAGAGGATGGAGCGTGAGCCTCTCCAAGGCAGAAGTTGCTGTTAGCACCCAACTGTCTTAGGATGCTCCCCAGTGCTGGCTCCATCTCACCACGCAATCCCCTCAGAGGGGCAACATCACAAGGCTGTGGCCATGCCTTGCTGGCAGGGCGCCATGCCCAGGGCTGCACGTGTTGCCATATTGACACCACTTCCGCTCCCATGAGCGCCTGCAGTCTGTCCTGCTCACACCAGGCTCACTGGCCAGCTGGAGTTCTCGTGGGCGCTGGGCAGCAGGATGCAGTGGGGACCATGGCTGCTAAGGCGAAGAGGTGGGTTCCCTTGTGGGAACTTCCCCAGTCTAAGTAGCACCAGAAGAGGCAGCGGTACATCCTGGGTCTGGGCCAGTGGTAGAATGCTGTCCAACATAGGGTGCCGCCAGGCGGCAGGAAGGGCCTAGGTCCAGCTCTGATCCTGCCCCACCTGGTGCCCCCAGGCGACCCTCGCTCACACTCTGCTGACTGGGGAGGGCTCACACAGCCCTCTGTTCACCCTCCTGCAAAGCACGAAGCCTCCACCATAGCCAGCGGCCATTACCCGGGGAACAGTGCCCCACAGCCTGTCCTCCTGTGACACGCCTGCCTCTCCTGCCCCATCCGCCGGCCCGGGTGGCAGCATCCACCTGGAGACAGATGTCTCCGTGCCTGCAACCCAGTGACCATCACCCTCGGGCCAGATCCCTCCAGCAGAGATGCAGAGCAGGGAGGCCCCTGAGTCTGCCCCAATTGGAGCTGAAGGTGACTTGAACTCTCTGTGCAGGTCCTGGCCCCTAGGACTTATGAGTGTGAGATTAGGGAAAAAGGTCTTTGAAGGGGCCGGGGATTGAGCTCAGTGGTTCCGCCACCTGCCTCACAAGCGCAAGGTCCTGAGTTCAATCCCCGGTACCAATAAAAAAAAAAAAAGGTCTTTGAAGATGTAATGAAGGTAAGGATCTTGAGGTGAAATCACCTGGCTTATCCAGAGGATCCTGAATCCTAGATGTGGTGTCCTTATAAGATACAGACAAAGGAGGAGGTGGCCACATGACCAGAGGCAGAGCCCAAAAGGTGGGGTCTACAAGCCAAGGAACACCAAGACAGCCAGCAACTGCCCAAAGCTTGCTGCAGGCCTGGGACTAATTCTCAGAGCCTCATGAAGACACAACTTGAGATGGGCATGGTGGTACGTGCCTGTCATCCCAGCACCTAGGAGGCTGAGTCAGGAGGGTGAGTCAAGAGGATCAGGAGAGTTCCAGGGCAGCCTGGGCCACATAGCAAGATCCTGTCTCAAGAAAAAAAAGAAGAGAGACAGAGAGAGAGAGATGAGAGAGAGAGACAGATGAGAAAGAGAGAGAGAAAGAAAAAGAAAAAGACCAAAGAAACAACTTGCCTTCAGATTCTGCTTTCCAAAACATGAGAGAATGAGTTTTTGTTGTCTTAAGCCACCAGGTTTATGGTAAAACAGAACTAAGAGCGCTCTTGCAAAAAAGTTGCAAGACCAGGACTGAAACGCAGGGCCCATGACAGAACCTGTCCGTGCCTTCAGTACTTTCCCAAAGTCCAGGGGGTAATAGGCCTGGACTTTAGGAAACAGAAAGGCTGCTGCTTGCTGCCCTTACAGACTCAGGCTGATCTCTACAGGCCTTGGAGACTAAGCAGCCAGGCCTCTCACAGGCACACAGAAGGAAGTACTGGTCCAAAGAATGTGGGGGTGGGGCCGAGTTGGGGCTGCATGCGCACTGCAGGCCTTCCCAACTTCAGCTTTCTTCCATGCACCAGAATTGCTGTGCCATCCTCCAAGTGCCCAGAACCTCTCGCAGAGTGAAGAATGCCCTACTGTTCCTGATCTATCCATCAGTGCCAACTGGCTTCCACTTGTAAGGCCAGGGCATTTGGGGTTAGTGGAGGACATGGCATCACTGACTTCTAGAACATGATGGACTGTGGTCACCACCAGCACCAGGCAATATACACAATGCAAAGGCGAGGGCACACTTTGGTGCTTGTGGAAGAAAAGTGTACAAGCGTGAAGCACCCCTCTGGCAGGCCACAGAGGGCTGGCAACTCCAAACTCAAAGCCGTACAAGGGAGAAAACGGACATGACTACATAAAAATATAAACCTCTGCCAGGCAGAGGGGGCACACCTGTAATCCCAGCACCCCAGGAGGCTAAAGCAGGAGGATCAGGAGTTTGAGCCCAGCCTGGGATACATAGTGAGACCTTGCCTCAAAAACCCAAAAAACCTTCAAGGCCGAAAACCATTGGTAGCAAAAACAAAGTGGGAAAAGATGTGTGCAGTTTCTATCACAGACAAGAGGTCCTCTTGCCCAATGACCACAGTGCTGCTAAAAACCGTGAAAGAAAAGACAACAACCCAATAGAAAAACAGCTGAAAAACAAGGGCAGCCTGCTCACAGCCAGAGTAAAATGGCCCCAGCAGCCCTTGGGAAAGAGGCTTCCACTTTTGGGGGAAAAGGGCCCTGGGATGGCCGCAAAGCAGAGGTCCACCCGCCCAGCCCTCAGAGGCCACAGCTCCACCTCTTGACCTCCAGCCCAAAGACACACATGAATAGTGTGCCAGCACTTTCACTGCACCATTATTTCTGAGCAGAAACACTGGCACCGACCCAAAGGCCCACCAGTGGCACTGGCTGAATGCCACGGGCAGGTGCCCCATGGGAGCTCCGCCAGGAGAGGCAGTGCTAGGGCGGGCGCTGGGGAGGTTCCCCATCTCTAGAGCCTCTCCCTCTTGGATTCTGGGGGCTGGCAGGAGAGGCGAGCCGTTCAGGCAGACAGAAGGGAAGGAGAGGAATGGAAGAGCAAAGGGCTGAAGCCAGCTACCCACTGGACCTGCTCTGTGGCACCAAGCCCTCGATTCTGGACTGGGAAGGGTGGCAAAGGTGGCAAGGTCCCAGGTGTGGCAGCAGCAGGTCCTACTCGATGCACTCCATGACGTGGATCTGCAGGGTGTCCATGTCAGGCGCCTGATACTGGCATTTGGGACAGCAAAAGTCGGGGGGCTCCTCAGGGGGACTCCTCCTCTGGTTGGGCATGTGAAAGGAGTGGTGCACTGGGGACAGAGAACAGGCCAGTTGGGTGTCAGAGAAATGGGACAGCAAGGTGCTGGGGCCTTGGCTGAAGGGGTCACTATCCACGTGTGACCATCAGCCACCACAGCGCGACATCCATCCAGAGCCGGGGCCGGGCTCCTGATACACACCTGATGCACACCACTCACCAGAGGTAGGGGGCAGTGCAGGCTGCGGGACCTCTACATGCCGCTTCCTCAGGTCCTCGATCCTGGGGAGATGCCAACTGTCCGCTCAGTGTGTATGCAGGCAGGGCTAGGAGCTCCCCCCGGAGTGGCCACGGTCCCTGGGGCAGGGCAGAGGGCCAGGGCCCACACCAGCCCCACCTGGCCGACTCCTGGCAGCTGGCCTTGAGCTTGCCGAACTCGCGCTGCAGCTGGTCCAGCTGCTCCTGCAGCACCTCCTTCTTCTCTGCCAGTTTCTCCCGGGCCTGCCGCTCTGCCTGGAAGTCGGCCTTGTAGATGTCCGCCTGGCAGGTATGAGAGGGACGTGCCACTAGCCACTAGTGGGCCCTCCTGGGCCCTGGGGACAGAGCTGAGCCACCCCCACCCCTGGCCCCAGCCCCTGGCAACAGAGGGAGCAGACGGGCCAGCAAATGACCCCACAGGCACAGAGAGGCAAGGGAAGTGTGGCCCACAGAACACGAGGCCACTCGAGACGACATCTACAGGAGGGCTTCACCTGTGCCTTTAGGACTGGCACCGTCTCCATCACCATCTTGTGCTGCTCAGCCTCCTCTTTCAGCTTGTCAATCACCTCCTGCTTGGCCACAAGGGCCTCCTCGGCCTGCTGCAGCTGCTGCTTCAGGTCCTCCAGCTGCATCCCCTAGGAGTTCCGGGGCACTAATACAGTGAGGACGGCAAGCAGCCAGAGCAACGGAGCCGGTCATGCGACCCCACTACTGTGTGAGGAGAGGAGAAGCCCGTGTCCCACCCCAGCCCAGGACAGGATGCGGCAAGGTTCTCCTTGGGACTGAGGGGACCTCTGAGGCCATGGGGCGCCACCTCCCCCATACTCGTTCCCCTCAGAGTCACCAGCCGGATAGACCTGTGACCCTTCGAAGACAGGGTCACCCTCCTCCCCTGCACACACAGCTGAGCCACCTCCTATTGGTCCCCCACTCTGGCACCTAGGCAGAGCCCACTTGTCCCACAGGGGCCCCACACGTAGACACATGCACATGCGCACTCTCCCAAGACTGACTTCCCCCTGGAGATTAAGTGGCCATTTTTATAACTAACTCTTCCTCCTGTGACCTGGTTTGAGGCATAATCCTTACAAATCTCCTGTGGATGCATTCACATTGACAATGTCCTTCTTGACACGTAATCACCAGTTTAGGGCTGGTGAGGACAGACTAGGAGAGGGCTCCCAGCTGCCTTGCCACACCAGGGTACAAGCATTCCTCAGACGTACCCTGGCTCAGGAAACCTGGCCTCAGCAACAAGTGTATCTCCTGCCCTCCAGGGAGAGAATCCCAAGGGTGGGGCCAAGCCCACCCCAAGGCCTGTCCAGTGGCCTTTCCTGAACTGGCCCAGCTACACACACTGTCCCTCCCAAAGGCCAAACTGTGTTGTGGTGACAGGAAGGGCCAAGGCTCACCCTGGATGGCCCAAGCCGCCATACTCACTCGCTTGCGCTCACCGCTCACCACGCTACTTTTGATGTGGTTGTCATAGTCCTGGAAGAGCTGGTGATAGGCCACCTGCAGCTGGGCCAGCTTCCGCCTGTGAACAGGAGCTGTGGCTGGTCTCAGGCCTGCATCTACCTCCCAGAGCCGGAAGGGGACCTCCAGGCACACAGCTGGGCCCCCTAAGGCCGCCACCTCTGAGACAGCCCTGCAAGTATTTTCCACAACTGACATGGTCACTTACATCATATCACTTTCTTTAAACCCAACATTTTATAATGTTTGTACCAAGGGCACAGATGGAGCATGCTGGCAGAGCCCCTGTCCAGCATGTGCAAGGCCCAGAACCAAAAGGAAGATAAGGAAGTGAGGTGACTGTAATCAAACGGACTCAATCTGTACTCTTCAAAAGCATCAGCTTCACACAGTGCACAGAAAGGCAAGGAGGCCGCCCTGGATTAAAAGACACTGAAAGGGCACACGGCGGGAAAGCAGCAGCACAGCCATGCGGTAGACGATGCATGGGGACTGTGGCACAGCCAATCCCTGGGGCCCAGAGACCCGTGGCTGGGTGGGACGCCCTGGTGCCCACTCACTTCTCCTCTGAGGCGGCCTGGCGCTCCATACGCAGTGCAGCCTCCATGCTCTGGTTCTGCATGCGCAGCTGATCCACCTGCACACTGTGCTGCTGCTGCAGCACCTCACGCTCCTTCTCCAGCTGGCGCACCTGCTCACTGGCCACCCGCGCCCTACACAGGAGAAGGCACACTGAGGGCCAGGCACCTTGCACCCCCTGCACTGGGAGGGCACCCACATGTGGAAGACATAACAAGGCAGTGAGAACCACAGTAGCATCCCTGCCCTCTGACCCAATGTCCCACTTATGGCCACTAGACCCCCTGTGCAAAAGAGGCAGGCATGAGGCCAGGCTGCGCTGTGCCAATCTGTCCGAGCCCCAAGGCCTACGCGGAGCACCCGCCTTCCGCTGTGCAGGTTAGGTATCTCAGTGCGCACCTGCCACAGGCCCCATGTGACCTGCCTGCCAGACGAGAGGGGATGCTGCATATCCGCAGGGTGCTCTGCGAGGCTTCTGCAGTCTCCCTGGGCCCCTGCACTGGCACTGTGTGACTCTCAGCCAGGACGGCAACCATCCCCAGAGACGCACCCATGGTACTGGGGCTGGGGCCCATGAAATGCCACTCACCTGGCCTCCAAAGCCTGCCGTTCCTTGGTGGCGGACTCCAAGCGGCTCTGGCTCTCCTGGAGTTCCCCCAATAAGGATGTCACCTGGGCTTTCACAGAAGCCTTGTCCTCAGCCATCTGCTGCAGTAGAATCACTTCCTGTCAGCACTGCTTTCTCCCAAGGCCTGCGGCAGCCCAGGAGCAGCTGAGGCCCACACACCTGAAGGCTTCTCTCTTGCACCCAGCACCCCCAAACCCAGGCACGCCAGTGCCTCAGGGACCCAATAGCCACCTGACCCCCCAGTCGCCACCCCTACCCTCCCTACTGGCAGATAGGTATTCCTCAGTGTCCCACCACCCCACTTGTCCCATTCCACCTCTGGCAGCTCCCCAAGCCAGCAAAGCAAGCCAGGCAACAGAAAAGGATGGATTTCTAGGACCCCTCGCCTCCAGAGTCTCCGCCCCATCCCTGTGGCTGAGGTGACAGAGGAGACCCCAAAGGGATGTAGGGGCACAGAGCTCCTAGAGTCCTGGACACTGCAACAGCTTTGCTACTGCCCTGGCTACCAGACCATGTGGGCTGAACATCGAGATCACATGGCTGTGGCCCCAGCAGGAACCTTTCAGCTGCTTTGGGACCTGAGGATAGCAACAAAAACACAGGCCCTGGGGCCGGGGATTTATCTCAGTGGCACAGCGTCTGCCTGGCACGTGCCTGGCAAGTGCAAGGTCCTGAGTTCAATCCCCAATACCAAAAAAAACAGGCCCAACCCACAGCTTCGAGAAGGTGAGAGGCTTGGCCAATCAGGGAATCTTACTGGCTGCTGAATCTTAGGAAACACCAAGAACTGCAAAAACCGCACAGCATGCAATGCCCTGCACTGTGGCCTGACCAAATGCAACACAGCTCCTGGCAGCCCTGGCCACACTCCTAGGATGGCCCAGGCCCTGCCCCGGTCTGTCTGGGCACCTCTGGCCGCACCTGACACAGGCCTCTGATCTTCCCTGGAGCCCTTGCTGAATCCTTCTGTCCCTCTGAGATGCCTGCATGTGCCACACTTCAGCAGTGTCCCTCTCAGACCTGAGAGCAATCCTTTGACATGAACTACCAGAAGGAGCAGGACCAGAGTGTCGAGGGCTCCAGGGGAGGGCATGGTTCTAACTCTGTTTTATCTCTCACTGACACCCTTAGTCATTTTTCACTTGAGCTTCCTTCCCCACCCAACACACTTTCTCCCTCCCTCCCTGCCTCCTTCCCTCTCTCTCATCTTTAGATGCTGGGGATAGAACCTGTCATGCTCTGGATCAAGAATGTCCCCAAATGCCTGTGCCCAGAGGCGGGGCTTTGGAAAGTGACTGGATCACAGGGTGCTGTAATCATCAGCAAATTCACCCATGGATGGGTTTGTGGCTGATGTGCTGTTGGAGCAAGGGGGTGCTGCTTGGTCTCTGCTTCCTGGCTGCCATGGGTGAGGAGCTCTCCCCCACCAGGCCCTTCTACCACGCTGTTCCTGCCTTGGAGCAGCTGACCAACCGTGGACTGAACCCTCTGAAGCTGAGAGCCAAACAATCCCTCCTCCTTTAAGCTGTCCCAGCGCCCAGAAAGTGACAGGACCCCAGGGCCCATGCATGCTAAATGCACTCTCCACCTCTGAGCCACACTGCAGCCCCTGGTCTCTCTAGGACCCCCGGTCACCTCTGCAGGTGCTCCCAGAGCTCAGCTCTTTCTCCGCTGCCAGTCGTCACTGAACAGTCTGTTATTGGGGCTCTGATAAATGCCCACTTTTGTTCCTATTTGACACTGGAGTCCTTATACAAAGAGGGGAGGGAACACACAGGGAGGTGGCCTTGAGATGACAGAGGCAGAGGCTGCCAGCCCAGGAGTGCCAAGGACCGCTGGGCCCCCCAGGCGCTGGGCCAGGTTCCTGCATGACCCCTAGAAAGAACCCAGCCTGCCACACCTTCACCTCAGACCCCTGGACCCCAGAACTGTGGGACAAGAAAATTGCTACTGTTTAGGTCCCCAGTGTGCCCTGGCAAACTCACATAAGTCCCCAACAGGAAAGCAATACCCTGAGCCAGGCACTGCCCACAGTGAGGTGCCCATCCTCCAGGGCCCCTTCTCCCTGCCCTGTCCCTCCCAGACTTCGCACCCCTGCTTACCTACTATCACTGGAGTCCTACCACTGGCCAAGTCAGATAGGCTAAGGTATTCTCCTTTGCCCACACTGAGCATCCCATCCTTTGGGGACAATAACTCCCAGGACCGGGCCACACCGTGAGCCTGGGGGCCCCACCCAGGCAGGGACTAAGCCCCCAGAAGACCCTGCCGGGTGAAAGTGCCCTAGTTTACTGGGGCCTGAGGTCCTGCCAGGCAGTCTACGCTGGCACCACCATGCACGTAGGCACCTTGGGCAGCACAGTGCCACTCGGCGCTCCCAGCCTACACCACCCACCCAGTAAGACCCCCAGACACAGGGCTCGGGGGGGCTTCCTGGGCGACAAGGCCGCACACAAGCCACCTGCACCTCACCTCCCAGGCCCCCAGACACTCCCGCCTGGCCACTCCTGGCCCCTGCCCCAGACACCTGCACCAGGGTGTCCTCTTGTTAACAGTCTGTGGGGTCCCAGAGTCCCCCGTGAGCCAAGCCTGCTGCTTTGGGGGACCCCCAGCCACAGGCTCCTTGCAACTTTCTGAACACAACAGGGTTCCCCAGAGTGACCCAGCCTGCTCATCAGCTACCTGCTGACATCTCTTCAGCTGCTCCACCTCCTGCACAGCCTGCTCCTTCTGCTTCCTCAGCTCCAGCTTCTCCAGGCTCAGCCTCTCCACCAGCTTCCTGGCCTCCTGGAACTTGCACATGATGAATTCCTTCTCCTCCCTCTGGCTGGCCTGGAAGTGCAGCAGCTCCTCGCAGCGCTCACGCAACATCTGGTTGCTCTGCCGGATGGCATCTGGGGGAGAGGAGACGGCAGAGGAGAGGTGGTCCTGACAACCCAGCCTGGGTGCCAAGCTGGGCTACCCACCATGGTCCCCTCCCCACAATGCTAGACTGCCACTCCCCAGGACAGACAGCCATCTAAACAAGATTTTTTCAAATCTTCCACAGTCATTACATGAATGATCTGTCCCTATGCTTCTGCAAGGCACACTTCATTCATTTGCTTTTGGGTCAGTCCAAGGTGCACCTGCCCTCCCAGGCCTGCATCTTTGCTGACTTCAAGATCAGGGTGGGGGGCCCCAACATGCCTGAAGATGGCCATAGGCAGACACTGCCCTTGCCAGCTAGGACATGAGGGCCAGTTGAAGACACCAGCTCAAGAAAGAATCCTATAAGGAAGGGGTGCAGTCCTCCAGGATGCGGTGTGCACTGAGCCCAAGTCCCCCAAAAGAATCAAGGCACAAAAAATGGTCATGCTCACAGTAATCCCTAGAGGGTCTGTGCCTCTGCCCCCAGCACCTCTGGCCCAGGTGGTTTCCAAGGTGCCCGCAGCAAGTGTCCTGATGATCTAAAAACTATGGGGTCACCTGGGCACTTGAGGCTCACTCATGCCAAAGGACCAGTAGGCCAGAAGGGGGTCCCTTCATCGCTGGGGGTCACAATCCTGAGCCCTGAGCAGGAGGGGAGGCAATGAGGAGAGGGTACAAGGAGGAAGGTATCATGCTAGGGGCGGGGTGAAGCTGCCCCTGAATACCAGTGCCAGGATGGGGTGGGGGGCGTTCCAGAAATACACAGGGTGGCCTAGGAAATTACTCAGTCCCCAGCCACCCGCCCGAGAACAGAAGGCCTCCCACTGAGGCCAAGACCCAGCCAAGGTGGTGACTGATGATGACTCTGGTACTGACTAATGACACTGAAATGGTGGCTTCCCAGGGGAGCCAGGCCCCTTTTCAGAGCAGACCACACCCCTCACTGACCTGACAGCACTCCTGGATGGCCCAGGGCAGGGACACAGGCCCAGCCACATGTGCCCAACTGGGAAGGCCATGTCACCTCTAGCAGTCCCTGTTCTCCCTGTGCTCACCTCGCCCCTTCTGCTGTCCTTCCCCAGTCCTGGTCCTGAGACTCCTCTAAATACGCTTACTTGCACACTCATCTCACTCAGGATCTGCTTCAGGGAGCCCCAGCTGAAATGCAGAGAGGCTGAGCCGCTGCAAACACAGATGCAGAGGTGCACCCCCCCCACCACCCCCCAGCCCCCACCCCCATCCTTACCTCGGAGTTCATGATTCTCCTCCAGACAGCGCTGGAGGGCCTCAGGGCTGCCCTGCTCCGCGCGCAGCTGCAGCATCGCCGGCTTCCCAAGAGAGGACTCTTCACCCAGCACGTCCTGGTCCCCTGCTGGGCCACCGCTGGGCTGCACCATCTCACACAGCTGGCTCTTCCAGGGGTGCCTGCTCATCCACCACGGCAGTGCCTGGAGGAGGAGGCAGCAGGAGCATCGCAGGGGACCGTGCCACATTACTGCACTGGCAGGAGCCCTGGGCCCAGGCTTGCAGCAGAACGGCAATCCCTCTGTCTAGCATAACTAGATGCTGAAGTGGGGTTTTTGTCGAAGGCAGAGGACCATGGCCAAGGGAAATGTGCTGGGAACCGCCCCATCCACACACCTCTACACAGAAGGGGAGGGTCCTGGCCCTCACCTAGCATAAGCAGCTGAATAGAAGCCCTGAAGACCATGTGTCTATATCTTAACCCTCACAAGTGTGATAGTGCTTAGAAAAAGAGTCTTTTCAGGCATACATGACTGAAGGATCTCAACATGAGACCATCCTGGGTCACATGGGTGGATCCTGACAAGTGTCATTAGAAGACACAGGAGAAAAGAGAGGGAAACACATGGGAAGAGGCCATCTGCAGGTAGAAGTAGAGACTGGAGTAACGTGACCAAGAGCCAAGGAACAATCGAGCCACCAGCAGCTCCAGAAGACAAAGGAGGACCCTCTCCTAGTCTGTAGAGGGACCACAGCCTTGTTCGCCCTCTGATTTTGGACTTCTGGCCTGCAGAACTGTGAATTTATGTTATTTGAAGCCACCAAGCTTGTGGGCATTTCTTGTGGCAGCCTAGACAGATGGAGCCTGAGGAGCAGGGAGGGGCACCTCTGACATCTAGCGTGTGCCAAGGAACTGAAAGTGGGAGCTGGGATGCCAGCCTGAGTTAGCTGGGCTGCTGTCTGCTAGACACGGACAGCACCAGACTCTGACTGCCCAGAGGAAGGGGCCGACCCCAGCACAGGTATCCAGGAGCAGGAAAGAGCACTCCGACATGGAGTGGACTTGGTCATTTTGCCTATCAGCACTGGCACTGCCCACTCACACCTGGAGCCGTCCCAGCAGCTGTCCCCTCCCTCCTCCCACAGGTGCGTTCCCCCTCATCTTCCCAAACAGCCCACTCTCCCAGGTCCCCCCTGCTCAGGCCTTTTCAACGGGTTCCCATCCCTTCATGCTGGAGTGCCCAGGGCTCTGTTCTGAGGCCTCTTCTCTAACTACACTCACTCCTGCAGCAATTCCATCTAGCGTCCCAGCTTTAACTCCAATCTCAATGCCATTAACGCCCCCAAGTAGACCTCGCCCCTGAACTCCAAAGCAAACTCAACATATCTACTTGGAAATCTAGTAGTCCTCTCCAAACTAACTTTCCGGGGCTGGAGGCGTGGCTGACTGGTACAGTACTTGCGTGGCATGCCTACAGCCCTGGCTTCCATCCCCAGCACTGCAAAAAAGAAAAACTACCCTAAAACTCTCGACAGTCCCCAAAAGCCAGGTCTATCCAAAGCCTTCCAGCTGAAGGCAAATCCATCCTACAGTCATCAGGACAAAAAACCTGCAAGTTCTCCTTGAGACATGCCTCTATCTCCATCTCCCAGCACACAAATGATCCATCAGGAAACCGCAACATTAACTACTGTATACACCTACTGGGCCCAGTGGGCGTGTTGTTGAAAGTCCATTCTGAGAGAGGGGTATACTGCAATATTTAAACATGTTATCTGACACTCACTTCAAAATAAAGGGAAAAGGGATATGCATGCTCCCAGGAGCATTACTCAGAGCAGCTGGAGAGGAAACAACCTGAATGTCATCAACTCAGTCGAGTACAGCCACATGTTACAGCACAAACGAACCTTTCAGACACTATGCTGAGAAACAAGTCACAAAAGGTCATACACTGTACGACTCCAGTTATAAGAAATCTCCAAAAGGGCCGAGCATTTAGCTCAGTGGTTGGAGCACTTGCCCCGAAAGTGCAAGGTCCATGTTCAATCCCCCATACCCCCCCCAAAGAAGTCCAAAACAGAAGAAATAACTTAGAGGGTACCTAGGGCAATGTGGTGAGTAGGGGTGATAGCTAAAGCGTACAGAGTTTCTTTTGGGAGTGATGAACGTGTTTTGGAATCAGTGGTGATGGCTGAACACCCTCATGAATGTACAAAAGTCACTGAATCGTACACTTTAAACAGGGGAACTGTTAGGGCCAGGGATTTAGCTCAGTGGTTCCGCCGCCTGCCTCACAAGCGCAAGGCCACGAGTTCGATCCCTGGTACCAATAAATAAATAAATAAATTGGGGAACTGTATAGCATGCAAGTTGTATCTCTAAAGAGGCATTATTGAAAATAATGGGAGAGAACTTTGAGGTGCATAAATTGAACAAAATTAGGTAGGAACCGATAACAGCTAAAGCTAAGACATGGGCAATGGGATTTACTAATCTTCCCACTTTTGTACATTTTTTAATTTTTGAAGACTAAAACCCCAGACGACTACCACCCCCTGGGTTACCACAACAACCTCCTAACAGACCACTCTGCAGCCAGAAAGCTGCCTAAACGGTAAATGGGGTCACAGCCCTCCTCTGCCACGAGCCCCCTCCCCCAGCCCCCACTGCGCTCACGGCCCCACGAGAACAGCCTACAAGGCCCTGCACCATCTGCTCTCCCGTTCCTTCTTCAACTACTCTGCCCTAGCGCTCTCCGCTCTAGCTCTAAGCCCTTCTTGCAGGTCGGAGACTACTCGGGGCGACCCATTCATTCTCGGGACGCAAAAACGGCCTGAGGAAGAACAGGTAGCTACCAACTGTTTAGCAAAGCGACCTAACTGAAGCGCGTGAACAGAAAATGTGCCAGAACTGCAAGAGCTCTGCCAGTAGAGGAACGGGCTGACCCTGCGGCGGCAGCGGGAGGGGCACAATCAGTCCCACTCGCCGCCCAAACAAACTGGGTCCCGAATCGGCCCGCTCCCGCCAATACTCTAGGCAAGCCAACCAGCCACACCCCGGCCCCTGGGCCGGTGCTCCCGCTGAGGACCGCAGTGAGGGACCAGCTGGGGCCCAAGCAGGAGGGGAAAGCCTGGTCGTCCGGAGGCGTCTCGGAGGCAGAGGGCTGCCTGCCGAGGGAGCCCTGTCTCGGAAGAAAGGGACCACACCTGTCAGCAGAGTTGGTCAGACGTGAGGAGGGCGGGAGCGGCGGGCTGCGAGCGCTCCTAGGGGCGCAGAGCTCCTGAGAAAGTGCGAGTTCAGCAGTCGACCTTCCCTTCTCCGCCGTGGAAACCCCCGCTTCCGGCTTCCGTTGTCGTAGCCGTGGGATCCGGAAGTAAAACACACAAGCTCCAACCCTAGGAACTCAGGAGGCTGCCGAGAGGTGCGAAGCCCGGCAAAGCCGCGGAGAAAGCCGGAGCCCGCCCGCCTCGGCTGGTCCACAGGCCGCTGCCCGGTGATAAGCACCCTCTACTTTCCGGGGCGTCGCCATCTACACGCCCTCTAGTCTCCCGCGTGGCAGCATCCAGCCGCTGGATGTTCGGCCCCAACCCCCGCCCGGGGGAGAACCAGGATGAGGCTGCAGGAAGCCCCGCCCACAAGCCGAAGGGGAAGCCGGGGAGGCGTGGCCACGCCACCGGCGGAAGTGGGGCCTTCCGCAAGGAGGAGGACCACCGCGGGGAGGAAGGGGGAAAGCGGGAAAACGGGCTGTCATGTGAGGCCAGGCTGGCCGCGAGGACGCAGGAGAGCCACACGGAGCCGTACGCGTGCCCGCAAGGAATGGTGGTCGCGGCACAGTGGCAACGGGGAGAGCGGGCGCAGAGTGGCACAGCCGTCCACGCAGGTGCCTGAAGGGCGACGCAGCCCGCGCGAGAGGCTGCCCAGGGATGCGCGCGCACCTGCCCTCTCCCCCGCCCCGCGCGCTCCAGAGGAACTGTGGAGACCCCGCCCCCGCGCCGCACCTCAGGCCCCGCCCCCGCGCGCCTCCCCTCAGGCCAGTCAGCTCAGCCTCGGCGCCCGCCCCCGCCTGTTAAATGGGCCGGCGGCTGGGCGCAGCCCCCGGAAACGGCCGCGCGATCCTGGGCTGTGAGTGCAGAGGGCGGCGGCGGCGGCGGCGGCGGCAGCGGCAGCGGCGGCGCAGGTAACCAGGCGGGCTGGCGCGGTGCAGGCGGAGGGGCGTGCTGCCGGCCGCTGCACTGCTTAGCCCTTGATCCGCGCGATTTACCGTGCTGGGGAGCGGAGCAGGATGGAGAGGGCCGTGATCGATCCCTTGGTATCTCCGGGGAGCCGGAGAAGGAGACCCTGAGAAGGGAAGGGGCTGGCCAGCGTCGTCCGGGGGACAGCCGGATCTGAGCTCCATCATCTGCATAATCTAACGCGCTCCAGCTTGTCGTGAAGTTTGGGGCAGAGTCTGGAGCGAGCGGTCCCAGGCACGGGGTGCAATGGCCGGGCGGGGTGCTCTCTTTTTTGCCTGGAATTGATGCTCTGCTGGAGATCCATTCGCGCGCCCGCCAGCGAAGGAGGCGGCCGAGGAGGGAGGGAGGGAGGGAGCGAGGCCTAGGAAGCCGCTGCGTCTCTAACCCGCGTCCCGCCTGCCCCCACTCCCAGCGAGGGCTTTCGGTCGCAGCCGCCGGTGAGGGCCCAAAGGACCCCTGGAGGTCGAGGCCCACTTGCCGATGCCCTTCTGGCCTCCTGCCTTGTCATCCAGCCTTTCTCTCACCAGACAGCATCATGGCAGAGCAGGTGGCCCTGAGCCGGACCCAGGTGTGCGGGATCCTGCGGGAAGAGCTGTACCAGGGCGATGCCTTCCACCAGGCTGACACGCACATATTCATCATCATGGGCGCCTCGGTGAGTACCCCCAGGCCTCTGATCTGGAAAGTCACAGTGAAGGTGGCATCACCCGGGCCACTGCCCACCCTCACCTCAGCTTTCACAGCCAGGCGAGCTGGGCTACACAGGCGGCACCCGCCTCCGACTGCGGAGTCCTGCAACTTCCAGGTGGTATCCAACTTCCAGGTGGTATATCTCCGTCTAAGTGCACTTCCTCCTCCGGGCGGAAAACAGGTGCCCTGTGTGCCGGGGGAATGCTGCATTGTTTTCAGATATGGCTGTTACTTGACCGGAGTCGAGAGGTCAGCTCTAGCAGCAGGGTCTGAGGCTCTGTCTGCCTCACTTCTACCAGTGAAGTTCCCCGGGGCCCGACAGCAGGCCTTCCTTTCATCACCTCTTGGCCATCACTCCCGGAGCCTGCTGAGGAACTGGCCCTGTGTGCCCTCCTGGCATAACTGCTAGTTTGCTCCAATCTAAAAGGCCAAAGAGTAGATGCCAAGGCAGAGGGGTGGTGTGCTGAGGGTACATGGCAGGGCTGGCCACGGTCCAACCTTGGCCTCAAGCTACAGCACGCTCTTCCTACGCCATGTTGCAGCAATACCTGTGCAGAGACAGATGTTGGAAGTGGTCTCACTTGTTTCTTTTAACCTTGATGCGAACAGAGATCTGCTGACCAAGTTACCATTTTTGCCATTTGTTTTGTTGTTTTGAGATAGGATCTTGTATAGTCCAGGCTGGCCTTGGACCTGCGATCCTCCTGCTTCAGCCTCTCCAGTAGCTAGGGTTACAGGTGTAGGCCACCTCACCTTAGCTACCAGATGGCTCTTGACAGAGTAGGCAATAGCTCAGCACCTCCCTGGGGTGTTGTGGGCCCTGCAGTGCTAGAGGAACTTGGTATTTCTGATTAGAGCTAGGAAAAGGAATGAAGAGACAGCAGAGGGGAGGAGTTCAGCCTGGGAAAGGGAAGGGAAGGCGCCGAAGACACTGTCCTGGACTCCCATGCTGTCAAAACTCTTAGGCCACACAGTGACAGCTACCACCTGAACACCTAGGACTCTGACTGTTTGGCCCTCAGTCTGAGGAGCAGGCTGGAGGAGATCGAACGAAACCCAGGACAAGTTCTCCTCCCTTCCAGTCCCCACCCCGCACTGGCCTGAGCATTGCCAGCAGTGACCCAATCATGGGGCTGGAGTGCAACTCTAGGCACTGAGCTCTCACTGACAGCATCCGAGCTTGCTGTGCAGCTTGCTGTGCGACTGACCTCGGGTGAACTGCTGGGGGTTTGGACCCAGCAAGGGAGGCTTTTGAAACAGGTGCCCTGGGGCGCACTGTGTTCTCACAGCTGGGGTTGGGCAACTGGTTCACTGTAATCCGCGGGTTCCCCTTTCCTCTCCTCTCTGCAGCTGAGCAGAGCTCCAGCGTAGAAATAGGAAGCGCTGCCCAACCTCAAGGAGCAGAGCAAGGCCTCTCTGAAGAGCCTTACTGTTTCTCCCTCCCCCCAACTGCGCCAGAGCGGGCGAGCAGCTCCCACTCGTCCTTGCTGGGTGCCTCCCTGCGCACAGGAGGTGGCAAGGTCAGGGCTGCTCTGGGAACCCTCGGGATGTCCAATTATTCATTCATTCAGCACACAGCGGTCAGGTGCCCCTTCCAGACTCAACAGCCCGGGTCCCTGCCCTGCTCACACATCCTGTGGACTTTGGGGAGCCAGGAACCCAAGGTGTGAGCAGACCTCAGAGGGGCACATGGCAGGGCCAGGAAAACAAGGCCTGCAGGTGAGGGCCCAGAGGGCAACCCAGGTGAAAGGAGGCACAAGCATCCAAAGCCCTAAGTCGAGGACAACCTCAGTGTGACCCAGAAACCAAAAGGAGGCCAGGGGCTGGTGGGCCCAAGCCCAGGACAGCGGGACAGCCTGGGGCAAGCGGGCTATCCTCTGCCCTTCCTCCCTCCCTCCCTCCCTCCATGGCCGGCTTCCCCAGCCCTTGCCTCATGCCCAGCTCCCTTCCAGGGCAAGAGGTGTCACTGGCAAGGATTAGCAAATGGCTTGGGGGTCTCTCGGAGTCCTCCTTCCCCGTGTGCCCCGCCACACAGAACTCAGAAGGAGCTTCCAGGCCCTTGACAGGACTGGAGCCCAGGGTACCAGGCTCCTCCACACAGTGACAGAGCAGCGCCGGAGTCCACTTGGCTCTCCATCCTCAGTTTCCCCCCCTGACCCATGGTGGCTACAGGCCTGGTGGGCACCCACGATCCATCCTAGCGAGGGTCTGGGTGCAAACTGACTAGGACTCCGGCCCCTCCTTCTCCTCGGGACATTTCTGGGCAATATGGTTCCCGCTGTGTCATGATGACGTTGGCACTCCCCCAGAGGCCTGGTGACTCAGTCCCAGGGTGTAGGAGGGAGGCCTTTTTGTTAGTCTTTCAGCCCGAACCCAGCAGCCCCCAAGTTCCCTGGCGTTGGTGGCCAGGGACCAGTTGGGCCCCAGCCAAGGCCTGGGCTCCACCTGCATGGCTCCTTGATCCCAGAAAGTCTTGGGAACTGGGTGGCCACCCCTTTGCCCCCCACTTCTAAGACCCTGCCACCACCATAAAGGGCTGGGGCTCCTCATCATGTCCCAGTTCTCCTATGAAGTCACTGAGTGTCCCTGGGCAAAGTGAGGGAGTGGCGAAGGTGAGGGGCTTCCAGTGCTGCCCTAATCCCTCACCCACGCATGGCCCATATTCCTTGTTCTGGAGGAGTCGGTGCCAGCTGGGAGGTCAGGGCCACCACCATGCCTGAGGAGGGCAGCCACCCCACCCCCATTGTCCTTGATCCTACCTCGCCTGTCCCTTGGGTGACTGGAGCCCAGCAGACTGCCACTCGACCGACCACAGGGCCTGAGCTGAAACAAGGTGAGCAGGTTCTGTCTCTAGTTAATCCCAAAGGGAACAGCAAGAGCAAACAGCTTGGGGTGTGGGGCAACTGTGACTCAGCAGACAGTCCCCTGCCACCAATACTGGAGTCCATCTGACTCCAGTCTACTGGAATTTGACCGGAAGCAAACACAGCCTGTGTGGAGAGCCTTGGGCTCTCAGGGTCTGGCCCCCAGCCAGCTTGCCCGAGCAGAGCAGGCTGCCCAAGTGCTGTAACAAAGGCCCCAAGTGGGGACCCGAGAGAGTGACGATGTGACACAGGAAGGTGGCAGCCTCAGCACGGACTGGAGCAACACAGAGGCTGCCAGGGTGACCACAGTGGATGTCACATGGCAGAGCGGTAGATATACAGATGGGTGAGGGAGCCCTGCAGGCAGGGAGAGTCCACCAGGTGGCATTTCCCTAAAGATCGCCACCGTACCCAGACTCCCCAAGGTTCCCATGGAACATGGCGGCTATAGTGGGGTCCACACCAGAGTCGGGCTTGGCCGTGAGCAGCTGGCACACTCCGGAGGAGGAGGGAAGGACTCAGTCCCCCAGGCCAACATAGGCGCCGTGGCTTGGGAATAGCATGCTATGGAGGTCATGGGTCACAATGGAACCCTGAAGGTCACCAGCAGGCATTGAGTACCAGTCCCCAGGAGTCCCTGATGGAAATGGGCTCATCAGAGTCTGATGCTCATGTGGACATCAAGCCACGTCTTCGTGTTGAAGGGGCTTGGCAGGGGGCTGGACCTGGAAAGCAACCCAAAGCCACCCAGAAGCACCTTTTCAGTCAGGTACATCTGCAGGGCTGCTTTCTACAAGGGACCTTTGTACCTGAATTCAGCTACTTTGCTGCCACAGCTGACTTCTGTGTTTGTGGGGGGGTTTTCCTTTTCTGTCTTTTTTTTTTTTTTTTGGTACCAGGGATCGAACTCAGGTCCTGGCACTTGCAAGGCAGGCGACAGAACCACTGAGCTAAATCTCCGGCCCTTTTTTTTGGCTTTTTGAGAGAAGGTCTCACTATATAGCTCAGGCTGGCCTCAAACTTGTGGCAGTCCTCCCGCCCCAGCCTCCTAAGCACTGGGATGGCAGGTTTGTACCACTGTGCCCAGCCATGGAGCCGGATGAGGCAACTCAGGGTCCCACACCTGTGCCACCCACTCAGTCCCCCCACACAGCGGCAGGGCCCCAGTTTCAATTACAGGGTCTGAGATGAAAGGGCCGGGGCCTATGGCCCTGCCGCCTGGAGGAGGGACGCTGCAGAGTGAGTGTCTCCAGAGGGGAGGTCGCCTTGGGCAGAGGAGGTCAGCTTCACTGGCATGGACCTGCCAGTGTTTCATTGCGCTCATTTCTCAGAGCTCCGGTTTCCGCAGTGCTCGTTGCTAGCACGAATGAAGTGGTTGGCTTGTGTCTGTTCACTCGTGTCATGTAATGAAAAAGAACATGGCTTCCCAAGCTGGGCCTCCCTGCGGCAGCTTCCCCACGAGTTGCCCCTTATGTCGCTGTCACCCCAAGGCTTTGGGGCTTGCTTTGGTTTTTATTTTGCCATCCTAGAGATTGAACCCAGCCCTTTTTGTTTTATTTTGTGGCAGGTAGGGTCCAAGTCGCTAAATTGCCAGGATTGGGCTAGAACTTGGAATCCTCCTGCCTCAGCCTCCCAGAGTGCTGGGATTATAGGCTTGTGCTACCACACATGGCTCCCAAGGGTAATTCTAACCTGCACCCCTCCTTTTAACCATCTTTTTTGGTACACACCAGCAGTAATGTGCACAAATAGTAACTGTGTAATCGATAGCACAGTATTTCCGTCTCCCCAGAAAGTCCTTGCAGGCCCCTCCTAGCAAATCCACCCCCTGCTCCAGGCCACCACTAATCTCATTTCCATCTCAGTACATTGGTGTCAGTAGGTTAGTGTCTGGAGGCTGAGGCCAGCCCAGGCTACACAGTGAAACCCTGTCTCAAAAAACCGAAAGCAGCAATAATGGGTTCGTGCTGCCTGCTCTAGGACCTTTAAGTTCGCTCAGTATTCTGCCTCTTGTGCCTGGGTTCTTTGGTTCGGCATAGTGGTCTGAGATCTGCCAGAGATATGCCAATCTGTCGCTCTCATTCCTCTGTCGCCACATCCAGTCCTTGACTCATGTGAGCACCATAGTTGTTTCTGGTCCAGGGCTGCTTGGCAGGAAGGCCATTCCAAATACACATGCGGGTGGGTCACCTGGGCCAAGCGCATTGCCGACCACCAGCCGGCCCCTGCGGCCCGTCACTTCTCACCCTGGGCAGGGTCTGGCCACTGTTAACCGGCCATTTTCTCCTTGGTTGTAGGAGCCGTGTGTGTATCATGGACACAGGTGAATGCTCTCGGGTCAGGCTTCCTGCTTCCTGGTGCTGGGGTCGGGGCCCTTGAGCATGCGGCGCCTGCACTCCAGCCCTCCGCTCGCCTGATAGTGTCTAAATGAGCAGCTTTGTTAACTTTGATTTGGTCTCCATTTACCAGTGTTTATGGTTATTGCTTTCTGTGTCCAAAAAAATCTTTGCCTATTCCTGTGGATTTTTAAAATCTAACACCCGTATTAAAGTCATTCACTCTGATCATTTATCTGGAGAACAATCTGAGGCGCTTTGTTTAGACAAACTCATCTCTGAGGAAGAGTGGTTTTCGCCCTCTCCAAACCTTACGCCCTTGCATTTTCCTGCACACACTACTGGCCGGCCAGGCCAGTGGCTCAGTTGCTTTGCAGTTCCCATCTGCAGTGATTTCAGTGTCATCCTAGCTGTGTGGTGTTGCAGGATCATTCCTAGATCAGCTATGCAAAGCCATGGAAATTCCTTTTTGTTCCTGCTTTGATAAGTTTTTATCACAAAGACATAATCTTCTGAAACCCTTTACCTACGTTTGTTGAGTTCAGCAAGGTTGCTGGATTTTGTTTATTGCTTTTTTTTTTTTTGAGAGACATCATTCAGGCCGGCCTCAAACTCACATCAATCCTCCTGCCTCAGCCTCCTGAGTGCTGGGATTATGGGCATGCACCATGCCCGGCTCGGGTTGCTGGATTCTAGAAGTCGGTAAATAGGAGTAGGCAAAGATGTTTTCCTTTAATCTCTTGCCATGGTGAGGTCCCATGACTGACACTGGTCTCTTAGCAGCACGCCACCTCTTCACTTCACAGATGACACCAATGTGGTTGTGGCTTTGCCTCTGCACGCGTGCGCGCACGCGCACGTGTGTGTGTGTGCGCTTGTGTGTGCACATGTGTGTGTGCGCACTTGAGGGGCTGAGGGCTGTGCCTGGATGCCTTCTTGTTGGAGACAGCAAGTGGGCCCAGGACTGCTCACCTTCCTGCCATCTGCAGCAGGACTTTGTCCCCTTTTGCAGCTCTCTTTCCATCCGGGTTAGAACCCCTGCCGGTGGCTACCCCTTGAACTCTTTTGGTAGGTTGGCTTTTTCTAGAAATTCATCTCTCTCATCTGAGTTGTCTGTCAGCCACTGAATAAAATTGCTCAGAAAACACTCTTCTGAGCTAGGTATGATGGTGCAGGCCTGTGCTCCCAGCATTCTGAGAAGCTGAGGCAGGCGGGTCCCAAGTTTAAGCCCAGCCTGGACAACTTAGCCATATTTTAAAATACAAAATAAAAAAAGAAAGGGTTGGGGTTGTAGCTCAGAGATAAAGCACCATGGGTTCAAGTTTCAGTATGTCAAAAAATAAAGAAGCCAGGTGCAGTGGGGCATGCCTTCAGTCCCAGCACTCAAGAGGCAGAAGCAGGAGGATCACCACAAGTTCAAGGCCAGCCTGGGTGCATAGTGAGTTCAAGGCCAGCCTGAACTACACAGCGAGACCCTGTCTCAAACAAAATAATAATCTGCCATCCTTTTCCTGACATCATAAACTAAACATGTAGCGCATTGCTTTGAAGCCACCCTTGCTCTTGTGAGACTTGCAGTCACGAGGCCCCAGCTTCGATGTGTGGTACCTCCATCATCACTCAGGTCTTTTGGCTTTTGAGACAGGGTCTCGCTGTTTACCTTGCGGTGATCCTCATGCTTCAGCCTCCCTAGTGCTGGGATGACAGGCGTGCACTACCATTCCCAGCTTTATCATTGGATTTTTCTTTTGGTACCGGGGATTGAACTTGGGTCCTTGAGCTTGCAGGGCAGACGCGGAGCCACTGAGCTAAATCCCCGGCCCCATTATCATTAGATTTTGAAGAACTGAACTTGCAGGTTTCTTCTTGAACACAGGAGACACTTTAGATCAGGATGTGGAGCCCGGGCAGGCTCAAGTCGCAAGGCTTCTCTGGGGACCTCCGGGGACAGGACAAATGAGCTTGTGACTGAATGGGGACCCTGAGTGACCACCCACCTGGGTCACCAGCAGTGGAGATTGAGCTGGGTCCCGTCCCTGGCCTCTCTCGATCACATTTGTGATCTTCTGCCCTAGGGTGACCTGGCCAAGAAGAAGATCTACCCAACCATCTGGTAAGTAGGGCCCCGCCCCCACCAGAGACAGGCCTGGCCATCCCCTCCTCGGCCTGACCCCAGCTGTGCCTGCTGTAGGTGGCTCTTCCGGGACGGCCTGCTGCCTGAGAACACCTTCGTGGTGGGGTACGCCCGCTCCCGCCTCACAGTGGCCGACATCTGCAAGCAGAGCGAGCCCTTCTTCAGAGTAAGTGGCTTCCGGTGTCCCTGCAAGGGGCATGCTGCAGTGCCACAATAGGGTACCCCTTTGCCTGACCTTGCACTCCTCTCTGACCCCTTCTGTGCACTGGGGCTCAGTGTCTTCCCAGCAGATTGTCACCTGGTGTGGTGGCGCTGGAGGGAGACTTTCTTCATTGCTTCTCTCCTGGTCACATGTCCCTGAGCCCTGCCCCCTGTCTTGAGCCGCAGGTCCCTAGCAGACACAGGGTGACTGTCCTTCTTGCACGTTGGCACAGTGTATCTGCTGCCTGCCTCTGCCTCTCTCCCATGGGGACCCAGGAGCTAGGACAGCTGACATCAAAGGGAGACCACTGGCTGCCAGCACAGTTTGGGGCGGGGCTGGCGTCATTGTCTGTCTGTCCCTCTCTCCCAGGCTGCCCCAGAGGAGAGGCCCAAGCTGGAAGAGTTCTTTGCTCGCAACTCCTATGTCTCGGGCCAGTACGACGACCCAGCCTCCTACCAGCGCCTCAGCAGCCACATGGACGCTCTGTACCAGGGCCCACGGGCCAACCACCTCTTCTACCTGGCCTTGCCCCCGACCGTTTATGAGGCTGTCACCAAGCACATCCACGAGGCCTGCATGAGCCCCACGTAAGCCTGTCCCCTCCACCCTGCCAGCCTGTCCTGCCCACAGACCCCCAAGGTGGCCCTGGCCAGGAAAGATGAGCACCCTGCTCGTTCCTGCATGAATTCACTCTCCCAGAGAGAAAAGACTGGAAATGCAGTCGCTCTCTAACAGCCTTTGCTGAAAATGTTAGTACTGCCCATGTACCTGGGGCTCACATGCCTGTGTCCAGCCTCAGCATCCCTGGAGGTTCACAGCCTGTGAGTTCAGGGCCAGCCTGAACTGCATAGGGAGATCCTGGCGGGGGGGGGGGGGGCGCAGTTTCCCACTGGCATCACAAGATGGCAGTGTTGCTCCACAAAACACTCCCCGCACTTGCTCTTTCTCTGGCGCCTTCTGCGTCTTCAGAGTCCCTGCCAGGCCCGCCAGGTGGCAGTGTTGCTCCAGGAGAACAGGCTGCAACCATCTCTTTCTCTTGTTCTTGGCTTTGAACGCAGAGAGCCACATTGATTCTCTGTGAGGGACAGCAAAGCAAAGGGCCTTTTGTCCTTCTGAGGCCCGTGGGGCCGGCTGGGGCAGCATGTACCTGCGGCCCCAGCACTCAGGAAGCTGTGCTAGGAATTTGATGCCAGCCTGGGCAACGTAGACCCCACCTAAAAAGAGAAAACCCGAGGAGGAGCTCTGTCCTCGGTGGCCCTCCCCACCCCCTGGGGACCCCAAGCGGGGCAGGAAGAGAACAGGGCCAGTGCGGCCGCCAGGTGGGTGGACTTCTGGGAGGGTGTTGAGACTGCCATTGGGGACCAGGGGCACAGAAGTGTCTGTAGGGTGGGCGCCAGGGTGACAGGGCTGCAGCTCCTGGCAGGGGCTGGAACCGCATCATCGTGGAGAAGCCTTTCGGAAGGGACCTGCAGAGCTCCGACCAGCTGTCTGACCACATCGCCTCCCTGTTTCGTGAGGACCAGATCTACCGCATCGACCACTACCTGGGCAAGGAGATGGTGCAGAACCTCATGGTGCTCCGGTGAGGGCGGGGTGCTGGGGCCAGGGTGGCGGGGCCAGACCCAGGGCAGGGGCCACAGAGGCCCTGGGCAGCGGGCGCCATGTGGGGAGCTCGCTGCCGGGTGTCAGCTTCACCTGCCCTCCCGCAGCTTTGCCAACAGGATCTTCGGCCCCATCTGGAACCGGGACAACATCGCTTGTGTGATCCTCACCTTCAAGGAGCCCTTCGGCACGAAGGGCCGCGGGGGCTACTTTGATGAGTTTGGGATCATCCGGTGAGACCCCGCCTTCCCTGCCCTGGCAGCAAATCGGACAGCTGCCCGCCCGTCGGGGAGTCACTGTCTACTCTGGGGCCCTCGGGGCCCCGGCCTGTGCCTGAACAGTGCTGCCCTCCGTCCCCAGGGACGTCATGCAGAACCACCTGCTGCAGATGCTGTGTCTGGTGGCCATGGAGAAACCTGCCTCGACGGACTCTGACGATGTCCGCAACGAGAAGGTGGGTTCTGGCGCCGCGCCCCAGGAGGGCCCCAGCCGTGCCCACCCGACATGTCACCAGGGGCCTCCTGTCCCCACTGTCCCCAGGTCAAGGTTCTGAAGTGCATCTCCGAGGTGGAGGCTGACAACGTGGTCCTGGGCCAGTACGTGGGCAACCCCAGCGGAGAGGGTGAGGCCACCAAAGGGTACCTGGATGACCCCACAGTGCCACATGGGTCCACCACGGCCACCTTCGCAGCTGTCGTCCTCTACGTGGAAAATGAGCGCTGGGATGGTAGGTGACCCCGCGGGGTTCTTGCAGCACAGGGCTGGGCAGCCCATCGGAGTGCGACACACACCTGGGCCAGCCTGGTCCTGAGGTCACCCTGTCCCCAGGGGTGCCCTTCATCCTGCGCTGCGGGAAAGCCCTGAACGAGCGCAAGGCCGAGGTGCGGCTGCAGTTCCGGGATGTGGCCGGTGACATCTTCCACGAGCAGTGCAAGCGCAACGAGCTGGTGATCCGTGTCCAGCCCAATGAGGCTGTGTACACCAAGATGATGACCAAGAAGCCGGGCATGTTCTTCAACCCGGAGGAGTCCGAGCTGGACCTCACCTACGGCAACAGATACAAGGTGTGCGTGCGTGCGTGCGCGTGCGTGGGAGGCGGGGTTGGGGCCGGGGGACACACAGCCGCCGCTAACGCCTGCCCTACAGGACGTGAAGCTCCCGGATGCCTATGAGCGCCTCATCCTGGACGTTTTCTGTGGGAGCCAGATGCACTTCGTGCGCAGGTGAGCGGGGTGCCAGGCATGGGGTGACATCCCCTCCATGTGCTTCCATCCCCAAAGGCCACACCTTGTCCCCTCAGTGACGAACTTCGGGAGGCTTGGCGCATCTTCACCCCTCTGCTGCACCAGATCGAGCGGGAGAAAGTGCAGCCCATCCCCTACATCTACGGCAGGTGAGGGCGGGAGCGCATGAGGTCCCAGGTGGGGGTCCCCTGTGCCCACGGCAGGTGAGGGCAGGCCAGTGGGGGTCTGGGGCCGGCGTCCCTCACGTCCCCCTGCCTGTCCTGCTTTCAGTCGAGGCCCCCCCGAGGCAGACGAGCTGATGAAGCGAGCGGGTTTCCAGTACGAGGGCACCTACAAGTGGGTAAACCCCCACAAGCTCTGAGCCCGGCCCCGCTCCTCTCCCCGTCCTCCCCGTGGCCGTGTCGGGAGGACTCTGGGACCACAGGCTTGGCACCGCCCTCGCCCTCGCCCCTCGCCGCCGCCGCATTCCTCAAGCACCGCCCGCCGCAGGCCCTGTCTGAGCCACCCATCTCCCCTGGGGCCTGAGCCACCTCCTCCCTGCACTCCAGCCCCAAGAAGGAAGGAGAAGCGCGCACTGGCCTAGGGCAGAGTTAGGGACAGTGGGGAGGCTGTGGGAAGCTCCTCAGAGGCGCCTCCAACATTCCCGGTGCCAGCTGGACGAGACCTCGCCACCCCAGCTGGCCTGCCCCAGCCCTGCTGCCGACCACACTCCAAGACCACCCACCTCCCCATCCGCCATTAAACCTCCAGCAGCCAGCAGTCCCTCTGTCATTTCCTCCCTGCCACCTGTCGATTCCCCACTGCCTGTGTCACCTGTCATCTTGCCATGGCACCTGCTGGGGCCACCTCACCACTCCCAACCCAGGGCCTATGCCAGCTCCCAAGGCTCCTGTGTGTCCCCTCAGATGCCCGTCACTCAGTACAGCTTTGAGTCCAGTTGCTTTAGCGGCCACTCCTTCAACTGCTTCTGCCCCAGCCACATCCCTGCCGTGCCCAGTCCTTTCAAGCCACACTGCCACTCCACAGAGGAAGAAATCTTGAGGAAGAGGTGACAGATTCTGAGTCAGAAGTGACACTGCAGAGTTCTGAGCTGGCCCTGTCCTGGGAAGCCTCAAAAATACCCCAACCTGGTGTTCACAGCAGAGGGTGTGCGTGAGGGGTCCGGGGTCAGGGCAAGCAGGGTCGCCTCCCCGTCGTGTGTCCGTCTCTTGTCAGGAGCCACCCTTGCCACCTCCACAGGCCACTTGTGCTAAGTCACATTCCAAGGCTCCAGCAGGCTGGTCCCCCGGAGAAGAACAGGGCCCCTGAGGGTCACCACAGCTTTCCCCTGCCCTCTCCGGAGCCAACAGCCCTGGTGTCATGATACCCGAGTTTGTGGCCTGGACCCGGGAGATGAGGCTGACAGGATGAGGGTCTGAGGGGGGCCATGTAGGAGCAAGCAAACCAACTGGCCAAGAAATGGCCCAGGAGGTCAGCCTGCTCCTGGCACAGGGCCTGGAGTGGTCCTTGTCAGTGGGCAGTGAGTTGGGGAAGCCAGCTTGGACCTGGCCACGTCATCTGGGCCTTTGTGTGTAGTTGAAATGAGGTCGTCTGGGCTCAACTGATCCTCCTGCCTCAGCCTCCTCAGTAGCTGGGACTACAGGTGCACACGACTGCACCCAGCTATCCAGGGATTTTTTTTTTTTTTGAGACAGTGTCACTAAGTTCCTTAGGCTGGGCTCGAACCTGCCATCCTCCTGCCTCAGCCTTCTGAGTGCTGGAATTACAGGCGTGCGCCACCACGCCCGGCTAGGGCTTTTTGATGCATCCAGGCCTCTCCTTAGCCTGCCACAGAACCCGCTGCTCTAGGCCCAGGATCCTACAAAAGAAAGCCATCAGGAAATAGGAAGCTCAACTCCTTGATGCTGCGACAGGAAGAGGGTGATTGGAGCCTAGCCTGGGCAGCCGAGAGAGACCTTACTGTAAAAAGGAGATGGGGGGAAACGCAACAAGGGCTTTCACAACAAGGGGCCGTGCTTTCTGGTGGGCTCAGTACTGTAGCGTAAGCTAGGCAGGTGTCGAGCACCCTCCGCCCCACCGTCCAGCTGCGAAGGACAAGGACGCAGCTCCCCACAAGATGGCGGACCGCGACCATGCTGTCCTCGCAGGCGCCGCGCGCCACCAGGGGCGCCTTACACAGGTAGGAGCCGCCGTGGTGGGGAGTGCCGCGTCAGACGAAAGGGGGAAGCGGAGGTGCAAAGGGTCAGCCCCAGGGCGTGCTCCAGACTTTACAGAGTGCAGGGGACAGCTGGCACCTGACCTCCGGTGCCTCCGAGAGACAGGGGAGGGTCTTGGGGAGGTCAGTGTTGGCGTTGCTCTAGGCGCCTGTGATAGGAAAGCGCGAGGTCCCGAGTCAGGGCCTTCGGCTGTCCCCTCACCCCGGGCGCCTCCACACGGAGGCACAAGCATGAGACATTGAGGTGGCACCTTGCCTCTGGATGAATGGCTTCGACCTCCATTCTGGGAGCCCACTCGGGACCCGGCGAGGAGTGCCGTCTGTGCCTCCGCGCCGCCACTGGGCTCACGGTAGGAGGCCTAGTTGCTTTCGCATTGCGGCATCCTCCGAAGACCACCGCAACCACTTCTTGGGGCTGGGTCACGAGGGCTCTGCCCTCGCCAGCAGATTGGTCGGAGGATGAGGGCGTGGCCCAATGGGCTCCCTGAGAGGCGGGGCCTCGCGGGACGGGGCAGGGGCTGGGGGCACAGGCCCTTGAAAGCTGTGTCGGACCCCAGCCCCTTCCCTTAGCTTCCCGGGGCGGCCATGAGGTACACAGCTCTCGGGGTTGGGTCCCAGCCACAGGAAGATGACTAACATAAGGCCCAAGTCAAGGCTTTCAGTTGGCACCACGTGTGGGGCAGAGGCGAGCCGCTGCAGGTGAGGACTGTCACCTGTCACCTCGGCTGTGGGTGCCTGCACAGCGCTCCAGCAGCACCACAAGGGACTGAAATCGCACTGGGGCTGAGACACCAGGCCGGTCAGACAGACTCCGAGATGCCACTTGAGCTCTGTATAGCGACACAAATCCGCGACAGGGGGTCTCAGGAAGGAGAATGAGAGACTAGTGAGGTCATTCGAGGGTCACTTGCACTTGGGTACAGCGTGGCAACTCCCACCTGAGTTCAACTCGCCTAAGGTGCGGTAGGAGCCATGCGTCACTCCGCTCGCTTGCAGCGCGTACCTGGGGTGGGGAGGAAGGCTGGGCACACACTGCCAGACGCAGCGCCGATGCGTCTGCACACGAAACTATGTTCACACATGTTCTTCTTGCAACCAAACTTCCACGAGAAATGGGAGAACGGATATACTAATTAGAAATTACAAACAAAAAGCTGGGCGTGATGGCGCACACCTGTAATCCCAGCACTCCGGGAGGCTGAGGCAGGAGCATTGCAAATTCAAACACAGCCTAGGCAACTTAGCAAATTAGCAAGACCCTGTCTCAAAATTTAAAAAAAAAAAAAATCCAGGTGTTATGGCACACACCTGTACAATCCCAGCACTCTGGCAGGCTGAAGCAGGAGGATCACAAGTTTGAGGCCAGGTTAGCTATTATGGTTTGGATCTACATGTCCCCCAAAGTCTTGTGTACAGAGGCAGGGCTTTTGGAAGGTGACTGGGTCATGGGGTGCTATACTCACCAGTGGATTCCCCTACTGAGGTGTTCATGGCTGAGTGTACTGTGGGGGTGCCCGATGGGAAGAGGTGGGTCAGTGGGGTCACCTGGAAGGGTGTGTTCCTCTCCCCGGCTCCTGCCTGCTCTCTGCTTTCTGGCTGCCATGGGTGAGCAGCTCTCCTCCCCCAGACCCATCCCCCATGATGTTCCTGCCTTGGAGCCAGACAACCATGGACTGAATCCTCTGAAACTGTGAGCAAAATAAACCTCTCCTCCTTTACATTATTGTGTTGGGGATTTTGTCTCAGCAACAGGAAAGGTAATACACTTAGTGAGACTCTGCCTCAAAATAAAATTTGAAAAGGACTGGGGATGTAACTCAGTGGTAGACAGCTGGCCGTTCATCCAGGAGTCCCTGAATTCCACCCTAGAACCACAAAAAAAGAAGAAAAGGGGAAAGGAAAAAGCTAGATTCCTCACCCAGAAAGAAAGGATGTCCCCTTGGGCCCTCAGGGCCCACCCCCTGGGTTGGAGAGGCAGCTTGCTTCCTGGGGACCACAGAGTCTGTTCCTACAAGCGCCAGTCTGCTGCAGCATTGTGGCCCTGCCACTGCTGGGTACACATGGAGACACAGAACAGCTGTCCCCACTTTGTCGTCTTGGCCTTGGAGCAGTAGCCAGAAGGGATCATCCTTCCTGTGCTGCTAGAGGAGAAGCCCGTAAGACCATCCTGGGGTGGACCACAATGGGGGCCAGCGAGCTCCCGCCCCCACTAGGACGTCCTAGGAAGCTTCGGGGACAAGAAGCTGCCTGGCTTGGGTTTCTGTCAGGAAAGCATTTACAAGGCCATCTCCAGAGCAAAACAAGCCAGCTAGAAACCCCCCCTTCCAGGCCTGCTACCCTTACACACACCTGTCCTCAGCAGCCACCTCGGGGCAAAGGGAACAGGGACCACATCCTCTGCTCCAGCAGCTGCAAGGCCAGGGCAGAGGACACACTGGGTCCCACTAGGTCACCCAGACTGGCTTTGAACTCATGGGCTCAAGCCACCCTCACCTGAGTGTGCAGCTCCTGCCAGGAGGAGAGCCTTCCAAGGGGCACAGTGGCAAACAGCAAAGTGACAGCCAGCCATGGAGGCACTCACCTGGAATCCCCACTAGTCAGGAGGTGGAGGCAGGGGGATGCCAGGTTGGAGGCCAGCCTGGGAAATTAAGCAAGGCTCTATCTCCAGTTAATTCATTTAAAATTGCTGGAGATACAACCCAGTGCTCCCCAGGTTCAATCCCCACTGTTATTTATTTATTTATTTTTTTGGTACCGGAAATCGAACTCGGGTCCTTGCGCTTGCGCAGCACGCGGTGAAAACACTGAGCTAAATCCCCGGCCCTCAATCTCCACTATTGAAAAGAAAGGGGAGGGCTGGGGATTTAGCTCAGTGGTTCTGGCGCCTGCCTCGAAAGCTGAGGACCCGAGTTCAATCCCTGGTACCAAAAAAAAGAAAAGAAAGAGGAGCCAGAGATTTAGCTCAGTGGTTCCGCTGCGTGCCTCGAAAGACCAAGGTCCTCCCGGATACCAAAAAAAGGGGGGATGGGAGGGAAAAGGCCATGCTGGAATAGCTGCAGGGAACCAAAAGTGTAAAAAGTGATGCAGGCAGCTGGACTGGGGGCCACACTCCTGTGTTCCCAGCACTCAGGGAGGCTGAGGCGGGAGGATTGGAATTTCAAGTCCAGCCTGGGCAACTTGGAGACTTAGACCCTGTCTCAGAATTTTAAAAGGCTTGGGGATGTTTAGTATGCAGGCCCTGGATTAAATCCCCAGTACAAAAAATAATAAGAATAATTTTAGAAGACCATAACTTCAAGACACAAAGTAACTCAAGGTTCCCCATGTTTACACTCCATACCTTTCCTCCCTAGGCTTGATTTTCTTTTCTTCCAGGCCCATTGTACCCAAATTCCTTAGAGATACCAGAAGTTCATAAATTAACAGTGGATAAGGTAAAACTCAGCAACCTGACTTTAAGATAGAGAAAAAGGGTTCAAAGAAAGTTTTTAGGAAAACGTCTTGACCCAGCCACTTCCTCTGAGACCCCATAACCGGGGAGTCTCGCCCCCAGGTATGCACTTCTTCCTGCCTAAGAAACCAGTCTGTGTGACAGGACTCAGAACCTGCGAAGCTGGCTGAGCCGAGGTTCCCCAGCTTCCCTGGGGGCACCTCCTCGGACCCTAGCCAGTGACAGCTGGATAGCTTAATGACCAGTTAGATAGTGCCCCAGAGAGCGTTTGTGAGCTGCAAGACTGTTTCAGTGGTAACAGAAATGAAAAGTTACAGAGGGATTGTGCCGCCCCTTAACAAAGAGAGGGCAGGGACTGGGACATTTCCACTGGGTCATGAGATTGACTTTTTTTTTTTAGTACTAGGGTACTAGTATGTTTGTACTAAGTGTTTACATTGAGTGACATCCCCAGCCCTTTAAACACTTTGTTTTTAAATTTTTATTTATTTATTTATTTATTTTGTACCAGGGAAACACTTTTTTATTTTGAGACAAGGTCTTGCCAAGTTACTAAATTTCTCCAACTGGGTTTAAACTTGAGATCCTCCTGACTCAGCCTCTTAGAATGCTGAGATTACAGGTATGAGACACCACACATGGCTAGGATTGGTTTTTTTAAAAAATTTCTTCCTCATGAAAGATATGGATCAGTAGCCAATTAGCTCTTGGAGACCTCGAGGCACCACATTGCCCCTTACAGTGACCTGATCCTCTGATAAGAGCCCAGGATTATAGCAAAGACGGGGATACATTCCATCCACTGCTGAAATGGGAAGCCGGGGTCATCACCTTCATCGGGTCAGGTTATGGGTTCAGGGCCAAGAATTTTATCCATCTCTTCTCCCCAGGAGGGTTCCTGTTCCACCTCAAACTAAAAAATGGTCCAGAAGGAAGTGTTCAATAAAAATAACAGGAGGCAGCTGGGTGTGGTGGTGCACACCTGTGATCCCAGCACTCAGAGGCTGAAGCAGGAGGATCCCAAATTTGAGCCCAGCCTGAATAACTTAGTGATTTGGTGAGACCCTGTGTCGAAATTTAAAAAGATAGGCAGGGGGCTGGTGATTTAGCTCAGTGGTTCCAGCGCCTGCCTCACAAGCGCAAGGTCCCGAGTTCGATCCCCAGTACCAAAAAAAAAAAAAAAAGGAAGGTAGGTGCGGGAATTTAGCTCAGTGGCGTTCCCGCCTGCCTCACAAGTGCAACGTCCCAAATTCGATCCCTGGTACCAATAAAGAAGAACAACCTAGGATTTCTTTTCCTCTGCATGGATCATAGAAACCATAGAAACCCTTTCAGCAACCCTTAGCTGTAAAGAAATTCTCTGACCACCCAGCCCAATAGTCAGTCATGAGAGTCCCTCCCAGTGGGGCCCGACCCTACCAGGTGTAGTTGGCCAGCCCCTCTGGTGGGGACTGAGCTACATCTCTAGCTCATTTCATCTTGTTTTTTTGTTTTTTGTTTTGGTACCGGGATCGAACTCAGGACCTTGCACTTGCAAGTCAGGCACGGGAACCACTCAGCTAAATCCCCATCCCTTATCTTGTATTTTGAGACAGGGTCTTGCTAAGTTGCCCAGGCTGAGACTGAAGTTCCAATCCTCCTGCTTCAGCCTCCTAAAGTGCTGGGATGAGATGCATGTATTACAGTGCCTGGCACAAATGTTCCTTTTTGTTTTTGTTTTTGTTTTGTTGTTGTTGTTTTGTTTTGGTACCAGGGATCGAACTCGGGTCCTTATGCTTGCAAGGCAGGTGCTAGAACCACTGAGCTAAATCCCCAGCCCATAAATGTTCCTTTTTGATAAAGGAAGCAACTACAAAAAGCTGTTATTTATTTGTTCTAAGTAACCAGTGCTGTTGATGCAAAACAACAAAAATCGTCTTCCCCAAATTCCTTTCAAAATCACCATCAGCAAACTTGATTTTCTGTAGCATGAAGTTACTTTTCCCGGACCTCCGGCCCAAGGCTCTTGTGCTTTCACTGGGGAAGGCAGAGGTGCCCCTAGCCCTCCTGGGACCTCGCTGGAGGGACCGTTCTCTCCTCCTCCAGGAACGTCCCGCGTGGCAGATGCCCAGGGCCTGCCAGGTACGGGTGTGAGGAACCACGAGGTTCTTGTACTAGGCCCTGCGCAGGAGGGCACGGTGCCCACAGTTTGGCACCAGAGATACCTAAGAGTCCACCAAATTCAGTAACCAAACCCACACCTGACTGCACCGTAAGGGGACTGCGTGTGAGTGCTGTGTGCCTGGTGCTCTGGATCATTTCGGGGGCGATCATGGGGTCAAAGGACAGAGATGGCACCGAGCAGTCAGGGTACACTCGGGCCAGAGCTCAGGCCGGAGGGGCAGGCAAAGGCTTTCACGCGTGCAGCTTCTGGACGTAACACACCCCGGGAAGGAAGGCTGCCCAGGCTCACCCTGCCTGGCCCCAGCCCCTCGGATTCCGCGGCTTTCCCCACCTGAACCTCCCGCGGTCCAGCAACTCACAACGATTCCTGACTACTGCCAGATGCCCCGCCTCCTCCGGGCGGCAGGTACCCGACCTCACGGCACAAAGCCTGGAAGCGAGGCCCCCCCACTCGAGAAGAGCCGAGGATTACTTCCGGGGCGGGACACGCGTGGGCGGGGCCGGGGCGGCGGGGCCAGGGCTGCGGGGCCCCTCCCTGGGCCGCCATTGCCGGTCCTGCCGGTCTCTTCTGCGCGACTCGCTGGCCTCCCCTCGCCGGGAGGAGGGGACGGCCGGCCCGCCGAGCATCCCCGGGCCGAGCCCTCGTCTCCCCGCGGCCAGGCAAGTCCCCGCCAGCCCCGCCGCCCTCGCCAGCCTCGGGAGTGGCCCGAGCCCCCGGAGAACCACTCCACAGCCCAATCCTGGAGGCCTCTGTCAGCCCAATCGAGAGCCGCCGTCTTCCCCAGTACTTGGAGAAACAAGCTGTAGCACTGATCGTGCCCGTCCCGCGAGGGGGCCCAACACAAACTGCTCTCTGACCCCACCCAAACCTGCTCTTCTGCTTCGTCTTCCCCAGAGCGCACGGGCCCCAAACAGTGCACCCGCCGGCGGTCCCTGCCCAGCGGGAGTCCTGGAGATGAGGTTGGCAGGTGGGTGGCTTCCACAGAGCGCCGGAAGGAGGCCCAGGTGTGCGGACTTTGTGTCTGGAGGGGCCTGGGAGAGCCGCTGGCTTTGCGCACTCACTCACTCTGTGACCTTGAGCAAGTCCTTTCACCCCTGAGCCATTCAGACCATGAGATGAAGATGAGAGTGGCCAAGTTCACCCAGCTCAGAGCTGGTGGGCTGCTTCTTAGCGAATGAGGTGCGACAGAGGCCCCAGGAGGCCTGGCAGCTGGGGACAAGTGGAGAGGCAGGGTCCCTTCAGGGGTTGGATGCCAGCTGAGGGCGACTCTGGTGTCGCTGCCACCTTCTGGAGGGACAAGCTCGGGGAAGGTGGAAAGTAGGATCCAGACTTGGAGTGCAGACCTGCTCGGGGAGCAGCTTGATCCGAATCGAGTGGAGATGGGGGGTGAGAAACGCTGAGGGTGTGGGTGCTGTAGAGGCCAGGGCTGAAGCTAGAAAACAATGAGTCATTGCTCCATGGCACTTTGTGCCAACCTAGGTGGATGAAATCACCGGAAAAGGGCACAGGTTGAGACTAGGAGCAGTGCAGTACCGAGCCTACTTCTGTCCAGCTTTTAGGTGGGGACTAGAGGAACATCATCAAGCCACATAGTCTCCAGAGGCATTGGGTGGGGACAGCGTACTGTCTTGGAGGCCAGTGGTGAAAGATTTCTATTAGAAGGAGGGCACGGGTAGCCCACTGAGAGGTCAAGGAGGATGAGAGCCCACGGGTGACCACGAAGATCTTCCCAAGCTGTCTGTTTGGGATGATAGGGCCAGAGCCAGATTGGAGCAGGTTGGGGAGAGGGTGGGAGGTGAGGTAGCAGCAAGGGCAAGTGTAGAAAACTTTGGAAGAGTTTGAGTGGGGAAGAAGAAGTTGAAGGGGGAGAGAAGGTGGGGTGTGGCTTAGGAGGAGTGCTTTCCAGCTCTGCTTTCTCGAGATGGAGATGTTAAGAACCCAGGAGACAGAGCACAGAAAGCCCGGTCTCCACTGCCTGAAATCAGGGAAGGGAGGGGAGAGCAGGCCCTAGCTTGCAGCAGGTGAAGCACTGGGCTTCCCATCAGGACCAGAGGGAAGGGGGGGCCGGTGGTGGCACTGCCAGTCCCAGGGCCCACAGGCAGAGGTGGAGGTGCCCTGGAGGAGGACCCGGCTCCCTTCTGGGGGCAGCAGGGTCCTGAGAGTCCCCCCACTGGAGCCGGGTGGATGGCAGGAGGTCTGCACAGGCCAGTCCTCTGGCCCTGCTTCCTGGGGGGAAGGGGAGAGCTGGTCCAAGAGGCCAGGGGTCACCCCAGGATTCTCTGGTGCCTGAGGCAGGCCTGCCTGTCTGTCCCCCCCCAGGGCCCCTCCGCATCGTGGTCCTAGTCGTTGCTGTGGGTCTCACCTGGATCATCGTCAGCATCCTCCTGGGTGGGCCTGGCGATGGCTTTCCTCGAATCCAGCACCTCTTCACCAGTGAGTGTGGAGTCCCAGGTGGGGGTCCCTTCCTTGGCAGGCTGCCCCCAGCTGCCCTCCGCCTATCTCCTGGTACTGAGTGCCACCTTCCTCCTGCCAGGCAGGCGCTACAGCTTGAGTTCCAGTCCCGTGGCCAGGGGAAGTCAGTAGGGCACTGGGAGGCACCCTGCAGGCTCTCCATGGGACCCTCATGTGGGGAGGGTCCTCTTTGCCCTGTGACCAGGCCAGGTCCCCGAAGTACTCTATGGCTCCAGTTTCCCCCTTTCCAGGAGCAAAAAAGGGGTGTTCAGTTTTGCTTCTGAGTATCATTTAACCTTGAGTGGGAGGCCTGGCTCTGAGGCCGCCACGCCAACAGAAACACTCTCATCCCCACAGGCCCCGAGAGCTCTGTGACTGCAGGTAAGGCTCTGTCCCCGCCCCACTCCTTCCTGTGTGGCCCTCAGGGTTGTGGTTCTCCCCATCTCCCCCAAACACAGCTAGCACTGCCTGCTGAGCTGTGGACCCTGCAGTGAGCTCCCTGCACTGCACTGTGCAAAGCCCAGGGGCAGGTGGATGGACATCGCCATTCAGAAGGCAGGAATTAGAAGGGAAGGACAGGTTGCTGGGCCCATGCCCAGCCCAGCCTCTTTAGCAAATGCTGGCCCAGCCACACCCTTGCTTGCCTTCTTGCTAGCGGATATTCTTTCTCTGTGTCTCTCAGGTACTGGGGGTCTGGGAATGGAATCCAGGGCCTTGGCCCTGAGCTACACCCCCGGCCCTTTTTAAAAAATTTATTTATTCATTTGTTTATTTATTTGGGTTTTTTTTTCTATGTAGCTCAGGCTGGCCTCAAACTTGGAGCAATCCTCCTGCCTCAGCCTCCCGAGTGATAGGAGTGCATTCACCACCGATCTAGGTTTATTCTTTGAGACAGGATCCTGCTAAGCTGCCCAGGGCTGGGCTCAACCTTGTGATCCTCCAGCCTCAGCCTCCCGAGCCCCTGCACCTGGCTGTTTTGTTTTCTTTTTTTCTGGACAGGGTCTTGTTCTGTAGTCCAGGCTGGCTGGGGATTCCCTATTCTAACCCAGGTTGGCCTTGACCTCAGGATCTTCCTGACTCAGCCTCCTGAGTGCTGGGATCACAGGTGTGGCTACTGCGTGTATTTCTACCAGCCATCTCTTAAAGGGAATCTAGGCCCTTTCTGCTGTGCACCTGAAGAGTCCCAGCCCCAAAGCCACAGCCACACAGAAGGACCCTACTTCGGATACCAAAATGGATTTCAGTGTCCCGGGGCTGCCGTAACAAAGAGCAGCAGGTTGGCCTGTGCGCGGTTCTGTGGGGCAGAAATGTGAAGTGGAGGTGTCGCCAGGTGGCCCTGTCTGTCTGAAGCTCCAGGGGAAGGGGCTTCAGGCCTGGTCCAGGTTCTTGCAGCCTCAGGTGCACCATGCTGATCTCTGCCTCCTTGTCACATGGCCACCTCCTTCTTTGTCACGTCTGCCTTTATAAGGGCTCAGCCTGCTGCAGCATGACCTCATCCTTACTAATCCATCTGCAGAGACCGTCTTTCCAAACAAGGCCACATTCTGAGGTGCTGGGAGTTGGGGTTCCAGCATATCTTTTTTATTTTCTTGTTTTTTTGAGAAAGGGACTGACTGTGTACTTCAGGCTGGCCTCATACTCACAGGCATCTTCCTGCCTCAGCTGCCACGCTCCACTTCCATTGTATCTTTGCCTGAAGCCCCTTCCCCAGCAGTGAGCTCCCTGCGCTGCACTTCTAGGGCGATGAATGGCTGGCTGTGGCCTGTGCACAGGAGCAGAGGAAACAGGGCTCGGAGCCCAAATATACAGAGGCTCCCCATCACTAGGGGGACTTGGGGACCTGGGAGCCAGCCCTTGCCTCCTGGGCCGCTGTCACCTCGCCCCAGGACATTGTGCAAGTGTCCCTTGCCTTGGCCAGAGCCACGCCCCTCCTGTGCTGGTTCCCTGCCCTGCAAACTCCTGGCTGAGCCGTTTCGCCCATACCCCACCCGGTGGATCTAAAGTGACTCTGGGGCCAGGTCCCTGGGTCACAATTCTGTCCTTGCTCAGAACCACGGGCCAGGAAGTACAAGTGCGGCCTTCCCCAGCCATGTCCCGAGGAGCACCTCGCCTTCCGCATGGTCAGTGGTGCCGCCAATGTCATTGGGCCCAAGATCTGCCTGGAGGACAAGATGTGAGCTCAGGGCCCACAGGGGCGAGAGGTGGGGCAGGGCTCCTGAGGAGGAGAGAGCCTGAGTGACCATGGTGGCCTCTGTCCCCTGCCAGGCTCATGAGCAGTGTGAAGGACAATGTGGGCCGTGGGCTGAACATCGCCCTGGTGAATGGTGAGTTCCCGCACAATGCCACCCCTCCCTTCCTCATCCCCAAATACTACCATGTTTGCTGGGTGCTCTTCCAGGAGCTCCCAGAGCTATAGGAAAGGTCACAGAGGAAGTGACCTATGGACAAAGCAGGCAGCCACATGCAGGCCCCAAATGCACACCAGCTCTGTGGCTTCAGGTGGGCTGTGCCTATCTGAACAAAGGGATAAGGAGGGGAGTGTTTGCAAAGCTCTGGAAGCCAGGCACCATGGTGCATACCTGTTACCCTAGCACTTGGGAGGCTGAGGCAGGAGGGTCGCCATGAGTTTGAGACCAGCCTGGGCTACAGAGTGAGTTCAAGGCCAGCATGGATTGCATGGGAAGACCCCATCTCAAAAAAGCAAAAAAGAGCTTTTGGAAGAGTTGCCAGTTGCCACCCATGGTGCCCCTGAGTGGGTGGTACAAATGGCACTGTGGGTCACCCAGAAGGTCCCTGTCTTTCTCTGACGCAGGGGTGAGCGGCGAGCTCATTGAGGCCCGGGCCTTTGACATGTGGGCCGGAGGTGAGTGTGGCCAGCATCTTCCACCCTAAGTGGCCCTGGGCTCGGGGTGAGGGAGGTGACGCCAGCCAGGACTACAGGCTGTGCTTCTGGCCAGTTTGTCCCTTGATGAGACCTTTCCCCGCCCAGTCCTGTCTTGCTTTCCTCAATGGGAGTGAGGGCTTTGAGGAAGGGCTGGGCTGCTGGACCTAAAGCCCCGTGTTCTGTGGGCCACGCACATCCCAGATGTCAACAACCTGCTGAAGTTCATCAGGCCCCTGCACGAAGGCACCCTGGTGTTCGTGGCATCCTATGACGACCCAGCCACCAAGTAAGTGCCTGCCAGGGGATCCTGAGCCTGGCCTCACAGTGACAGCCCAGACTCACCTGTCTTCCGGCTGTGTGGCAGGATGAATGAGGAGACCCGGAAGCTCTTCAGCGAGCTAGGCAGCAGGAACGCCAAGGAGCTGGCCTTCCGAGACAGCTGGGTGTTCGTGGGGGCCAAGGGCGTGCAGAACAAGAGCCCCTTTGAGCAGGTACAGCAGCAACCCTGCCTTTGCCTCCCAGGTGCCCCTTCTGTCCATAGCAACATTTATTGGCTTCTCGAATGTGTTTGACCCTAAAGGGTCTTTTGTTTTGTTTTTTGTTTGTTTGTTTGTTTGTTTGAGACAAAATCTTGCTATGTAGTCCAGGCTGGCCTTGAACTCACTCTGTAGGCCAGGCTGGCCTCAAACTCATGGTGATCTTCCTGGCTCAGCCTCCCAAAGGCTGGGATGACAGAGGCATGTGCCACCACACCTGGCTTTTAAAGGGTCTTGAAATGACAAAGTTTGCATATTGGCAAAGTCACAACCAAAAACCATCCTTTCCAACATCTCTGAGATGCACAAGCCCACCCGAGGCCTCCGAAGCCCTGGGTCCCTGGCCTGCACCATGCTCCACATTCTGCACTCCAGGGTTGCACATGTCAGACCCTGTGTTTGGGCTGGGCAGCAAGAGAGCCCCGAGTGCCAGCCTCGCTTTGGGGAGGCTCCTGGCCGGGACCAAGCCATAGCACCCCTAAACTCTATTCTCCACGACACATGAACACATTTCGAAAAGGCTCTGGCTGATGAAGAAGCAGCTTGAGAAGTTGGGCAAGATGGTACACGCCTGTTATCCTAGCACTTGGGAGGCTGAGGCAGGAGGATTGTCCTGAGTCTGAGGCCAGCCTGGGCTACAGAGTGAGACCCTGGCTCAAAAGAGCCAAAAAGAAAAAAAAAGGGAGGAGGCTGGAGCTGCCCTGCCCTGGGGCCTTGCTCTGGCTGCAGGTGCCTGGGCTCCCTGTAGCGGGGATGCATGCTCCCTCCACTCTGCACTGTTCCCTCTCCCTGGCAGTGGCAGCCCAGGAGCCCACACACAGACTGTCCCCGTCCCATCCCGTCCCATCCCGTCCCTGCAGCACGTGAAGAACAGCAAGCACACCAACAAGTACGAGGGCTGGCCTGAGGCACTGGAGATGGAGGGCTGCATCCCACGGCGAAGTGTGGCTGGCTAGCTCGGGGCCTGGCCTGGCCCAGCCGAGGCTCTGGCGTGACCACATGGCCTCCAGGTGCACTTGGCATGGGAGCCCAGGTACCTCTGTCCTCCTTCAAGCTGGCCTTAAGGCCTGCCCCTCCCAGCCTTTCCCCTCCACCCTGAGGGCCCAGCTGCAAGGGCCCTGGGTTGCCCATCCCTGCCCTGCAGCAGGAGGGGCCTGGGAGCAGTCTCTGGCATGGCGAGTGGCAGCAGCGTGTGGTGTGGGGAGGCCACCCGCCAGGTGGCCTCTTAATGAACCTGTGGTCCACAGCAGAGTCAGGAGGCTGAGCAGACAGCCTGTGTCCCCAGCCCCGCAGCCACACCCCACAGTGACGGGGACCAGTGGTGGCGCCATTCAGAGCCAGGACTGGGACGTGTGGGCCTGCAAGGACTGGGATAGGAAGTAAAACGGGGTGCAGCCGGTTGTGCTGGCGCTTGTCTGTCATCCCTGCACTCGGGAGGCTGGGACAGGGGGATCCCCATGAGTTTGAGGCCAGCCTGGACTATGTAGCGAGACTCTTTCTCAAAAGACCAAAAATAAATAAATAAACAAAACTGAGGGTGCAGAAGTATCTGGGTAGAGATGAAGAAGAGAAGGTGGTTTGGTATTCTGGATGGGAGCAATCAGGACACTGCCGGCATCCTGGTGGTGGCAGTGTCACACTGTTGGCCTTAGGAGTTCTGTTGTGGCAGCAGCAGAAAGTGTTGCCAGCCCCAGGGAAACCAGACTGCAAGAAATGAAAGTAAAGCTGGGTGTTGTGGCGCACACCTGTCATCCCAGCCCTCAGGAGGCTGAGGCAGGAGGATCATCGTGAGTTCAAGGCCAGCCTAGACTACATACCAAGACTCTGTCTCACGAAACAAAGGTGAAAGTATTCTAGGGGCGGGCAGATGTCGAGTTAGAAGCCCCCCAGGGAAGAAGTGGCTCAGATGCCCGGATCAGGCAAGAGGGGCTGGGGTGCAGTGTGCTGGCCTGGCATGTGCGAGGCTCTGGCTTACCCAGTACCACCAAAAATCAAAGAAAGAAAAGAAAATGAAGCCCAGGAAGTGAGGAGAGCTCAGCCCTAAGCTGGTGCCTTCCAGAGACTTGCTCTTTGTAGAGTCAGTTTACGGTCACAGCAAAACTGAGCAAGGACCGAGCTCCTACTTTCATGTTGTGGCTTCTGAGTTCTGAGCAAATTGTGCAATGACATCCTTCCACCATTGGAGTACCCAGTGCGTCCACATTCTTAAATCTCCCTACCGAGGGCCCCTTATCCCCAGAACGGAGAGAACAGCATGATCAGCTCCCTCGCACCTTTCACCTGGCTCGCGGTGCCCATGTGCGGCCTGCGTCATCTCAGCAGCAAACCAACACCACCACCACCCCCCGCGTGCGCGTTCAAGTAAATTGGCTTTGTTCTCCATCAGTAGTACTTCAGTTACACATGAGTTGCACAACCCTAGCTGTCAGGCCACTGTCCCCGTTGCACAGAAAGAGGTCGAGGACCCTGGGGAACTCAGAGTTTCAGCGGAACCTGGGCGTGAGAAGCTGGATGAGGAGGGTTTCACAGCGCTCAGAGCCAGAAAGGAGGAGCCGGGAGGGAGATACACCCTGCAGGCCACGCCTCTTCCGACCAGGCCCCGCCCCCCAACCGCGAGAAGAGAGGTGCTCCCTGTAGGCCACGCCCACGGACCCTTCTCTTCCAAATAGGCCCCACCTCCTAACAGCGAGTGAGCTGTGAGCCTGGTGACCCAATCACCTTCCGAAGACCCCCTGTGAGCACCCCAGGCTTGGGGACACCCAGGTAGAAACCAGAACACAGGTTGGCAGCTTGGCGCCAAATAACCTGGACCTCACTGAGTTGCACTGGAAGCTCCTGCTGTGCAGCCCACTCAATTGCCCTGAGTGTCCAGCCTTCCTCCACTGGGCCATGGCCACTGAACATCCCCTGGTGCCTCCCTTGGGTCACCCACTGTGCTGCACACTAGGGATGTACAAGAGAGCGACAGTGCTGGCCCTGCCACCACTGGGGGTCACCAGGGTCACACAGAACTACTGGCCAGCTTCGTACCCCACTTGGCCCAGCCCAGCTTGGGTCGTGCCCGTCCCCAAGGTCTACCCTGAGCACTTAGCACACCTTGAGGTATATTGGAGGCCGATTTCCTCCGACTGCCTAGGAAGGGGGGCTGCGAGAGCCAAAGAAAAAAGACAACACGGACTCGCGTAATTTCAAAGTATATGGGGGCTGGGAGGTCAGTGCCTCAGAGCGGGCAAAGGCAAGGACTCTCCGAGCTGGCCACTATTTATTGGGTGCACACAGTAATTGGAGGGAGCATCGGGGGCCCTGGGGGCTGATGCTGTTGAGGGCGGACAGGAGAGCATTCCTACCTCAGTGGGTGGGATGAGCTGAGCTGATAAGGAACGCCTCCCTCCCCAGGTGAAACCTTTCTCTTCTATGTTACTACTGGGTTCTCGAGGAACCAGGACGTCTTCAGCTGATGCTATCTTGCCTTTGAGGCCACAGCTTCACAGACCTCTGAGCCCTCAGCTGTGACCAGAGGCAAAACGGAGCCATATTTCTGCCTGCTGTAGCCGGCCGCTCTCGGGCAAGGCGACATCAGGCCTTAGACAGCTATAGTCATACTTTAATTATGAAATGATTTTCCCCAAGATGTATGGAGAAATGCTCCCAGCAGGGTTCTTTGTGCCTGAGCGCTGTTGTTGAGAGGGCTGGGTCATGGGTGGGGTGGTGAGGGGTTGTGGTGGGGTGGTTTCATGGTCGTGTTCGGGAGTTTGAGGGAGGCGGGTTGTTGGTTTGGGTGGTGTTTGGGCTCCTTGTGGCGTTGCGGGTGCGCGTGGAGTGGCTCATTGTGTCCTGTCTCCCACCATCTACGGTACCTAGGGAGTGGGTTTTATTGTTTTTGTGACGTGCTCCGAGGCGACCTGTTGTTCTGGGCCCGTTGTGTTGTCGGGCGCTTGTTTTTTTCGCTCCTTTGGCTGTTGTTTCCGGGTCTTTGTTTGTTTTCGGGTAGGCTGTCTGCCCCTGGTATTGGGGTGTGGTGGTGTAGGTCCGTGCTTAGGCTTTGGGTTCGATCTGTGTTCTTGCCTCCCGGGAGTGGGCCACGGTGGCTGGGGGGCGGCAGGCTTGGGGAGGACTGGATTCTGGGCTTGGCCTGGCATTGAGTTTCGTGGGTCTCTTGTGTGACTTGTGCGCCTCGCGTGTTCTGGGGATGGGGGAGTTGGTTTCGGGTGTTTTGGGGTGGCCTCTGTGTCTCTGGGGTGTGGCTTCTGCCTCTGGTGCCGTGTTGTTGTTGGTAGGTGGTGGGGAGCGGGGTTCGTGTGCCGTGCGTGGCCCTTTCTGTGTGGGGGCGTGGCGGTTTGTCTCGTATTGTCCATTTTTTTTTTTTTCGTTCCTGGGTGTGGGAGTGGTGACTTCGTTGTTGCAGAGGCGGCGATGAAACCACTGAGCTAAATCCCTGGCCCTATCCTATTCTCAATGCATGATGTCATCCAGCCGTTGCTGGTCCTTGCTCCAACTGTGCTCGAAGCTTGCGTGACTTCTTGGGAGTGAGATATCCTTGCCCAATCTGTAGATCTTTTCCTTGTTCTCCATGAGGTACATTATTCATCCCCTAAATCAATCGCAAACATTCACTTGCCTTTTCCTCCTGACAAAGCCAACAGGATTATCAGGCATGGTGGTGCACACCTGTCATCGCAGCACTGGGAAGCTGAGGGAGGGAGCAGGATCACTGTAAGTTCAAGGCCAGCCTGGGCTAGTGAGTTCAAGGTCAGCCTGAACTACATAGTGAGACCCTGGTCTTTAAAAAAAACTTTTTAAAATACTTCCAGGAAGATAGCGGAGTGGTGAACAGCAGAGAAACGGTCTGAGAATTGGTGTCCAGATGCTGGAATACAGCAATGTGAGGAAGAGAAGAAGGGAAGTGGGTCCCTGGGACCCAGCAAGGATCTGAAGCTAGAATTGAAGTCCACAGGGAGAGTGAAGACAGAGACCTCAACACAGAAGGAGGAGGTGGCAAACCGTGCTTTCTGCCTGAGCCCTGACTCACTGCATGGGAGGGGCAGCTCAAACCTGGAGATGCACAGTGACTACTGGTGACCCCAGAGACCTCCACGGAGGAACACACCAGTGGAACAGATCAGTGGACACAGCAGACCAAAGAGGCTGGTGAGTTCTTTGGGTTCAGACATCCCCCAGGAGAGGGCAATCTATGGGCTGGCTCCATCTAGTGGCTCCCAGTGTCAGGGTGAGGGGAATAGAGTTCAAGTTGGCAGAAGGTCAAGGAGCTGAGTTCAAGCCAGCAGGGAGCCAAGTTCAAGCTGGCAAGAGGCACACAGAGTGTTGCAAGCTCAACAAATTGAGTTCTAGGGCCAGGGATTTAGCTCAGTGGTTCTGGCGCCTGCCTGGCAAGCACAAGGTCCTGAGTTTGATCCCCGGTACCAAAAAAAAAAAAAACAAGTTGAGTTCCAGCTTCACAGCTAGAAACCAGCCTGAACTTCAGTGGAACTAAAGGTGTGGGTTTGCTGGCATTATCCATTACCCTGGTGTAAAACTGCAGCTGGGTTGCTGGGGTTAATCAACATGGATCTGGGCTCTGTCTGCCTACTCTGTCTACCAGTGACAGCAGAGACATGCCCTGAAGTGGCCATTGTTTTTTCTTTTCTTCTTTTGTTTTCTTTTCTCTTTTGTTCTTGTTTTCTTTTTTCCTGTTTGTTCTTGTTTTTATATGAATGTGAACATTGTTTCTAGTTTTTTTGTTGGGGTTGTTTTCTTCTTTTCTTGTTTTTATTTTTTATTTTTTTTGTTACTTGTTTTTATTTTTTCTCTTACCCTTCTGTCTTCTTCACCAGTTTCCCAAAGTTTGCATAATCATTCTTTGTCCTCCAGCCTTGCTTCTAATCTCTTCCTCTTCTTCTACTGTATTTTTTTCCTCTTAACCCCTTTTAAAATTTCTCCCTTGAGGGTAAAATCACCATATTGAGGGCACATTTATTGTATATAATTTTCTGGCTTGTTTTAGATTTTTTTATATAACCACAAATATAGTTCATATGGTTAAAAGTGGCAAATTAATAGTTATCACAGTTTGTCATTTTCTAAGCTGTGTTTCATGCTATTGCTATTGCTGATTGTACTACTTTAGCCAAGGTGACATAACTGTTCTAATCAGTTGTTCTTCCTGGTATATACCAAGACTGAGGTTGTTTGAGGGTCATAAACAATACTATAGGTCAGTGCCAAAGAACCAGGGGCAGGACCAAATAGGTAGCAACTTTTCATCCCCAATAAATTGAAGAAATACAATCTTGCAAAAGACTCAAAACCCAAAAGCCAGCTATACCTGGAAAACATCTCTGAGAAGTAGTCATTTCCTAAGAGTTCTAAATACTAGAAATAAATCTACCTGCCATAAGCAATTTACAAACATCAACCCAGGAATTATTTTTTTGTTCTGTTTTGTTTTGTTCCAGTACTGGGGATCGAACTCAGGACCTTGTACTTTTGAGGCAGGCATGACACCATTGAGCTAAATCTCCAACCCCCCAGGAATTAAACTAAAAGAAAATAGAAAATGAGAAGACATGGAAGCAAGATGCAACCCCAGACTTCCAGGTCACCAAAGGCAGACCCCGGAGGGAATTGACATGGAACAATTCAAAGACACCCACCTGGACTCTCTGAAGTGGTAACAGCAGAAGTAACAAAGCAGATGATTGAGGCTCTAGAAAAAAAATCTAATTCGACATTTCCAGGCCGGGGATTTTGCTCAATGGCACCATGCCTGCCTTGCATGTGCAAGGTCCTGAGTTTGATCTCCGGTACCACAAAAAAAAGAAAAAGAGGGCTGGGGATTTAGCTCAGTGGTGCTGAGCCTGCCTTGCATGTGCAAGGTCCTGAGTTTGATCTCCGGTACCACAAAAAAAAAAAAAAAAAGAATTTCTCAGATAATTACAGAGATGGTGACTGTAATGAAAGACATGGTTAGTGATTCTAGGGGAGATACAGATAAAAAATATATATAAGAGCTTAGGAAAATGATGGAAACCTTGAACACTCAACATAGGAAAGAAATGGAATCCATGAAACAATTCAAACAGATATCCAGGAGATTAAAAATTCCATTGAATTTATACGGAGCAGAATGAACCAATGTGAGGATAGGATATCAGATCTAGAATCAGGACTGTGGTTAGCAATCATAAAAAGAAAGATTACTTAAAAATTGCAAGGGACCACGAAAAATCAATCCAACAGCTGCTAGATGACGCAAAGACGAGTAATATAAGATTGACCAGAGTCAATAAAAAGCAGGAGATAGCGCAAATTGAAACCAAAAGTGTAAATGAGGACCAAAATATATAATAGATATTGGGAAATGGGAAGAAAATGTTCAAATGGGAAGAGGAATAAGGGGGGGGGGGCAAGGAAGGGACAAGAAAAAAAAGAGAATAGAAGGAAAAATGTAAACAAAGCTTTTGTAAATAAGGAGGGGAAGAGGATTTGAAGGGAGGGGAGGGGAATTGGAAAAAAAGCAGCAGCAAGACATATCATGTACAGGTACAAATTCCCTATGATGAATGTGGTCATTACGTATATCTAAATTGTACCAATAAAAAAAAAGAATCAGTGAACCCAAGAGTTGGTTCTTTGAATGATTAAATAAAATTGACAAACCCTTAGCCAACCTTGTCAAAAAAAAGGAAAGGAAAGACTCAAATCCATGCAATCAGGAATAAAAAGGGGCTAGGTATGGTGGCGGATCCCTGTAATCCCAGCATTCAGGAGGCTGAGGCAGGAAGATCTCCACAAGTTGGTGGCCCACCTGTGGTACATAGTGAGTTCAAGGCCAGGCTGAGCTACATAGCAAGATCTCATCTCAAAAAAAAAAAAAGGAATAAAAAGGGTGAAATCACAACAGACCATCAATACCTACTTTGAAAGCCTGTATTATAATAAGATGGAAAACAGGCTGGGGATTTAGCTCAGTGGTTCCGCCGTCTGCTTCCCAAGTGCAAGGTCCCGAGTTCCATCCCCGGTACCCGCCCCCCCCCCAAAAAAGATGGAAAACAGAAGAAATGGATAGATTCCTAGATACATATAAATTACCAAAGCTGAATCAAGAAACTGTAAAAATTCTAAATAAACCAATATCAGACCAGTAAATTGATGTAATTAAAAACCTAACTCCAAAGAAAAGCCAAAGCCCTGTTGGATTCACTGTTGAATTCTACAAGAAATTTAGAGAAGACCTAATGCCACTACTTCTCAAACTCTTTAATGAAATTGAAAGGGAAGCAATACTCCAAAAGTCATTCCTGCAAGGAAGCATTACCTGATACCAAAACCAGAGAAGGATCCAACCAAAAAAGAGAGCTACAGGCCAATCTCCCTAATGAACATGGACGCAAAAATCCTCAATTATATACTGGCAAACAGAATGCTGCAAATCATCGAGATCATCATACACCATGACCAAGTAGGATTCATCCCAGGGATGTAAGGATGATTCAATATATGCAAATCAATAAATGTAATAAATACACCATATTAACAGACCCAAGGACAAAAACCATACGATCATCTCAATAGATGCAGAAAAAAATGGGCTGAATATTTAGCTCATTGGCATCGCACCTGCCTCGCAAGCACAAGGTCTTGAGTTCCATCCCCAGTACCGGAAAAAAAGAGAGAGAGAGAAATAATAGATGCAGATAAAACATGACAAAGTTCCACCCCCATTCATGATTTTAAAACACCCTACAGAAAATTTGAATGGATGGTCTTTATCTCAACCTGATAAAAGCCATCTATGACAAACCAACAATAGATATCATACTAAATGGACAAAAACTGAAAGCTTTCACTCTAAAATCAGGAACAAGACAAGGATGTCCACTGTTACCACTCTTACTCAATATAGTTCTGGAAACATTAGCCACAGTAATTAGACAAGAGAAAGAAATAAAAGGAGTAAAGATAGGAAAGGAAGAAATTCAGTTATCATTATTTTCAATGACATGATACTCTACATAGAAGACCCCAAAAACTCCACCAAAAGACTTCTAGATTTGATAACCAACTTCAGTAGCATAGCTGGATACAAAGTAAACACTCAAAAATCAATAGCCTTCCTGTACATGAATAACAAACTCACTGGGAGAGAAATTAGTGAAACAATACTTTTCACAATAGCATCCAAAAAATGAAATACTTAGGAATCAATCTCACAAAGGAAGTAAAAGATCTTCACTTTGAAAATTACAGTGTTCTGAAAAAGGAAGTTGAAGAGGACAGAAAATGGAAAGATATCCCTTCTTCTTGGGTAGGAAGAACAAATATAGTCAAAATGGCCATACTTCCAAAATTGTTATACGATGTAATGCAATTCCAATCAAAATTCTCTGTTCCTCACAGAATTAGAGAAAACAATCCTAAAATTCATATGGAACCAAAAGAGACCTAGAATAACAAAGACAATTCTGAGCAACAAAGGCATGCCAGGGGGGATCACAATCCCGGACTTGAAATTATACTGCAAAGCTACTGCGATATAAAAACAAACAAACAAACAAACACAGCATAGTAATGACAAAAAAAAACCAGACCTGAGGATTACTTAAACAGATTAGAAGATGCAGAAATAACTCCAGACACAGCCACCTCATCTTCAACAAAGGACCCAAACACCCTCACTGGAGGAAAGATAGCCTCTTTAATACATGGTGCTAGAAAAACTGGCTTTCCACATGCTGAAGATTAAAACTAGACCCATAGAAAAAAAAAAAACTAGACCAATAGAGGGCCAGGGATTTAGCTCAGTGGTTCTATCGCCTGCCTTGTATGCACAAGGTCCTGAGTTCAATCCCCGGTACCAAAAAAAAAAAAAAAATAGACCCATATCTATCACCATGCACTAAACTAAAATTGATATGAATTAAAGATCTAAATATTTAAACAGAAAACCTGAGGCAGGGATTTAGCTCAGTGGTTCTGGCGCCTGCCACACAAGCGCAAGGTCCCGAGTTCAATCCCCGGTACCAAAAAAAAAAACCCCAAAACAAAAAACCAGAAATGCTAAATCTGCTAGAAGACAGAATAGGTAGAACTCTTGAAGACATTGGTGTAGACTTTATGAACAAAACCCTGATTACACAGGGCACATCACAAAGAATCAACAACTGGGATCTCAGCTTATTGAAAACTTCTGCACAGCAAAAGAAACCACCATCAGAGGGGAGACAACCTACAATGTGGGAAAAAAATTTTGCCAGCTGTTTCTCAAAGGATTAATATCTGGAATGTATAAAGAACTCAAAAAAAATCAGACCTCCCAGATGTAAAGACCCAATCCAAAAAATGGGCATCAAAATAGACACTTCTCAGATAAAGAAGTACAAATAGAAAATAAACATATGAAAAAATGTTCAACATCACTGGTCATTCGAGAGATGCAGATGAAAACAATGCTGAGATTCCACCTCACTCCAGAAAGAATGGCTGCTATCATGAAATCAACCAATAACATGGCGTGATTCCGTCCTGTGTGTCTGTTCTCTGGGGGCAGTAGCTGTTTATTTCCATCTACGTTCTCTCCCACCTAAGTACATGACACCACTCCATGGAAGATTTGATGGATATGGACATGAGCCCCCTGAGGCCCCAGAACTATCTTTTCGGTTGTGAACTAAAGGCCGACAGAACAGTCAGTTTAGGGGCTGGTGCAAAGGATGAATTGCACATTGTGGAAGCAGAGGCAATGTATTACGAAGACAGTCCAATTAAAGTAACACTGGCAACTGTGAAAATGTCTCTACAGCCAACGGTTCCCCTTGGGGGCTCTGAAATTACACCACCTGTTGTCTTAAGGTTGAAGTGTGCTTCAGGGCCTGTGCATATTAGTGGACAGCACTTAGTGGCTGTGGAGAAAGATACAGAATCAGATGAGAAGGAGGACAAGGATGTAAAACTCTTAAGTATATCTGGAAAGCGATCTACCCCTGGAAGTGGTAGCAAGGTTCCACAGAAAAAAGTAAAACTAGCTGCTGATGAAGATGACAATGATGATGACAACGACGACGACGATGATGATGAAGACAATGATTTTGATGATGAGAAAGCTGAAGAAAAAGCGCCAGTGAAGAAATCAATACGAGATTCTCCAGCCAAAAATGCACAAAAATCAAACCAGAATGGAAAAGACTCAAAACCATCAACACCAACATCAAAAGATCGAGAATCCTTCAAAAAACAAGACTCCTCAAACACCCAAAGGACCTAGTTCTGTAGAAGATATTAAAGCAAAAATGCAAGCAAGTATAGAAAAGGCACATTGAACAGTCCTGGGGACTACTGATAAGTTTAAGCCCAAAGATGGGGAGAAAGGAGGAGGAGAGATAAGTAATGGTCCATACTGAGTATCACCAACAATCCAGACTGAAGTCTTCCTTTTTAATCTCAACCCCCTTTCCTGATCTGCCACTCAGACCCTCTTCCAGGCTGGAAGCAATTTTTTTCCTAAAGCACCTTTTTTTCCTCTACTTTTTTGACTGCTGTGATTCAGTGAAACTTACATAATGCTTTCTGTTGTGCAAATGCCTCATCCCTTCTTTTAATTACCTTTGTATTTCTTAGCTGCTCAATAAATATTTGAAGGGGCTGGGGATTTAGCTCAGTGCTTTCGCCGCCTGCTGTGCAAGCACAAGGACCTGAGTTCAATCCCCCATACCAAAAAAACATATATATATATTTGAAGGAATCAAATAAGGATGTATGTGACAATTTTAGAAGAAAAAAAAAGAACTCAACCAATAACAAATGCTGGAGGGGGTGTGGAGAGAAAGGAACCCTTCTCCATTGTTGGTGGGAGTGCAGACTGGTGCAACCACTGTGGAAATCAGTGTGGCGATACCTCAAAGAACTAGGACTGGAAGTCCCATTTGACCCAGCTATTCCCGTTGGATATCTTCCCCAAAGAATTAAAAGAATCATACCACAGCGATATATGTGCACCCATGTTCATAGCAGCACAATTTGTAAAAGCTAAATCTTGGAAACAGCCCAAATGCCCATCAAACAACAAATGGATAAAGAAGATGTGAGTTTTTTATACAGTGGAGTATTACTCTGCCATAAAGAAGGATAAGCTTGAGACATTTCTGGCTAAATGGATGGACCTTGAGACCATACTCTTAAGTGAGATAAATTGGACACACATGTTTAAATACCACATTGTTTCTCTGCTGTGAGAAACCTAAAGTGTAAATAAGGACCAAAATGTATTAATAGATATTGGGAAATGGGAAGAAAATGTTCAAATGAGAAAGGGAACAAGGGAGGGGAGAGGGAGAAAGGAAAGAAGGGACAAGAAAGAGGAGAATAGAATGAAAAAAACAAAAACAAAGCTTTTGTAAATAAGGAGGGGAAGAGGGGTTGAGGGGAGGGGAGAAAGGAAAAAAAGAAGCAAGATACATCATGAACTGCAGTCCCACATTTTGGGGGGGGCGGGTATCAGGGATCGAACTTGGGTCCTTGTGCTTTCAGGGTAGGTAGCAGAACCACTGAGCTAAATCCCCAGCCCTCCCACATCTATTTTTAAATAAATGTTTTAAAATAAATTTCAGGCTATAGACTTTGCTCAGTGGTAGGGCACTTGCCTAGCATATGTAAGGCCCTGAGTTTGATTCCCTGCAGCACAAAAACAGGAAAATGAAAAATAAAAAATAAGCTGGGCACAGTGGCATGTGCTGGTAATTCCAGCACTTAAAAGGCTGAGGCAGGAGGTGGCAAGTTTGAGGCCAGCACGGGATACCTAGGCCAGCCTGGATACAGAGTGAGCCACTGTCTGGAAAAACAAACAACAGAAATTTCCATGTGAAGAAATGTATTAAAACAACTGTCATGAAGCTTGGTGTGGTGATGCATTCCTTTCATCCCAGCACTTGGGAGGCTGAGGCAGGAGGATCACAACAAGCTCGAAGCCACCCTGGGCTACATAGTGAGTTCAAAGTCAACCTGAACTACATAGCAGACCCTGTCTCAAAAAAAGAAACAAATTTTAAAAAGTCATGATTCTTTATTAGAAAAATTAGAGATACAAGTTTTTATACTCTACCCAAGTCCACAACCATGTCTTGAGCACCCCCTGGAGGCAAATACTTCCGACTCTGGGGACCACTGCCCTCCACTAAGTTCCTTTTACTATTTTTATCTATTTACGTATCTATTCTGGAGGTGCTGGGAATTGACCTGAGAGGCTCATGCTAGCTAAACAAGTGTTCTATCACTGAGATGTACTTCTAGCTCCAAGAGGTCCATTTCCTGTGTTTATTTTGGGGTTTTTGTTTGGTTTTGAGACAGGCTCTCGCTATGTAGTTCGGGCTGGCCTTGAACTCACTTTGTAGCCCAGGCTGGCCTCGAACTCGTGGTGACCCTCCTGCCTCAGCCTCCCGAGTGCTGGGATGACAGGTATGCACCACGCCCCTCAAGGTCCATTTTAGAGGAGCGCGGGCTGATTCCATCCTTTCCACGCTCTCCCATCACCTTTTTCTCATCCTCTTGCCATCTGTTTCCATTCTGTCTCTCCTCCACCTCTTTCCAGTCTGGTCCTTTTCTGCAGAACCCCGGACCGCGCCGGAGACGGCGGCCACAGGCGGCCACAGGCGGCCAAAGCCGACCACGGCGCCAGGTGCCGCGCAGCTGCTGAACTCAGGAAGCAGGGAGCCGCGCGCTGCACAACACTCCGAAACGTCATTTCCGGTCGCGACCCGCACAGGCGGCCAGGAGTGAGCGGACCGCGTGGGGGGGCGGGGTTCGGTCGCGGGCGGGCGGGGCAAGGAGGTCCGCGGCCGCTGTGGCGGGTGAGAGCCTTTGACTGGGAAGGGGCGGCGGGAGGCGGCCTCTGGCCCATCCCCGCTCCTCAATCGCTCACTCTGGTCACCGGGCCGGCCTGGCCACACCCGGCCGGGAAGGGCCGCCTCTCATCCTTGAGGCCTGCGAGCACCCAGGGGTGATATGAGAGCCCTCCTGACTCGAGAGGCATCCGGAGGGTCGTGCGCCCATCCCGCGTGCTCCCAGTTCGCGCCCGAGCCCGACTGTGCCCACCTGACAACTTCCGGGCTCCCGGTGGAGAGGAACCCCAGCCTCACGGCCACTCACCCAAGTCCCTAAACACCTACCACTGTGCAAGCACCTGGGGCTGGCATTGCCCACTGCCTTGGGCTGCATCTGCTCAAACTCTTACAGCTGCATGCAGAGACGGGTGGCATCACAGCCTGAGCCCTGTGCCAGTGACTCCAGGCAGCCCGCCCTGCTGCACAGCCCAGGCGACACGGACACCATCCTTCCTTCTGGCCGCTCCAGCACCGCGATCCCCACCCCACCCCCGCACTTGACCTCTCCCACCCACCCTGCCTGTCCAGCCTCAGCTTTCTGCCACAAGACACAGGCTGGACCAGGGTAAGTGACCCGAAGCCCAGGCCAGCAGGGCCTTGTCATGGGGCTGCATCCCAGGCATAACCTTTTTGCTGGCCCTGTCCTCAATCTCAGATGTTGGGGGTGGGCAGGCCCAAAGACTGATCAGGACCCCAGGGCCTTGGGACACTACAGAGCTCGAGGCAAATGGCAGCAGAGAGGTCAAAATGTGTCCAGGTTCTGGTTGCCTCAGTTCTAGCAGCTGATGTGACACCAGGGTGGTGGTTGGTCACCCTGCCCTCTGTAAACCCCCAAGTCCCACTGGGAGTTTGAGGTGCTAGGAGGGCACACATTGAAGGATGAGCTGAACAGCTCCAGGGGCTCAGATTCTGAGGCCGCCAGAGAAGGGCAAGCCCCCAGGGGCCCTGTGACTCTCTCTGACCCAGTTCTGGCAACTTCCCCTGGGAGGGTGGACCTGCTTCCTCCCAGGACCCCATCTCATCACCATAGGGCAGTCCAGTGTCCCCACCAGTGGTCACCCACTGCCTGCACAGCTTTGTCACCTCTTCTATTCTTCAGAAGCCTCCTGCACCTGGCCCTGGCCCATCAGCGCCCTGTGTCCCTGTGTCCTCCACAAGCAGGTCCCCTTGTCCGTCCTGGAACTCCTGGAGAAATTTTACCCCAACTGTGGAATTGCTTCAGCCCTGCTGTACCTTGTTTTTTGTTTTGTTTTTTTTCAGTACTGGAGATTGAATCCAGAGCCTACATACTGAGCTACATCTTCAGCCCTTTCGTTTATAGTTTTGGGTTGATTTGTTTGTTTTTCTTGATACCAGCGATCGAACTCAGGACCTTGCGATTGCAAAGCAGGTGCAGTGCCACTGAGCTAAATCCCGGGTCGGGTCCTTTATATTTTTGTTTTGAAACAGGGTCTTGCTAAATTGCCCAGGTTGGGTTTGAACTTGCAGTCCTCTTGCCTCAGCCTCCCGAGTGCTGGGATGACAGGCCTGCACCCCATACCCAGATGTACCTGGATTTTGTAGCCAGTGGGGAATGAGTTAATGGTGACAGGACTGAAGGTGGCTCTCCTGAGTCCCTTGTATGAGAACATCCCCACAAGGCCCCCATGGTGGACAAGCCCAGGAAAGTGAGCAGGTATGGGCAGGCTGAATGGACACACAGAGCTATACCCCCCCCCAGGACTGGGATGCTTGACACAGCTATGCCAGGGGAGGGGACAGCTGAGTTGCACTGAGGGCCAGCACTAGACCTTGCTTTGCCATGTCTGAGCTTGGGGCAAGGGTCTTGCTCAGTCCCCCAGTGGGGGGCTTGCAGATGCCTAGGGTCCTGGGCTCACAGTCACTCACCTTCACCAGCCACACTTCTGTGTCCCTCTCTTCCCCAGGGAGAGCCCTACCCTCGAGGCAGGCAGCACAGAACCAGCACAGCCTATGGATCCTTCTCTGGAGGAGCCCATGGCACTGGCAGGGGCGCTCTCCTGAGCTGCAGAGGTCTGGGCACCGCATCCTCCGTGACAGCTATGGTGTGCAGGAGAGGCAGGGGCGCCCAGCAGCAGCCGGGCCCAGGCCAGGAGGGAGGGTGTATGGGCCCCCTGAGCATCCTGGGAGCCACCGTGCTGCTCCTGACCCTGCCATGGGGGGCCCAGGGCACTGCCCCAGCTGACCTCAGCACTGCTGTAGGCCACATGGTGCCCCTGGCAGGGGGCCGCTATCTGAGCATTGGAGATGGCTCTGTGGTGGAGTTTGAGTTCCCCGAGGAGAGTGAGGGCATCATTGTGATCTCAAGCCAGTACCCGGGCCAGGTCAACGGGACCAGGCCTGGCCCTACCCTGAAGGTCACATCCCTGGACACAGAGGTGCTGACCATCAAGAATGTGAGTGCCGACCATCAAGAATGTGAGTGCCATAACGTGGGGAGGCAGGGGTGGCTTTGTGGTGAACATCCACTCTGGCCTGGCTGGGCTGGCGCCACTCAGCATCCAGCTCCTGGACCTTCATGAGGCCCCGCCCATGCTGATCGAGGAGCGGAGAGATTTCTGCATCAAGGTCTCGCCGGTAGAAGGTGCCCCAGCTGAGCTCACTGCCGACCTGGCCCACTTCTCAAAGAACCCAATCCTCTACCTGCTCTTGCCGCTCATCTTCGTCAACAAGTGTTCATTTGGGTGCAAAGTGGAACTTGAGGTCCTCAAGGGGCTCCTGCAGAGCCCCTAGCCTGTACTGCTGGGCCTCCTGGGCCAGTTTCTGGTCATGCCCTTGTACGTCTTCCTGATGGCCAAGGTCTTCATGCCGCCCAACGCCCTGGCTCTGGGCCTCATCATTACCTGCTCATCACCTGGCGGTGGGGGCAGCTACCTCTTCAGCCTTCTTCTTGGAGGGGACATCACGCTGGCCATCTCCATGACTTGCATCTCAATGGTGGCTGCCACTGGGTTCCTGCCACTCTCCTCGGCCATCTACAGCCACCTGCTCAGCATCCACAAAACACTGCACGTGCCAGTCTCCAAGATCCTGGGGACCCTGCTGTTCATTGCCACCCCCATAGCAGCAGGAGTGGTGATCAAGTCCAAACTGTCCAAGTTCTCCCAGCTGCTGCTGCAGGTCATCAAGCCCTTCAGCTTTGTGCTGCTGCTAGGTGACCTCTTCCTGGCCTACCGCATGGGGTCTTCATCCTGGTGGGAGTCAGGCTGCTCATTGTCCTAGTGGGCCTCATGGTGCCCCTGGTTGGCCTCTTGGTGGGCTACTGCCTTGCCATCTGCCTGAGGCTGCTGGTGGCACAACGGCAGACAGTCAGCCTTGAGGTAGGGGTGCAGAACAGCCTGCTGGCCTTGGCCATGCTGCAGCTGTCCCTCCACCGCCTCCAAGCAGACTATGCCTCCCAGGCCCCCTTCATTGTGGCACTGAGTGGGACCTCTGAGATGCTGGCCCTGGTCATTGGCCACTTCATCTATAGCAGCCTGTTTCCAGTCCCATGAGGCCACTGCCTTGCCCTCTGCCCACTGTCCCCACATTTCCTGTGTACCAAAGGCCTTTAGTTCTCATGCACTATGCACTCAGACAAATCCACGCTTACATTTTTTACTGTTTTTTCTTCAGCTTTCAGTCCCAAAGAGCCCATGCTGAGTTAGGTAGATGGGCAGTGCCCAGAAATATATTTCAATAAAAGAAAGCCACAAGCTTGGGGTCCCCTCCAGTCTGCCCCTGGGCCCTGGGGCAGGCAGGAGGTGTGTGCCCAGGGTAGGGGAGAGGCCTGGGTGGCCAGGCTCTGTCCCTCAGTCCCCTCTGTGGGTCCCCTCCTTGTTATGGGTCGAGGGGTGGGAGGATGAGGGTGGCAGCCTGGTTCAAAGGAGGAAGTAGAAAGTCATCTGGCAGTGGACAAGCTTGGCAGGGCAGGGCTGGGCCGTTTCTGTCACTGAGACAACCGGGGTTGGCACCGGCCCCGTCCCCAGCACTCTGGGAGCTTAGGGCCCGCCAGGCTGTCCACGGGGCGAGGCGGGGCCTCGGGGCCGGTGATTCTCCGGGGAGGGGGGGGCTGCGGGGCGGGGACGGGCCAAGGCGCGCGGGCGCGCCCCCTCGCAGCTTCCGGCGGCGGCGGGCGGTTCCGGCGCGCGCCCAGGGCGGCAGCGCGCGGCGGGAGGCCGCTGGGTGCGCGTCGCCCCTAGTGGACGCCGCCGCGGTCGCCATGCAGCTGACTGTGAAGGCGCTCCAAGGCCGCGAGTGCAGTCTGCAGGTAGGATCGCCGGGCCCGGACCCGCCATTCACCCTAGCCTGGCGCCAGGACGGTCAGGGGCTGGGACAGGCGGGCCCCGAACGCCCGGAGAGCGGCCCTCGGGAGCGGACGCGAGGTACCCGCTCCCCGGGGCCGCGGCTCACCCCTGCTTCCACCCTCGCCCGGCCAGGTGCCCGAGGATGAGTTGGTGGCCACGGTGAAGCAACTGGTCTCCGAGAAGCTAAATGTCCCTGTGCGCCAGCAGCGGCTGCTGTTCAAGGGCAAGGCCCTAGCAGGTACTCCTAGAGGAGGTGCCCGGGAGCCCCACTGGAAGCCGGGGGACGGGCTGTGCAGGGTGCCCAGGCAGCAGCGCGACGGATCCGGGCTTTCCGGACGGTGGCCCAAGTCACCACCACCACCAGATGCCACTGCGCCGCCCCAGCTGCTCGAGGGAGGTGGGCCCGTGGCTTCCGGGGCCACCCCCACAGATGTAGGTAATGAACTGCACTCGTCTTTCTTTGGTAGATAGGAAACGACTGTCAGATTACAGCATCGGGCCCAATTCCAAGCTCAACCTGGTGGTGAAACCTCTGGAGAAGGTGCTACTGGAAGAAGGGGCTGCCCGGACTGGGGCTGAGCCCCCACCTGCACCTGTCTGGCAGCTGGTCTCTAAAATCCTGGCCCATCACTTCAGTGCCGCAGATGCCAGCAGAGTCCTGGAACAACTCCAGAGGGTGAGGAAGCTCCCCTGCCCGTCACAGCCTGCCTGTCCCCACCAGCACCCCCCAATCCTCCTGGCCTTCTCTCCTCAGGATTATGACAGGTCCTTGAGCCGCCTAACGCTGGATGACATTGAACGCTTGGCCAGCCACTTCCTGCACCCTGAAGGGACTGAGGCGCTAGAGAAGGGGTTCTCCAAATAGCATTCCCGGATGTCAGGGAGGAGCCCGAGGCCAGACTACAGCTGCATGTTGCATTAAATGTGTTCTCATGTTGCAGTTGGCTCCTGATAATAACAGCTGGTGCGGGTGTCTGGCACCCCTCACGCCCCTTCGACCTGGTTCTCTCCCACCCTGCAGCAGAGGTGAGATGGGATGGCAAAGGGGCCCAGCAGTGACATGAAGTGCCTGGCATGAGGAGGAGCAGTGCCCTGTGGGCAGGGGGGGTGGGCTTCAGCACGCTGCCATGACTACACCCTGCTTCACCCTCCCAGGCCTACAGGGAAACAGGTGGCCGCTGATGCCCAGTGCAGTCTCCTGACCTCTGCTGCATCTGTCAGAGCCATTGGCAAACCTCCTCGGAGGCCAGGTGCCAGCCACCCTGTGTCCCCTTGGCCATTGCAGTCCGTGTAGCATGTCTTGATGAAGGGGCAGTGATCTAGGGGCTGGGGAGTCAGAAAGTCACACAGCCCTGTGGCATGACTTGGAACAAGTGACTGTACCATTTGGGTCATCAACCATAGAGTCTGTGCAGTGAGAGTCACTTCTCCAAAATGAATCCCTTTTTTTCCTCCCTCCCCGGCCCAGGGTGGAAAGTCTGCAGGGACCTTGGACCTTGTGTTCAGTGACAAACCGAAGCCAAAAGTGAAGCCATAGCCAAGCATGGGCTGGCCAGGGGGTGTCCCGGCCTTCGGGACCTGGCTTTTCTCTGGGCCCCTTGCTCAGCTTCTCCTCCTGGAAGTGGGTGCTTCTCACCTCTCTGGTAGGCAGATGACTCTGCGAGACAGTGTGGTGCCTGGCACTTCCCCCGCCTTGTGTGTCCACTTAGCAGGCCCCTCACCGCCTTCAAGGGACACTGGGTGCTGGGAGGGGGCAGAAGTGTGAGATGGAGGGCACGGGGGGCCAGTGCCAGTGCTCTCATCAGCGCCAGGCCCTTAGAGCAGGCTGCACCTGCCTGCACCTTGGTGAGGCGTCTCTGGGTCCCCATGCAGGGAAGGTGACAGGACAGACCTGCTGGGGATATCATGCAGCAGGGATCCACTGAAATTGTGTAGCTCGTGATGCTGTTGTTTCTTTGCAGTCAGGGAATATGCTCTGAGAAGAACATGTGTTCTGAGAAGAACTGTGTGCAGGAAACTGAACCACAAAGAACTCTGTTAGTGAGGCTGCTTTTGGTTGCCAGTAATTGGTTTCAAAACAAAGGAAACTTCTTGGTGACCCACAGCAGATGAACAATTTGACGAGATTTCCAGTTTCTTCCACCTCCCTCTACTTTCTCCAGTTCCTGCTCAGTCCCAGGCCACCACCTCCAAGGAGCACTTGTTTCTGTAGCGTAGCTTCTGTCTCACACGACCCTGCAAATAAACGCTATCATTTCACTGGTCACAGTGGCTTGGGTGTGCGATCATTCTGGTGGCTGGGGAGTGAGGGACAAGGCCTGGGGTCTGCTGCCTCAGGCATACGCCAGCCATGCTGGAGGCTGGGAGATCCCGAATGGTAGCTGCAAACAGCATCTGTCCACCACAGGGGACCCAAGTGTCTTAAAAGGGTCAGGAGCACCTGGATGAGCTGCTGGGGACCCTGGGCAGAAGGCTCGCACAAGGAGGGGCCCCTGTGGTGCCTGTCTTGAGGACACTTAGCTGGGTTTGGCGATGCACACTGTAATCCTTGTACTTATGAGGCTGAGGCAGGAAGATCTTGAATTCCAGGCCAGCCTGGGCTACAGGGCTACTGAAGAAAAAGATACTTTAGTCTTTGACAGGGACTCACTGCCCTGCTTAAAGAGAAAGAGAGAAACCCTAGACATGGTTATTTTTCTTCTTTCGGTACTGGAGACTGAACCCAGGGCCTTCACACTGAGCTATATCCCTGGCCCATTCATTCATTCATTTATGGGACAGGGCTGGACAGGCTGGGCTGGAACTTCGATCCTCCTGCCTCTGCCTCTCAGTGCTGGGATTCCAGGCATGGGCCAACATGCCCAGTGTACACATGGTTTTTGAGTCCTGCCAATCTTGGGGGCCAGTGCACAGACACAGGTCCCGCTGTGTCGAAAAAGCACAGCTGGTCATCCTGCCACAAGGCTGGGCCAGGGACCCCATGGAGGGACCCCCAGTATGATGCTGAGGGCAAATGTGGGAGCCTGGGAAGAACAAGTGTGTGGGAGAGGCTAGTGTGCTTCTGTTGCCACGGAGGGACCTGGCTGCGCAGCTGGACACAGGGCTTGGAGCTTGTGAGACTGCGCTAGACCTGGAGACTGAGGAGCAAAGGGCCCGGGGTGTGCACTGGGTTAGTGCTGCTTTATGTGGGTGTCAGTCACAGGCTCCTCTGTTGTCCCCACTTGCCCAAGTGCCACACACTAGGACACAGAGGGACCAGTACAAGAACCAGGCATGGTCCAGTCCCGGAGCCTAACCCGGGGTGGCCATGCTGCTGTTCCCAGAGATGCCCTCAGAGCTTTGCAGATAGATCAGGAGCTCTCCCGGGAAAGGGGCACAAGAGGAGGGGTAGAACGGAGGAGAGGAGGTGGACTTCCAGGTGGACAGTGAGGCTAATGGCACATGGTGCCATTGGAGGAGGAAGCCATTGGATGGCAGGCTGGAGAGCGAGGGAAGAGGAGGAGGAGGTGGCACAAATGTCCACCCGCAGGTGGTTCCAGTCTGCCCACTGCCCCTGCCCTTCAGGACAGTCCCGAGCCCCAGGGATGTGAGGTGATGACGCTAACACCAGGATATGATAGATGGCCCTGCTCAATCAGGCAATGGTATTTAGAAACCAAGATCTGGCCAGGCATGGTGGTGCATGCCTGCCATCTCAGTACTCAGAAGGCTGAGCCAGGAGGATCTCCCAAGTTCAAGCCCAGCCTGCACTAAATAGCAAGACCCTGTCTCAAACAACAATAAACAAACAAAAGCAAAAGGAAAGCAATGTCTTTGTGCAGGATGTGTTCACTGCTCCTGGACCCTGTCAATGGACAGAGCCTGGAAACACGAGGAGCCTTGAGATCCCAATTCTATTTCAGGTTGTGACATGGATATATTGACTCATCTGATCTACCCAACAGTCTCTCTTCACACTCACCTCATCTCTGCCATTATCAACAACTATGCTAAGAGTGAAGCCAGTTCCTGATTTTAGAATATATCCCACAAAGAGAGTATGCTAGGGAAAGTGAATTTAAAAGGCACTGTATTAGCTCAGCAAGGTGGAACACACCTATAATCCCAGCACTCAGGAGGCTGAGGCAGCTCAAAACCAGCCTGGAGAAATTAGTAAAACCCACCTCAAAAATAAACATACAGGGCCGGGGCATTTAGCTCAGTGGTTCTGTGGCCTGCCTCGAAAGTGCAAGGTCCCAAGTTTGATCCCTGGTACCCAAAAATCAATTCCAAAAAACATCCATTTATTTATTTATTTTTGAGAGAGTCCCACTCTGTTATTCAGAGTGGACGTGAACTCACTGTGTAGCTAAGGCTGGTCTTGAACTCATGGCAATCCTCCTGCTTCAGTCTCCCGAGCACTAGGGTTATAGGCATGCACTACCACATCTGGATCTCAAAAGTAAACATTTTTAAAAGGCTGAGAATGTAGTTCAGTGATAGAGTGGTTGCCTAGCATACACAAGATCCTGGTTTGATCAACCCCCAGTACCAGAAAAAAAAAAAAAGAAGAAGAAGAAGAAAAAAAGAATATACTGCAATCTCACCTCTGAGGGAAGCTGAGGCAGGAGGATTGCAAGTTTAAATCCCACTGGGGCAACTTACTGGCAGCAAGAGACTATCTCAGAGAAAAAACAAAATGGCCGGGGATTTAGCTCAGTGGTTTTGCCGCCTGCTGCGCAAGCGCAAGGACCCGAGTTCAATCCCCGGTACCAAAAAAATAAAAAGAAATCTAACTCGGGCTGGGGATTTAGCTCAGTGGTTCCAGCGCCCGCCTAACAAGCTCAAGGTTCTGAGTTCCTTTCCATCCCGACCCCCAGAGATTCTGAGTATTGCTACGTTAGCGGATTGTTGTAGGGTTCCTGTGTGCACCCTGGATAACGTACTATATTGGTACTTAGTGACTCTGGTTTTGCACACTGCTTTTTCCCATATATTAGACCTATTTCCACTGCCAGCTCTTTGCTTGACGTCCATGTCATTTCTTACTTCTCTGATGGCAAGTTCTCCTCCACACAGCCCCCTCTGAAGCGCTCCTTCTAAACTGCAAGTGGATCCATTCGCTGTCCCTGGACTGACCAGTGGGGGCACAGGGTAAGTAAGGCAGCATCCTAAACAGGGCTGCACGCCGCCCTCCTTCCCACCGCAACGAAATGGGTGCCCTGATTGGCAGCCGTGGAGGCGGGGCCTCAGACCGGTGCGCTCATTGGCCAGGCAGCCAGCGGGTCTCCGGGGTCGCCTAGCAGGGCCAAGCGTGTTGAAGCAGATTCCCGGGCCCAGGGCGGCAAGGTCTGCTCGCGGGCCCGAGCACGCGCCCGGCAGGAGCGCCTTGGCGTCGGCTCGTGGGTGAAGGGACAGCTTTCGCGGTACCTCTGTCCCTCTGTGGCTGACCGGGCCGACAAGGGTCCGGCAGAGTCATCACAGCGGGAAGCGACCACTCAACCGCCGCTTCCCCAGCGCCCGGCTGCGCACGCGGGATGGGCTCGCGGCCGGGGGCGGGGCCTTGGGGCCCTTAGTCACCCAATAGCCGACGAGCAGGGCAAGCGGAAGGCGGGGCCACAGCGGACATGCTGACGGGCTGCGCAGGCACGGCGGCGGCTGCGGCCGGTAGCGCCCACCCGGCAGCTGGTGCTCCAAAAGCCCCCGGTGTGGGCCTAAATCCGGCTCCTAAGGCCAGCGGACCCGAGAGCAGAACACACATATTGTATCCTACTCGAGGGGACAGCGGGGGTTCAGCTGGGCTGCCTGGGGTGGAGTAGGGGCACGCGAGAGGGTGGCTGGGAGTCGAGTGACCGGGGTGGCCTGGGGACTTGTGGGCTCCCCTAGAAGGGTTGGCCGAGTCAGGCTGCCCCGGGAGGGGTGACGGTGGCCTCAGAGAACTGCGGAGGCCGGGAAAGCAGTGCAATAGGAACCTTCACAGTAGCCACCAGCGCCCTCTGCGTGCTGTTCCCGACGCCTTTGGACGCAGGAATCGCTCTCGGCTCGCTGGCTCCAGATGCTGAACCGCACCCAGGAGTGATTGGGAAGGAGCTGACAGCGAGTGGCAGCACTCTGGCCGTGTAAGTGAGACAGAGGGCTGGCATGGCCCGGGCATGGCGGCACAGGCCTGTGATCCCGGCAATTTAGGGGGCTGAGGCAGGAGGATCGCGAGTTGGAGGCCAGCCTCAGCACTTCAGCCAGCCCCTCTCTAAAGTAAAAAGCGAAAAAGTCTAGGGCTGCTGTGCACCTGGGCGGTACAGCACTCACTTAGCTTGCCAGAGCCCTGAGTCCCCCCAGCCCCAGGGGAAAATCAGAAGGGGCTGGCATGGGAGTGATGTGGCTGCACTTCTAGGGATGCAAGTGAGGTCCTGAGGTAGTCTCTGCTGGAGTGCCCTGTGATGGGTGCCCCAGGACCAACTTTGCCTTCTCTCCCTTCATCTTCAGCCGCTGGACAGCAGAAGATGCGAGCCTCCTTCAGGTTTCTGTAGTCAGCTTCCTGGAGCAGCTTTCCCTGGTGGTGCGGACCATGCAGCGCTTTGGGCCCCCAGTGTCCCACTGAGCCTGATGTGGGCGGGTGAAAGCTTCTATCCGCTCCTAGGCAAGGTGGCCTGCCCTAGGGCAATACGTCCCCAAGCAGTTGCATCCCAAGTTTAGGAGACCAAGGGCTTGGGGGTCTCGCCCTTAGGTGCCAAATGTCCCTTCATTTTGTTTGGTGCTTAAATGTGTGTTCTGCAGAAAATAAAACTGACCTACTACTCTGCACCTGGGTGTCTTTCTGTTTCCCTGTGAAAACGGGGATTAGATCCAGGGCCATTCAGCCTCCCAGATAGCTGTAATGAGAAGCATGAACTCACACCTGGCTACAGCTGAAGTGTGTGTGCGTGTGTGTGGGGGGGTACTGCTGGGCATTGAACTCAGGACCTTCACACTACACCACATCCCTGACCCTTTTTTATTTTTTATTTTGAGATAGGGTCTCACTAAGTTGCCCAAGCTGGAATCACATTTGTAATCCTGCCTCATTCTTCCAGCATGCTGGGATGATAGGCGTGTGCCATGACACCTGCCTCAGTTTATTTTCAAGTCTCTCAACCTACAGCACAAAATAGCTCTCCAGAAAAGGAGCTGCCCCACCAGAATGCTGGTTTCCCACTTCCTTAGGTCCAAGGAGTACTTTCCTGCCAAAACAACCAGCCCCTCCTCCCATAGAAACTGCATGACCAGAACCAAAGAGGCAGAGACCCTAGAGAAAGAGTTTTGTGACTTACCCACCTTGGGAGGAAAAGTGCTAGGGCAACTGGTTGAAGTGTTTAGAGAAGGAGTGGGCTCCTTGTAAGATACGTTGTGTCCTGTGGTTTTGTTAAACTCAGTCCAGGAGCCCCGGCACAGTGGTGAAAGCCTGTCGTCCCAATGCTCTGGGAGGCTGAGGCAGGAGGGTTGCAAGTTGGAGCTGAGCCTGGGCAACTTAGCCACTTAGCTAGACCCTGTCTCAAAATTAAAAATGGGCTGGGGCTGTAGCTCCATGTGAAGGCTCTGAGTTCAGTCTGAGGACCAAATGAATCAGCCCAGCAGCTCTTTTGTAGATGTTTCATCAACACTGTTGTTTTCTCAGAATAGAGGCAGTCTTCTTTCTACTCTGAATGCCTTTGGGTGACAGATTTCCTCCTCCAGGTGCACTGTGTTTTCCTGCCGGTGATGAGCTCAGGGATGACAGGTCGCTGTGCTGGGGTGGAACTAAGGTGGCATGCACACCTGGCAAGTGCTTTGCCCCCAAGCCGCACTGGCCCCTGTCTCTGTCACAATGATAGGGAAAAGTTTTAGATAACTTAATAGATTAAATATTAAGGTAAGTGTAGAACCAAAATAAGTAATGTGTTCTTTTAAGATTTGCTTTTCCCATAACTCCTTGTTTAAGGTGACGGTTATCTGACTCTTTAACCAGTAACTTCATTAACCTAACAAAGTTACCATGGGGGGGCGGAATTTACAATGTATATGGCCTATCTTGTGTCTGTGACTTGTAAATAGGAACTGGAATTGTATTTACGCATCAAAGACCACTAGGGATGAGATAATGGCTAAAAGAGATATAAAAAGGGAAATGCTGAACAAAGGGGGCGCAGATACTAACCAGACTGGTGTGCTTGCTTCGGCAGCACATATACTAACCAGACTGGTTTCTGACGTTCCCGCCCGCTCACCAGAAGAAATTTTATTATTTTATCCGAATTCTGTGTCTCCGTGTATCTCTTTCCGAGATTTCTGCAACATTTGGTGCGTTGGCCGGGAATCGGGAATGAAATAGCCCTTTTGGGCATCGGCCCGAACCCCACCGGAGGGAACGGCTCTCTGTCTCCTCGAGAGGAAAGGCGCACCCCTGGGACTAATTTCCTAGGCTCCCTAACAGGACACAGAGACCCGCTCACTGGCGGAGGATCGCCCGAACCCAAGAAGGAGACTACAGAAGGAGGACTGCTGCTGTTGGTGTCTCGTCTGTCCCTTTCCTTTGCTGGGTGAGAAACCCCGGGAAGCCCCCTAGTCGTTAACTTTCAGTTTCACCTTGTGAATTTGGACTCTGTAACTTTGGGCAAATACAGCACAGGGCCCTGATCACCCCTTGTGCTTTGCTATTTGGGAAGATAGCTCCTCCCATTTGTTTTGGTTCACTTTGTGAACTTTGGGCAAAATAGTGCAGGGGCCCGATCACCCCTTGCCCTTTGCCATTTGGGGAGGTAGCTTCTTTCATTTGTTTTGGTTACGGTTAGCGGGTCACCGGGAGGGCATGTGATAACTTCTGAGTAAATGTGTGAGTGAAAGAGTTCTGGATAGGAGAGTGTGTGAAAAGAGCTGCGGAACAAGACAGAGGGAGGAAGCGCTTGCGCTTAAACAGTCCTCCCTGAATCGCAGAATTTGTGTGTGGTCACCTTTAACAAAGGCACAATGGTGAGTTTAAGCGACAGCCCACCTTAGCCTGAAAGGACCTTACAGTGGCCGAGAAGCCCACAGCCAGGTAGGCAAGCGAGTGATCCCCCACCTTTGTCTTGCGTCTCCGTCTCCATACAAGGGTACCCACACACGCCAACACTCTGATCGGCCCATCGTGGGTCAGAAACATCTTGTCCTACTGTTTTGGAATGCATGCTTAAGAATTTTAAGAAAGGGGCGGGGATTTAGCTCAGTGGTGCCGCCGACCCGAGTTCGATCCCCGGTACCAAAAAAAAAAAAGAATTTTAAGTAAGGTTTTACTGGAAGTTGTGGTATTAAGATGAAACCCCAAAACTTAGAGCCTTTTGTGAGTTAGAATGGCCCAAGCTTTGCCTAGCTTGGCCAACTGAGAGATCCCTAGGTGAGGGTCTCGTCTGGTCCATCTGGCTAACAGTCACTGCCCCTGGATGGGAACATCCAGATCAATTTCCCTATGTTGATTTATGGCTCAAATTGTGCCACAGAATGCCTCCTTGGCTTCATATGTGCGCCCCGGAAGCGAAAAGCAATATCCTGGTCCTCTGTCAGAAAGGGGACGATGCTGAAAAGAAACCAGATCCGGACCGAGAGAATTTAGACTTTCCCCCTCCTTTTGAGTTGCTATATTCACAGGTTTGGAGGAGGTGGGGACAAAAGCATGAAAACTGCTTGACTTCAGAGCACCGTGCTGTGGTCAGACTCAGAGAGGATCAAATAGGGCTTACACTCAAATTAAAAAAAAAAATTAAAAAAAAATAAGTAATGGATTAAAAACAGATAAAAAAGCTCTGAAGGATATAAAACAAAGCCAGAGAAAAAAATTTTACAGGGGTTACAAATTTTAGTTAATTGATAAAGGTATCTGTGTTTCAGTTTAAAAAGTTACAAATTTTAGCTAACTGATGAATGTATCTGTGTTTCAGTTTGAGTTGATGTTTAATTGCTGTGCTTAAAGTATTTCTTGTATATTGCAAATTCTTCAATTGTAATTATAAGGTTAACTTGCTCTTTTCTGTGTTTTATGGATAAAAAACCCTCAAGGTTACTACTGTTCTATTGGCAGCCAACCAAGTTTAAAGTGTACAATCTGAGAACAAAAAAGGGACACTTTAAAATTTTAACAGCTAAAGACAAGTTTGTGATAAAAGGTCTATAGTGAGATAAAAAATATATATATTTAAAAGCTATAAGTAAAAGAGATACAATTTTGATATAAAAAATTTTGTATGTTTGTCTTGTTAAAAAGATAAAAAATATACAAGACCAGAAGGCCTAGGTATGTCGAAAGATGCACAAAAGTGATTTATCAAAAAATATGTATGTTTGTTGGTTTCAAGTTTGTTATAAAAAGTTTAAATATGTTTACATTAGTTGTCATCAAAGGGTTAAATTCTAAATATGTTACTATAATGTGTGTACATTGGTCATCTTCAAAGGGTTTAAGAGCCAACAGGTTACAATATGACCTCCTCCTTTATAGTGAGTTAGAAAAAAGACTTGGAAAAAGGCACAAATATGTCAGACCAAGGTGTGGTATTTGAGATTTGACTTAAGAAAAGACAAAGGAGGCTAGGTCCAGAGAAAAGGAAAGTCATTTATTCTTTCCCAAGACCCTTCCAAAATGCTTCAATTATTTGATTCCATTTTTGCTACCCATTGTCCTAATTGGGAGGACTGTAAAGAACTTTATAAAACTTTGTTAACCTCTAAAACTGCAGCGAGTTTTAGGAGAAATTAAAAAGATCAATGCTCCTAGAATGTTGGCAGGCACACAAAATCCAGACGCTTGACGTGAACAGCAATTTCCAGTGAATGAGCGGCCCAATTGGAACCCCAACACCCCAGGAGGCCAGAACAGCTTAAGCAATTATGAGACAGCCCTCCTGACAGGGATACGAGCTGCGAGTAAACAGCCTACAAATATGATTAAAGTGCTAGAAACACAGCAGGAGCCCGATGAGAGCCCTGAGAGATTTTATGAGTAGCTCTGTAAAGTTTACAGAATGTATACACCTTTTGATTCTGCTGTTCCTGATAACCATCAGTTAGTTAATCAATACGACTTTGTGACCCAGTCAGCTCAAGATATTAGAAGAAAATTCAAAAACAAGAAACTTGGGAGGGTATGAATATAACACAGTTGCTACAATTGGCTAAAAAAGTGTCTGTGAAAAGAGAATCAATGAAAGAAAAGGAACGGGCTAAGAGGAAAGATGAATGAGATAAAGAACAGCTGAGGGAGTTTCTGGGGCGACAGGCTTCTGTAGAATTTGGATTCTTGGTTTTGCATAGATCACTAAACCTCTTTATAAAGCTCTAAAGGAAAAAATCATTTACTTTGGGCTATAGGAAAAAAAAAAAGGCTTTTAAGAGACTAAAACTGACCTTATCAGCTGCCTCTGCTTTAGGCATACCAGATGTAAAGTGGCCTTTTGTTCTTTATGTGACTGAGAAGAACCATGTGGCCCTTGGAGTGTTGACCCAAGAAGTAGGCCCAGGGAACCAACCGGTGGCATATTTGTCTAAGAACTTAGATCCAGTAGCAAAAGGATGGCCTCCTTGTCTTTGGGCCTTAGCAGCTTCAGTTCTGTTGATCCAAGAAGCAGACAAGCTGGCTTTAGGTCGGGAACTGACTATGCAGGTTCCACACGCAGTCCTAGAACTACTGAACACAAGGGAGCATTGTTGGCTCACAAATAATTGGGTTACTCAGTATCAAGCCCTTCTCTGGGAGAACCCCTGCTTACGGTTTATTCCTGTAAAAGCTTTAAATCCTGCTACCTTCTTGTCCACAGAGACAGGCCCTCCCGATCATGACTGCTTGAGTGTCACCGATGAGCTCTCTTCCAGCCGCCCTGACCTACAAATGACACCCTTGTCCGATGCTGACCTTGTTCTGTTCACGGATGGGAGCAGCTTCGTGGAAGATGGGGTTCGTCATGCTGGATATGTGGTAACCATGAAGGATGAGGTGATCCTAGCTGGGGCCCCTTCCTTAGTCGGCACAGTGTGCTAAGCTCTGGGCACTCATACAGGCACTCTGATGGGCAAAGGGTAAAAAGGTAAATATATATACGGACTTTCGCTATACATTTGCTACGTTACACATCATTGGCATGATTTACCAAGAGTGAGGTCTTCTCATGGCAGAAGGGAAGCTAATTAAAAATAGGAAATTATACAGTTGCTAGAGGCAGTGTGGGAACCTAGCAAAGTCGCAGTAATATATATTGTTCAGGACATCAGAAAGGCAAAGACTTCGTTGCACAAGGTAACAATAAAGCTGATGCTGAAAGCCGAGAAAGACAACGCACTCAAAGCCCTGCTCTCACCACTCCGGAGGCTGGTGAGTCAACGCACGGCTGAAGGATGGAAGCACCAACAAGGACGACATGGATTATTGTGCTGTGCCAGATCAC
>NW_004624946.1:924908-944717 GCF_000247695.1 Heterocephalus glaber | reverse complement strand
TATATAAGCCAAAGTGCTCACTTTTACAAAGAATCAAAACTTACTTCTGGGCTGGGGAAGTAGCTCAGCAGCACAGCACCTGCCTGGCAAGTGTGAGGTCCTGAGTTCAATCCCCGGTACTGCCCTCCCACCCCCCAAAAATAGCCTTACTTCTGAAAATAATCTATAGAAATAATATGTAAACACACAGAACTATGAAACACACTAAGAACATGGTCCTATGTGCTATGGATCAAAATGTAAAGATCTGTTACATATGTAAATGAACACATTAACTTGGGATATACTGCTATTACATGGTTGTGCATACACAAATTCTGACAGTGTTTCTGATGATACTGTACTCTCTAGCCCCAACCACTAGAAAGAAAGTAAAAATAATATGAAACCTATTTCCTTTTTTTAATAAAGTTTTTAAGCAGAAAAACAAACCCAACACTCTTCTTTGTAAAATGAATGGAGCTCTAAACAGTTCAGAGTCAAAAATCCCTTCAATTGTTCCCCAAGGTAACAGAACACATAAGCTTTCTCTCTACTCAGGAAGTCTGGTCATCTCCAGTGTTTTGTCTTAAAAACTGCTTCCCGAGATATGAGGTAGCCATGCTGGTTAAATTCTTCCTGCTACCCGCCTTACACCTGATGTAACCATACAGGTTGGCACCTTGTAGCACCACACCCATGATAACCACCTCCTGGGACCAGGAGAAAAACAGGCAGACCCAACCACTTTACTCTGAAGGAGAAGAGAGCACTAAAGGCAAATATCACCCACAACACTGGACAGGCAATAAGTCCTAACCAAAATATTCTTCATTCGGCCTCTGAAACACTTTTATTCTCTTGAGAAGTTGCCTTCCTGGACTCAAACACCCAGTGGCTCTTTCCATCCTCATCAATATGATTCCACCAACGTAGGCCAACCATTAATCTACCTGTGACATTCTTCATTGCCCAAAAGTCACATGACAACAAGATAATGGTCACCATACAGGCAATAAAGCTGCTGCTGAGCAATTCGCACATAAGATAGACTATAATTGCACTGACTCGAAAGAACAAATGGAAAAATGATGCCACCAAATGTCTGATTTTGGATCTTTTTGGTCTACTAACTCTCCTGCATCAAACAGTGAAACATCTTCAGCATCATCATTACTGTCCTGCAGCAACATGGTGGCCCTGGGCCGGCCCCCATGGGATCTTATTTGGCTACAAGGAGTAATATATTTCATTAGGACAAGAAATTAAAAAAGATCTTGAGGAAATTAGAGACGCACTTCAGGTGTGCACCACCACACCCGGCAAAACTGGCACTCTTACACATTGGTGTTGATAATATTAATTGGTATAGCACTTGAGGCATAATTTGTCAGAGTGTATTTAAGATCTTAAATGTTCACCTTCCAAATTTGGTCTAGTTTCACTTAGAAATCTGTCATAAGGAAATAATTCCATGTATGGAGAAAATCTTACACACCAACATGTTCTTCATAACATTTATATTGGCAGAAAAATGGGAAACAACTTAATGGAAAAAATAGAATGGCTAAGTGAATTTTGATGTAACCACCTATTAAAATTTATGCACATATTTTTTTAAATGCAGTAACTTGGAGAAATAGCCAGAACATAATATTACATGGAAAATTTGATAGAATTTTATATATAAAATAATAAAATATACATTGAATAGAAGGGGTTGACGTACCTTTTCTTTTTTACACTTTTTTGTTCTAGGCCAGGATTTTAGAAACCCAACTAGAGTCAATGGCCAATGTCGTATTACAGAATAGGCATGCTCTCGATTTGCTCACAGCCCAGAAAGGGGGGGCTTGCTTATTTCTTGGTGAAGAGAGTTGTTAATATGCTAATAAATCTGGTGTAGTACAAGAATCACTAGGCAAACTGAAAGATCAGATCAAGGCTCTTGATGAGAAATTTGGTATAGGAGAGCTGTCCTATGGGATTAATTTTACTTGGGCAGGATGAAAAACACTTGGATAGGACCTCTTCTGAGTCCCCTTCTTGTTATAATATTAATATTAATGTTTGGTCCTTGTGTCATCCAATGGATTTCAAAATTTATACAGTAGCGCAGTGCTGCAGCTCAAGACTACCAAATGCTAGTGTTAAGAAATGTAGATAAACTTGGGGCTGGGGATTTAGCTCAGTGGTTTCATCGCCTGCTGTGCAAGCGCAAGGACCCAAGTTCAATCCCCAGTACCCAAAAGAAAAAAAAAGGAAATGTAGAAAAACTGGATAGAGCTTGTAATGGAGAGAAGAATTATCCCAAAGTAAACAGAGGGAGGAATGATAGGGAAAAGTTTTAGATAACTTAATAGAATAAATATTAAGGTAAGTGTAGAACCAAAATAAGTAATGTGTTCTTTTAAGATTTGCTTTTCCCATAACTCCTTGTTTAAGGTGACGGTTATCTGACTCTTTAACCAGTAACTTCATTAACCTAACAAAGTTACCATGGGGGGGTGTGAATTTACAATGTATATGGCCTATCTTGTGTCTGTGACTTGTAAATAGGAACTGGAATTGTATTTACACATCAAAGACCACTAGGGATGAGATAATGGCTAAAAAAGATATAAAAAGGGAAATGCTGGACAAAGGGGGCGCAGATACTAACCAGACTGGTGTGCTTGCTTCGGCAGCACATATACTAACCAGACTGGTTTCTGGCGTTCCCACCCGCTCACCAGAAGAAATTTTATTATTTTATCCGAATTCTGTATCTCCGTGTATTTCTTTCCGAGATTTCTGCAACAAGCTGTCACATCCAGCACCATCCTAAGCGCTGGGTCCTCTTGTGCCCATGAGCTGTGTTTGTGGTGCTGGCTGTGCCTTGGAGACGGTTTGAGCCTTTTGAGTCTCGCCTTGAAGGTCAGCTGCGGGCACCAGAGCAGTGCTTGGTGTGGGAGAAACGTCCACAGCTCTGAGGTGAAACCCTCCTGAGGGCGCTGCTCGGGTCCTGGCTGATGAGGCCCCGGCCTGGTAGCCAGATAGGACGCTGCTGGCCCTGTCACTCTCGAGTGCTGTTCTTGACACACTTTGTGTTCTGTGCCCATCCGTGGACTGCGGGGATGCCAGCCAGGCCCTCTGAGGCACCCAGGCCCCTGGGGTACCTGTGTCCGAGGGAGCCTGGCCTTCAAGGCCTGGTAGTGATGCGTTTATCCCTTGCATCCCAGGTATGTGTTTTGCCTGGTGTGATGGGTTCTGGTAGAGGCAGGCTCTGCCCAGGCCCTGGTACTCACAGGGTGCACCGTGGCCTCTGCAGAATTTGGGGAGCTGTGCAGCTGTGCGCTGGAGAGAGATGGACACAGGGTGCAGGTTGCATGATGATGGGGACTGTGGAGGCTGTCCCTGGCTGCAGAGGCAGCACTAGTGAACATGGCGAGGCTGTGGCTCTAGAGCGCGCTCTCTCTCTCTTTCTCTGGAACTCTTTCTGCTACCTCTGTTTCCCTGTCTTTGCTGATGCATACAGGAGAGGCACTATTTTCCGATGAAACAGGAGAGCGATCTCTTTTCCTGCTCTGTCCAAGCTGCTCCCCTCCTCCTACCCCCAGTGTGCTTAAAGAGGATTCTGCCCATTGCCGGGACTCCCACTGCCACCCCGGTAAATGCTGGCCTTGCTTTCCTCTTGGGCTTAGTATCTGTGCTCTGACAAGGGCAGTGTTTGAAACTATCTCCTTCATCTCTGTCCTGTGTCCAGATGGTCCTTTCCAGGCCGAGGGACTCCGTGGGCGACACCCTGGGGCTTCCCTTTGTCCTGAGCAGGAACCCTAACCCCACATCACACGGATTTCTCTTTACTGCTGTACTCCGCACGTGCGTGTACCTGTGTGTGCGCTCCTGGGGTAGAACCCAGGCCCTCACCTGCTGGGCCAGTGCTCTACCACTGAGCCAGGCCGCAGCAAGCCCTTTCCTGCTGGCTTTGTTGTTTTCCTTTGGTGACACAGGATACAGAGGCAGCACAGGGGACACGCTGTCAAACTCACCCATTTTCAGTGAGTGTTCAGGGCGAGACATCATCCGCAGCCATCGCCACCACCGGGCCATCCCCATTGGTGAGCTCCTCGGCTCTCAGTGGCTTTCAGACCTCAGTCAGGTCACAGCACTCCTCTGTCCCTAAACCTACCTTGGGCTCCTTCCTCCCTCAGTCCCAGGCAGAGCCCTGGGCTTGGGGGTGGAGCTCAATGGCAGGGACTGGTCTAGCAGGCCTGGGGCCCTGGGCTCCCCCCAGCACAGCCCGAAGCACCGAGGCCCTTACAGTGGCTTACAGTGGCCGCAGAGGCCACCATGATGAGGCCCCTGTCTTCTCCTGCCTGCTCCCTCCTGCTCCCTGCACTGCACTCTGACCAGGCCATGCAGGAGCCCTCCTGCTTCGGGGCCTTTTGGCTCTGGCTCCGCCCATCGGCAGCTGTCCTCCCCTGCATCCCCCTAGACACAGGAGATGTCACCCTGGGCAGGGCTCTTCTGGCCACGCTGTTTAGAACTGCATCCTGCCACCGCACCTGCATGGCTTCACCCTGTGGGGGGCGGGACACGGGTAGGTGAACGTGATGGGGTCACAGACCCCCTGGAAGGAGGAGCTGCCAGGACTCGAGGAGTCTGGGAGGCATGGAAGCCCACCCAGCCGAGGGTGCGGGGACCGCGGGGCGTGCTGTGTGCTATGCCCTCTGTCTGTTCTCCATTGGTTTCTGGTATCTTTACTGAGCACTGCTGACAAAAGCCTACATGCTCAAGGGGTATATAACACCTCATTTCCAAATCCATGTATGTTCTAAAGGAGTAGCACGATCAATCTACTGAACACTTCCATCACCTCCCAAGCTCAGAGCCACTCTGATCTGCTCACCTTGAAGCATCTTGTAAGGGCCCAGGCCAGAAAAGTCCCCTACAGAAAAGGGCCCAGCAGCTCCGCGCTGCCTTAGGTCTCACAGCATCTCAGCCTCCATGGAAGCAGGGGCCCACGGGGCCTGGCAGAAGCGGGGAGCAGCCCCCGGGCCAGAGGCCTGGGCACCTTGTGCTGGTGGGGGCACGCACAGGAGCAGATTCTGCAGACCCCTTCAGCTGGGGCCCCCCAGGACTTGCTGTGGGGCTGACGCTGGCCTTCCACCCCCTGGAGCCCTCGGAAAGAAACCCTGAGAGTTGTCCTCCCCCGCGGCGGAAGCCCAGCGGGCCCACCCACCTGCCCCAAAGAGAAGGCACAGGGGGACCCCTGCCGTCTTCCCCACGTTTAATCAGGAAACATCACGGTGCTGACAGAGCTCATGGGACTGAGGAGAGAATGCGGGTGCGGAGGCGAGCCGAGGCAGGGCCAGGTCCCCAGAGGAGCAGAAGACAGGAAGCAGGAGGCAGGAAGGCACTGACGCCTGGGGCCCGGTGCTCCCCAGGGCTGCTGAGGCTGGGGTGTGGGGCCACCCACAGCCAGGCAGTCAACGCTGAGGACGCTTGGCGGTACAGGGGGAAAGCCCCCAGGCCCAGGGCAGGGGCCGGCCCAAGCCTGGCTCTAGACCCTCGGGTGCTGAGAACAGTGTCCTGGACACCCCTGGAGGGGACGGCGTGTCCTGGCTCGCCACACCCTGTGGGAAGGCATCACTCCACTTGGGCACTGGAGGCCACCAGGCACCCTTCTGGGTTCAAGTGGGTCAGCCATGGCAAGACAAGGTGTCAACAGCTGGGTCTAGGACGTATGTCAGGACACACAATCAATGAAGGCGAGGGAGAACAATCAGGATGGCAACATCGCACAGAGGATGCATATTTACAGTTGGAGCTCCAGGTAGACATAAATTTAATAAATAGGTGGTCAAGATATAAGTAGCACAGAGGGTGGGGCATTTCCAACCCATGGGCACAGGGCCAGGCGGGTGGGGTATTGCTGATGCTGGGTGTAGGACTTGGTCCTGTCACCGCCTCCCCCTGCAGGGCCCAAAGCAAGGCACTAAGGAAGGGGCCCAGGTACACTGGGGTCACGTTGGCCTGGTAGCCTCCCCCACGATACCTGGGGACCCAGGCCGGAGCCAGCCCCTGCCCGTGTCAGGAGGCCGCCTCCACAACCAGAAGCCCCCTCCTCGCCGATTCCCGCACCCTCAGCTGCCGCTGGACCCGAGGCTGATGGCCAGCTCGAGCTTCTGGCGCAGCTTGTGCTTCCGACAAGAGGCGTCTCTGTCCAGGGCAGTGAGGAGCTGCAGAGAGGGGGCCTCTCAGCTGGGCTCCCAGGACAGCCCAGGTCCTCCCGTGCGGAGCCCCAAGTCCTCAGCCGGCTCTGCCCTCCACCGCGGCACTTTCTCATGCTCTGAACGAACCCACCGTTAGGGCTCATATCTAGAAGCATATCTACAGCCTCCTGGGACCACAGATGGGGCCTCTGGAGGTGACTGGATTAGGGGGCTCCTAGCTAACTTGCTGTTGGGAGGTGGGGTATGGTGGGAAGAGGCGGCCACTGGGCGTGGCGTGAAAGGGTTTGTCAGGCTCTCTCCTCCCTTGTCTGTGCTTCCCACCACTATGCCTGGAGCAGCTCTCCTCCGCCAGGCCCTTCTGCTATGCTGTGCTGCCTTGGAGCCAGCAGACTTCAGACTGAAATGTGAGCCCAAGCTAGCCTCTCCTGTAACTGTGGGTGTCGGATCCTGTGTCAGTAATGAGAAAGTAACTAAGACACCTACTGTCCTCCCGTGGGGCTCGCTCCCCTCCACCTACAGACCTGTCTTCTCCACTCCCAGCTGCTACGCAGCCCCTCTAGAGTGGTCCAGAGCCTCTGTGTGGTTGCTCCTTTCTCATTCCCTTCTGACCCCACCTGTCCCACCCACACCTCCCTTGGCCAGGTCTCCACGTCCTCCTGGGCCAACCCCAGGAGCTGCAGTCGCACATTCCTCCCCTGAGTAGCCAGAGAGTAGAGCTGACTGTCCCTCCTCAACCCCCTAGGACCTCGCACGCTCCTGGCCTACAGGACTCCCCTGGCACAGCTGGCTTTCCTGCCCCGCTCTGCCAGCTCCTCTTCTCTCTCCACGGAGGAGCTCTGGGCTGGCACTCAGCCCTGTCTCCCTCTCAGCCCACTCTCACCCTCCTCGGGGGACCCAACCAAGCTCAGGGCCTTCAATGCCATCTACTGGCTCACAAAGGCGTGTCTCAGTCCCAGTCCTTCCCTGGAGCACCAGACTCCTGCCTGCGGGTGCCTGAAAGTCCACTTAGCTGGGGCATGGTGCCGAGGTGGGCGCAGCCTTCCCGGTTCAGTCCCATGTGCATCCTTGGCCCTCGGCCCGCCTCCCACCCACAGGTCTCTCCAGGCACTCCTCACCCAGACTGCCCGGTGGTTCTGAAGACCCCTCCTCTCCATCCCCATCCTGATGCCACTTGCGCCCAAACCCAGCAGTTGCCCCTTGACTCCTCCCTCTCGTGGCCCACATCCAATCTCTTGCCCAGGATGAATCCCAAAGTCCACACGTTCACATCCTCTGCCAGCTGATATCTCAAACTACAACCCCCCCCCCACAAACCCTACAAACCCCACAGGCCCTGCCCCTACCCCTCAGCACCCCGGGGACCCCTCTGGGGTCCAGCAAGGCCCTGAGCCTTTTTTTTTCAGCACTGGGTATTGAACCTAGGACTTTTGCACTGAGCTACATTCTTAGCCCTTTTTCATTTTAAGACAGGGTCTCGCTACGTTGCCCAGGCTGGGCTTTAACTTGGGACTGTTCTGTATCCTCCAAATCCCAGCATCCAGGCAGAGTATCACCAGTGTTGGCCCTAGGGCCTCCTGGGGAGGGATCATACACGAGAAGGGCTGTGTCCCCTGTGTCCCATCTGCCTGCCCCCTTGTGGCAATTCACTACTCCCATCTACCCAAGTGCCCCTTGATGCATGTTCCAGGCCATGCACACAGGGTCCTGTGGGGTGCAGTACACACCTCCTGGCGGTACTTGGTGACGTAGAAGTAGAGTTCGCTGAGTGCACTTAGGACATTGAAGTCACTGGCATGCAGACGGGATTGCTCCACCAGGTAGGCATCCATGTCCTGGTCGCTGATCGACGCCATCTTCGCAATGTCTCGGTAGTACCTGTTGGGACCCTGAGGTCAGTCACACTCATGTCACCATAGCCAACCCCACTGCCCTCACTGCCCGGCCAACTTTTGGGGCTTTTTCCTCCCGGGCACACCTCTCCACCCAGCTCTTGTAGCTGGGGATGTCCTTGGCATAGAGCAGCTTGTTGGAGGGCGAGTCCTTGCCCAGCCGGTGCTCCGAGGTGGAGCAGGAGTCCATGAAGGTCTGGGCCACCACCGACAGGCAGGCATCCGTGATGCTGTTCTTGTGGATGTCAAACACGAACTGTGGGTTCTTGATGACATTCACCCAGAAGCGCAGGGGCAGGCTGCAGAGAGAGGGCCACGCAGTGAGGCTCCCTGGGGACCCTCCCGCCGCTGCCCCCACAGCTAGGCCAGGCCCATGCCAGGACTGGGACAGCTTTGGGTAACTGGGAAGTCTTGGGTTTCTGTGGGCCTGCAGGCAGGGTGGTCCAAGGGTAAATGGCACTTCTGCACTCAAGAGGGGCCAACCCCCTCTGTCACCACTGTCACCACCTGCACCAGGACCCTCTGCACACACCTGACCCCTGAAGCCTCACAGTCAGCACCACGCCCAGCCCCAGCCTCTCTGGCTGCCTGCTCAGCCCCCGCTGATTGCCAGCCTCTCATACCACCCAATCCCATGGGACTGGCAGCATTGGCAAAGCTGATACCAGTTGCTCTTCCAGGTGTGGCGCACATCAGGATCGCTGATCTGCCGCTGGTCTGCCTGCTCGTCCAGGAAGTCAAACATGTACTTGATGGCCAGGGGCAGTGCCGAGCCGCGGTGAGCTGTGCTGAACACAGTCTCAAAGAGATCATCCACAAACTTCTGCAGCGTGCCCTGCACAGGACAGCGAGGCCAACACGCTAGAGGAACCCAGGCCAGGATGCTCCCAAAGCCCTCCAGGCAGGAGCAGAAAGGCTCTCCGGAGATAGAGGAGTCCTAGTATGGTCGGCACCTCTATGAAGACTGTGGCCTGCACCTCAAGCCTGGCACTCCTGACCAAAGGCCCTAGGAAAGTGACCCCTGCTGGGAAGGTCAAGCCAGACCCAGGCCCAAGGCTGGGCTCAGAGGTGTCTGGCGGCGGCCAAGGAGGCCCAGGGCAGGCTCTCACCTTGGTGGCCAGCAGGCGTGTTAGGTAGATCTCTGAAACCATCTTGCTGCCACGGTCCCCCTCCCGGTGGTCGGCATGGTCGTGGTTCTTCACCAGGTGCCACAGCTTGGTGCCCGTCTCCTGGTCAGGTGTGATCATGGGTGCCCGTGAGCGGAGGCTGTCGGGGCTGCTGGTGGTGCGGAGCAAGCTCTCTGGGGCAGAAGGCAGGAATGACCCTTCGGCTGCCAGGGCCATGATCAGCACCTGGCCCCACGCCCCATGCCCCACCAAGGAGTGCCAGGGTGCCTGAGGGCTGAGAACACTCACCATAACGGCTGAGGGAGCGCGTGAAGGTAAAGGAGTTGGCCATATTGTAGGCAGATACTTGTTTGGGCACCAGGGCTACTAAGGAACCATCTGTCACCTGGGGGTCACAGAGACAGGGGCAATGTAGGAAGCCTGGGGGCCACCACCTCAGATCCTTCAGTGCGCACAGAGGTGGCACCCAGGCCCTGGGAGGGGGTCCTGGGTGAACAGGCTCCAAGCCCCTCACCTGGTAGTGGGCCAGGGAGTTAACCCTCTTCCAGTCACACTCGATCTTGGTGGTGACGTCCTCATCCTGGAGGATGACTCGAGCCATGCGGCCCTGGCGCCACTCTGTGGACAGAGGCAGTCCTCAGGGCTCCCCAAGGCCCAGGGCCTGTGCTTCCGGGGAGCGGAGGGTACAGCAGGGATGGGGGCTCACCCAGGTCCATGTCCTCAGCTTTGGGGCGCTGCGAGTAGGGGATACCCTTGTACACAGCATCCAGCAGCTTGTCTTTGGCCTGGGTGACGCTGTCACAGTTGAGAACCTTCACTGGGACCTGGCTGCCTCCCTCGCTCTCCGGGCACACGCAGTGCAGGGTCTGCTGGGCGGGGCAGGCATGAGTGGGGCCAGGCCTCCGCCTCCCGCCCGCTGCCTGCCTGAACCTGCGCCGGCTCGGCTCACCAGCGTCCTGTAGTCGATCTGCTGCCTGATGAGCTTGTCCTCGCTCAGGGAGTAGCGCGCCTCGCCCGTGATGGCGTCAATGGGGCCCTTCTCCATCTGCTGTTTGATGGCGCAGTACAGCAGGAAGAGCGGCTCCCCCGCACACTCCTGTGGTGGGGTCAGCGTGGCTCGCTGCCTGCCCGTCGGCCTGACGGCGGTTGCCCAGGGGTCGCCCACCCTGCCGCCCTGCCCCATCGCACCTTCAGGAATTTGTGCAGCAGGAGCGTGAACCAGTTGGTAAGCATCTTCTCGGCCACCGACTCCGTCCTAGGGCAGGAGAAGGGGCTCAGGCGGGGGGGTTCAGGATGGTGGGGTGGGGTGGGGCGGGGGGGGGGGGGGCGGGGCCCGGGGCCGGGGTGGGCAGGGCCGCTGGGGTTTCCGCACCTGCGCAGCAGCAGCTTCGGATGGTTCTTGCTCTCCAGGTTCTTCTCTATGAGGTCAGCCAGCAGCTGCTTGAGCAGCCCAGTGGCGTAGTCGAGACGGCTCTGCAGCGCCACCATGGTAAGCGAGGCCACAGTGCCACGGTCGCGCATGGAGAAGCTGCTCTGGGCCTCCAACGTGTGGATGAAGGTGAGCACAAAGGCGCGGCTGTGCAGCAGCTGCCCAAAGAGGCGCAGGGCCTTCTCCACGTTGGGCGGAGTCTGTGGGGACAGGGAGCCTCAGAGAGGGCGGGGAGGGGAGGGGCCAAAGCGTAGGTAGGGGCGGGGCCGCGCAGGCGCTCACGTCCAGCTCTTTGAGCACTGGGTGGGCCTCGATTCCCGGGAAGAGCACGCGCACTGCATAGGTACGGTAGTCCAGGAAGGGGATCTGCACTCCGTCCATGTGATTCGTCAGCTCGTGGATGTCTGTCTGCAGCTCGGCAAAGGCTAGGTGGGGGACAGGGGGCGAGGAGTGAGCAGGACAAGAGGGGGCCCGGCTCCCCCACTCACCACCCCCCACCTCAGCACCTTCCTTGCACTCCAGCGCCACGCGGGACTCCAGGTTGTCCATCTGCAGCTGCAGCCTCTTGAGCGTGCGGTCAGCGTCCTGCGTCTTGCGCTTGTAGGCGACCAGCACGGCAGCAATGGCCAGCAGCAGGAGCCCGCCACCCACCGCCAGCCCCACCAGAGCTGGCAGCGTTAGCGCCCGCTCCGCTGTGATGTGCAGGGTGCCCAACCAGAACTCCAGGCCACCCACCAGCACCTGTGGGGACAAGCCGTGGTGAGCCAGCGCCTACATGCCCCGGGCTCCCTGGTGGCCCCAGGCACACACCATGACAGGCTGGCGGCCAGTCTGGCGGGGCGAGTCGCACAGCAGCTGCGTGTCAGACACCGTGAGTGCACACGGCTGGCCCCCGATCAGCACTGTGTAGTTGAGGCGGGAGCTGCCAGCCGCTGCAGGGATCAGATTCTTGCCCTGGAGATGGAGGGATAGAGGACAGGGTTGCCCAGGGCCCTCTGGCTCTTTGCCCCTCCTGCCCCGCCCCTCTCCAGTGGCACCTTCAGCACAACATGGGATCCGGGCTTGACATTCAGGACCCCAGAGGGCCCAAGAGGCTCAAAGCTGGGGTCAGGGTAGTAGGTGAAGGAGGAGCGGTTGAGGGAGCGGGCCGTCTGCACATGGTCTAGCAGGAAGCCAAACTCATCTGGATGCTCGCCTTGTGCCCGGGGCTGGGGCTGCCCAAGGAAGATGCCTGGGGCCTTGCATAGCATGGCAGTGTCGTTGATCACCTGGCACGTCTGTAGGGACAAAGGTGGGCAGCCCAGCACGTGAAGGCACAGGCAGCAGGGGCAGGGTGAGGGCAGCAGGTACTCACGTTGGTGGTCTCAATGCCACGGTACTTGGCCCGGACCCGGGGCTCCTGGACCGTCAGCAGATGCGTCCCACTCACAGTGATGGCAGTGCTTCCACTAGGGACAGGGATAAGGAACTCAAGCTCAGATGAGGCGTCACTCAGTGCCCAAGGCAGGGGTCACACCCCAGGCCCCGACCCGCTCCTGCATCCAGGGTCTCACTTGATGATGCTCCAGGTGGGCTCAAGGCGCGTGACAGTGGGGTCCTGAGTATAGGTGTAGATGACGCCTGGGCTGGAGATGTTGGCACGATCAATGGCGAGGGTGATGGGGGCCTGGCTGGGGCCCAGGGTGGAGACAGGTGAGATACACACAATCGCCTCAGCACCTCTCCTGTGTAGGCAATGGGTTTACTTGGCACAGGCAGCCAGGAGTTTGAGACCTTTGGCCCCGGCCCCGGCCCCGGCCGCTGCTCAGCCCACCTGACAAACTGGCACTCGCCATCTCTCACAGTCACTGTCACACTGCTGCCAGCATCCAGAGAGCGACCAGAAATGGTGAGCCGTGTGCCCCCCGAGGCCGGGCCCCGAGTGGGACTCACCCGGTCAAAGGTTGGGGTCTGGGGAAGAAGCAGCCCTGAGGGGGAGAACGGCTTGGGAGGGCCACCCCACACGCCCTCCCATAGCCAGGGGGCCGGGCCGGGGAGGGGCCACGCTACGCACCACAAAGCTGTACAGCTGCTCAGACTGAGTGCGGAAGTCGGAAGAACAGTCGCCGACACAGAGCTCAGCGGGCCCTGGTGGTGGGCTGGGCACCAGCGACTCCTCCATCTCACAGACAATCCTATGGGTCAGAGGAGGTCAGGGCCACCATGGCCCTGGGGATGGGGACAAGGACAGGACACCCAGAAGGCTACACTCACCTCTCAGCACTGACGTACTCAGTGGGGATAGAGCTGCAGCGCACTCCAGCCACCCGCAGGCTGACCTCCCGTGAAGCAAGGCCCAGGTTCTCGCCCACGATGGTGACCCGGGTGCCCCCTTCCTTGGGCCCCATGAGTGGGTGGATCTGCAGAGCAGTAGAAGTGAGAGTTCTGGCCCAGATTCCCAGTCCCCGGGGGTGGGGGGCAGGGCTGACCTGGCTGATGCGGGGGTGGCTGCACCGGGTGCCCTTCTGGCTGGGGTGCATCCAGTTGGTTTTGGGGGTGGGGCAGTGTGCCCGAAGCTGGCACCTGTGCTCTGAGATGCACCAGCCACAGTTGAAGCGAGGGTCGGCTTTGAGGCAGAGGCCACAGCTGGGCCGTTGTGCCCAGCACTTGTACAGAAGGGCTGTGGGCACACAGGGCACTGCTGACGGAGCAGGCTGGGCAGAGAGGCGGGGTACGCTCGAGCCCCAGCCTGGCCCCAGCAGTGCCAGCCGAGCCCCTGAAGACCCTCACCTCGGAAGCTCGGAGGCTTGGCAATGGGGAAATCTCCGTCCCAGACCACAGACAAGTCCAGCTCGGTGTCGCCATACTCGTCACCTTCGTAGGAGTACTGGGAAGACAGACCCGTGAGACCCCACATGCAAAGAGTACCCCCCCCACTCAGATGTTCCTAGCACAAGGCTTGGAAGTCCCTGCCAAGGCCACCTGTGGCTTGCAGAGCCAGGCACTCACTGAAGCGTTCTGGCATTGCACGCTGCTGCTGTTGAAGCGCACAGCCGGCACCCGCTGCTGCCGCCCCTGCACCCGTATCACGCATTCATAGTTCTTCTGGCCCGACTGTGGCTGTGGCAGGTTCTTCGCTCGCAGGGTGAGGGACTGCATGACCCCCACAGGGATCAGGAGGTCCCCTCGAGGTAGAAGCTCAGGGCAGCCCTAGGGGGAAGAGCAGCATCAGCGGCAACCAGGCCCAGCAATGCTGTGCACACAGAACTCAGTGGCGCCCAGCACAGCCCTTGCGCAGCATGCTGCACCCGCCTCACCTCCGGGCTGTGGACCCTGCCCTCCTGGAAGGAGCACTCGTGGGGGTGGCTGGTACACATGTGGCGGTACTTGCACCAGTGGCAGGGGTAAGAGCTGCCCACGCAGGACATACACCTGGAGGGGAAGTGGCTTCAGAGGATGGGGAAGGCCCTACTTCCCAGCTGACCTCCCCTGACACACACATGCCAGCCAACCAGGGCAGAAGACAGCTGGAGCCTGCCTGAGGGGCTTCAGTGATGTAGGGACAGGGAGCAGGCAGGCCCCTGTGCCCCTGGAGCCAGCCACCCAGTTGTCCTGCCAGAAGTAGGGATAGGCACTAGGCCAGGTACTCACGAATGCAAGACACTGCAGTTGTAGAAGACAAAGTCAGCACCAGCAAACTTCACACCAGTCTCCTTGGCAAGCAGCTGCAGCCGCACAGTGCGGGTGGCCCCTGCGGAAGCCCAGGGGTGGCTGTGACTGAGCCAGGGACAGGAGCTGCTCTACCCCTCCCCTGCCCTGCCCCCAGCCCACTGACCATGCCCTCTGATGAGAGCTTGCAGCTCCTGGGGGGAAGGCGAGGAGCACCGCAGCTCCCCGGAGGCCAGCACAATGGCCTCGCTCTCTGTCACCTCGCCGAAGGCACAGCTCACTCCTGCACTGAGGTCTGGCACATTGCGCAGGGCCACCGTCAGCTGGAAGAAACAGGGCTCAGAGCAGGGTGCACCCCTCGACACAGTCCATGTGCCCCTGGCACTCTCTTTACCACTCACCTGCACTCCAGGTGACGTCACTGACACGTTGTTGGGTCGGACCCGCACCTGGACACACTTGCTCAGCTCCTCAGCAAAACCGTGAGGGGTGGAGGCACCTGGACAGGCCCCTTCCCGGCAGCACCTGCACAAGGACAGCTGGTGGGAACAGGCGGAATGGGGACAGACTGCCCAGATCTTGGTGCCAGGCAACGGCAAGCCTTGGCCTTGTCCCCTGGGACCTAAGGGGTGTCACTCAGGGAAGAGACTGCTCATTAGCTGGAGACCTTGGAGGAGGGCACAGCTGGGGAGAAGCAGGGACGGACAAGGGCAGGCCTGCCAGGCACCTCACCTATGCTGTAGCACACACCAGCCGCAGTGCGGGTCTCCCGAGCCCAGGCAGGCCACACAGCTTGGGTACTGCTCGCAGGTCTCCACTGGGAGCTGGCTCACCTGGGGATGGCCACGTCAGCACCCGGCTTGCCCTTGCGCCCTCGCCCCCTGCCGCCCCTCGGCCCACCTGCTTCTCACTCAGGAGGTAGATGTGCCGGTGGTCGGGGCTGAAGAGCAAGTCTCTCAGGATGGGGCTGCCATCCACCACGGGGACCGTCTCATACAGGTGGGCATCCTGGGAGCCATCGACTCGCACCTGAGCCATGAGACAGGAGCAGAGCTGACAGGCCTGGTTGGAGCCAGAGCCTTCTAGGTTGCAGCAGAGCTGGGGCCAGGGCCTGCTGGGGCTGCCCTGATACCCACAGCCAGAGGCTGGGTGCCAGCAGGAAGATGCCTCCTGGAGACAGAGGCAGACAGGTGCCAGTGCTGGGGAGCACCACAGAGCCTGGTCCTGGCTTATAGTGCCACCATCCAGCGAGGCAGACATTTTGAAGGGGTGGCACCTGTGGTGTACATGGCTTCTAGCTCAATAAAGTGGTCACAAATGGAACCTGGGTCCCAGGGGGGAGCAGCCTCAGCACGTCCCTTCCCAAGACTCCCTGGACCCACAGACCAGGCCTTCCCCTCCCCAGGGATGACACCATATTGACCAGGTGAGCAGAACAAGAACAGTGCCATCACCTTGACCCCTGTCCCATCATGCCAAGCCATTCCCAGTCCTGGAAGAGAAGCAGCTGTGACCTGGCCTCTTCCCTTATAGGCAACACAGCAGCAGCCCTAGTGCCCATGATAGAAAGAACAATGGGTAGGGACAGGCATGAGTGCCCTCTCCAGGAAGTTGTCATCTTGAGAAAAAGCAGGAGGAGGAAACGAAGCGAGCTGCAGACGAGTGTGCCCTGGGGACAGGAAAGCTGCAGCACACAGGGCCATGTTGGTGCTTGCTCCTTCATTTATTCACAGCACCCGGCAGTGACAGCATGGACTCGGCCCTGCTCTGGTGGCAGGGAGGCCCCACAGAGGGTACTGGCACCAGGGAGGAACATGCTGAGACCCTCATCCCCATATGGCAAGAGTTCCAACCTCACCTTCTTCAGACTGCCACTGCGCGTGCCGATGAATACCACAGAATGCTGGTGGTAGGTGTAGGCGGCCACGCTGGCCATGCCGTCAGTGCTGTCGGCCAGCAGGGGCAGTCCCTCGATCACGTGCAGGCCGCCCAAGGGCTGGTTCAGGACCAGCCCACAGAAGTTTCCATTGATCTGCATGGGCTAGTGAACAGGAGGACTCTGTGAGGGTCCCTGCCAGACAGAGGCTGCCACAGAGGTATGAGCCCAAGATGCTGCCACCCCGCCACCCAGACCCAACGGGAACCCAGGGGAACAAGGAAGAGGGAGGATGAGGAAGTGGAAGCCTGGGCCTGCGACACGGAAGACTGGGTGACCATCGCTGGGAACGGATGGAAGGCAGGAAGAGGACAGTGGCATTCTGTGGAGAAAGGACACCTGGCAAAAGAGACAAAGAAGGAAGGGCGGAGAGAGGAGAGGGTGGGGGCTCCCAGCTGGGAGAGGTGGGTGGGGTCAGGTGCCCCGCCTGGGCTCACAGTGTTGATGCAGGGCAGCTCCTTGTTCAGTAGCCAGGGCAGGGCCAGCGTGCCCTCCCCACGGTAGCAGGACTGGATGCGGTGCCGGATGTGGGCATTAATGTTGCTGAGTGTAAAGAGGCAGAGGATGGTCTGCCGAGGTGGGCTGGCCCGGTTCTTCTGGCCCTGGGAGAAGATTGTGAAGAGGACGTCCTCGTCGGCTGGCACACCCAGTGCCTGGGCCAGCAACAGGCCAGGTTTGGCCAGGTGGGCGCTCTGCACCAAGCGGTACTCCACGCCACGCCAGGAGCAGCCGATGGGGAACTCCACGTACGAGTAGAATTCCGAGTCCCCCGCACACATGCGCACAATCTTGGAAGTGAAGAACTTCTCGCCGGCCGTGTCCAGCAGCGTCTGCTGGGTATCCAGCTGCAGAGTCAGGAAGTACACGAAGGAGGCGCTCACGAAGCCGTAGATGTAGTAGATGTCAAAGGCAGGGTACAGTGACAGCGTGTCAGAGGGGATCTTGATCTGCGAGGACACAAACTCGTCCTGGTACACCTGGGAGGTGGGGCAAAGACACGTGAGACATGAAGGCCAAGACCCACCACCCCCTGGCCACTCCAGCACCCCAGGCCTGCCCCAGCCACGCCTGGAACCTGGGCCAGGAAGGCCACAGAAGAGAGTGATGGCCTTCCTCCAGATGGGGACCCACAGGGGCAGCATCTTGTCTGCATGTCTGTGACAGCAAGAAGGAAGGAGGGCATGGGGCTGAGTGCATGGCAGGCCAGGGAGCAGACCACATGGACAGGTGCAATCACCCACCAGACTGAACATCTCGGCACTGTCCTCATTGCCAATAAGCTTGCGGGAGCTCAAGGTGGGGAAGTACTCTGACTTGCCGTCCACAGCAGTGCCCACAAACAGCTTGCTGGGCCCCTGGCCCTGCTCCACGATGACCCCGGCCATGGAGTCTGGCTCTTGCGCCCCTGACAGATAGTGCTCCTTCCGGTGGTGTGGCTCCCCCAGCTTAAAGAGATCATCCAGGCGCAGGAACTGGCAGATGCCCTGCCAGATGCTGCCACAGGCCACCAGGCGATGGGCCGCGTAGTCTATGAGCAGCAACTTGTTCACATTGTCCACGGGCACCAGGCGGTGGGCACACACACGCATGCTCGGGGGTGGGTAGCAGCGGGCATTGTCTTCCACAGGCCCCGTCACATGGGCCCGCAGCTCAGTCAGGTTGGGGGCCAATTTAAAGACTCGGTTCACTGCGCCCACAAACACATCCCCAGTCACTCGGTGCACGGCCAGGTGGGTGAGCGTGGTATCTGTCACCACAAAGGCATGGAAGGGCCTGCCACCACCTGCTCCCCTGGCCACTGGGAGAAGAAGAAGCAAGACAAGGCACAGAGGGAGCATGGCCAGCAGCCACTGTGGACAGGCCTGAGGAGAGAGGGTAAGTGGGGTCAGGGGCCCTGGCAGCTGGGCTCTGTGCCACGGCCCCAAGGCACTCACCCACCAGCATGCCAGAGCCCCAGATGGTGACAGCAGCTGGGTGCACAGGCCAGGGGCCATCAATCACCCCTGCCCCCCATGCTGGAGAGCAGCCAGGAGGCCTCGCCTCAGCCAGGCCACACCCAAGGGGCAGCAAAGTCACATGTGGGAAGACAGGCGGCAAGCCTCCAAGAAGGGAGCGTCTATCACCCCAGAGCGCATCCAGGCCCAGGGGAGAGCGACCACAAGAAAGCCCTAGGCCTCAGATCCCATTGCGCCCAGGCTGGAGCAGGGGAAGCAGGGAGAAAACAATCACATGCTGGCACAGCTATGCCAGCCCAGAATGGCACTGGCACCAGGAGCCCAGGGACAGAGCTGTAGAGAAGCACAGCCTGAGTCTGTCTTCTGCGCTCCCCATCTACCGTGCCCCTGGCCCCAGCTGTGTTCCCCCCCACCCCCGCCTCGGCTAGCTGTCCAGGAAACACAGAGCAAGTCCAGCCTGCCCTCACACCATGCACCGAGACAGACATAAGTCAGGCTCTGCTCAAGTACAGGAGGACAGATGCCCAGGTGCCCTGCAGGTCCAGAGGTAGTGGTTCAGGGGACTCAGAGCACTGTGGATGGGAGGAGAAGCCCCCGGTGCAGCAGGCCTTGGGGAGACAGGGTGAGGGCCTCAGGGACAGTGCCAGGGCTGGCACTGGGCCTCCAGGCCACACCTATCCAGCTCTGGGCTGCAAAGGCAGCCGAGGTGGCCAAACTCTGCACTGCTTTCCCAGTGCCGGAGCCCCAGGTGAGACAAGAGGGAACGTCCACGGGGGCAGAGGGCGTGGAGGGCAGTAAAGCAAGGCAACGCAAGAGAAAGGAAAGGGCACTGGCTAGAACAGGAGCGGCCCAGCTCGAGGCTGCACAGTCTCAGCCTGCCCCGATCATCTCCTGGGGCTCTTTTGTCAGCTCTGCCTCTTGGACCCTCACCCAACAGCCAGAGAAGAAAGAAAGGGACCAGAGAAGAGAGGCTGCACCCTGCCCTCAGGTCCTCGGCGGCCTGCAGGAAGAGGGCTCTGGGAAGAGGCTGGAGGCAGGTCGAGGGGGCGACCCGGAGAGGCGGGGTTTGCAGCCCTGACCCCCAGCCCAGCCCTCACGAATGAGTGGCAACCTCAGACATTACAGGCACGCCCGACCCCTGGCTCCTGTGCGACAGCCCTGCCAACAGAGAAGGTGGTGATAGGGACAGCCCAGGGCAGAGACGCGGCTCCGCGCCCGCCCTGCCCCCACAGGGCACCCTCGGCCCGCCTGGGGTCCTTCGTCGCTGGAGATGCTCGCAGCCATCCTCCGAGGGGCTGCTCCTCCGCTACAAAGGGTTCTAGTGGGCGAGTGGGCTGGGCTCAGGGTGGCCGTCCCTACTTGCCCAGGGCACGAAGGGCCTGGCAGGCAGGTGCCGGGAGGCAGGGCAGGGCATGACCACCGAAAGGCAGAGCTCGACCCCTGGGCTGCGCGAGCCCCGGGTCTCTGAGACTGCTGCTCCCCAAATCCAGGGGTTAGGGTGGTGGTATGGCGGCCACCTACCTGTCCCTCCGCCGCCGCCGGCTCCGGGTAGCCGCCCGCCAGCCACGTGGACGTGCCCCCGTGCCCCACACTGGCCCCCCGCGCGCGCCCCGCGCCCCGCGCGCCCG
>NW_004624946.1:898455-919088 GCF_000247695.1 Heterocephalus glaber | reverse complement strand
TGTATAATAGGTCATGTGAAATAGGAAGAAAAGGGGCAAAGGGGAAGGGGAAGTGGGAAGGGGAGGGGAAAGGAAAAATTATGAGAAAAGAAAAAAATGGAAACAAAGTTTTTGTACACAGGGAGGAGTGGAGGGGTTGAAGGGAGGGCGGGAAGGAGGAAAAAATAAGAACCGAGATACATCACATACAGGTACAAGATCCCATTGATGAGTGTAACTTATTGTGTACCTAACACGTCCTGATAAACTTAATGAAAAAAAATAAATGAAAGAGGCGGCTTAGGGTTCTCTGCACACAGGACCATGTCCCAGCACTGTGGGAGGCTGAGGCACAAGGGTCACAAGTTCTAGCCAAGCCTGGGCCATTTACCGACTTAGTGAGACCCTGTTTCAAAATTTTTAAAAAGGCTGGGATACAGCTCAGTGCTAAGACCTAGCTTCAATGCCCAGTACCCAAAGGAAAAAAAAAAGAGAAAAGAGAAGAGAAATGAAAAAATTCTGATCCCAGCTACAGCATGGGCTACCCTCAAAAATGTGCAGAGTGGGCTGGCCATGTAGCTCAGCAGCATAGTACCTGCCTGGCAAGCGTGAAGCCCTGAGTTCGATTTCCGGTACAACAACAGCAACAACAACAACAAAAACATGCAGAGTGGAATGAGCTACACACAAGGCCCACACCTTGTGTGATTCTGTTTACTCCAGAGTGGTGGAGCCTGAAGCCGAGGGGCTGGTAGGGGTCCTGGGTGGCTGCAGTCCAGAGGAGGGCGGCTGAAATCCCACAGAACTGTGCAACGCAAATGCTTCAGGGCTAATTTTATATTATGTAAATTTTTTCTTGGTTGAAAAAATTTTAAATATACACTAAAATTAAAAATAAAATGCACTGTGAAAATGTGTCTCTCATCTCAGCTCAGCATCTGTCTCCCTCCTGGGGCTTGGGACATGCCCCGGGGGAGGCTTGTGGAGTGGAGTGAGCCAGGAGCGAACCCAATGTGCGGGGTGGCTGGCAGATCAGCAAATGGCACTTGGTGGCCAGGTGTAGAGCAAAGCACAAATGGGCCACATTTATAGGCAAGAAGACGGGTGTGGATCGCAGATTTGATCAGCCTGGACAACTTAGTGACTCAGTGAGACCTTGTCTCCAAATAAAAAGTAGAAAGGCCTGGAGTACAGGTCAGTGTGAAGGCCATGGGCTCCTCAGTGCCACAGAGAGAGATGGCGGGGAGGGAAGGAGAGGGGGTTCCAGAAACAGGACGCTGATCCACATGAGCTTTTCCCTACACAGAGAGGAGGGATGGGGAGCAGGAGAGCTCCCTGCTGGGATGTGCTGGGAATGGTCACCTCGCTGCTGCCCTTCACCCTGTGGGGTGAGCCCGGGAGAACATGGCCTCTGCTGGACACCTCCAGGCTGAGGAGAGAAAGGAGTACTGTCTACCAGGTCCAATGCTGGGGTCCTGCCACCCCCTCCTTCTCTCCAGCCACTGGTCCCGCCACCTGATAGTGTCTTTTACTTATTTGAGGAGCAATTTGAGACAGGGTCTCAGTGTGCAGCCCAGGCTGGCCTCAGACTTGCAGCGATCCTCTTGCCTCAGCCTCCCAAGTGATGGGATTATAGGCGTGAGTCACCACACCAGGCTCCAGTCTTTGCCCTTAGTATTCTCTCACATTTGGGGATGTCAGTTTAAATGTCCCTGTGCCTCAATGGCCTCCTCGTGGTGCTACACCCACTGTACAAGTGCACATTGGTCGTTGTTGACCACATCCAGTCCCAGGGCATCGAGTGGCATCTGCCTTGAAGGTGACCTCACTTCTCTGCAGCCCCCTAGCTCTGTTCAGAACCCCATGTGAACCATGGGCCACACCTGGACAGCCCTCCCTCCTCCGCAGGACTTGGGTCCCGACCTTGTTTCCAGTTTGGCTTTCAGACAAGGGGGTCCCATCAGGCCTCCCTCTATGGCAGAGCCTCTTCTGACGCTTTGCTGGCTCTGCCTCCCTGACAACCTTGTCCCCCTTCTTGGAGCTCAGAGCTGTTTGCAGAAACTAGATCCTGCTCTGCCCAGACCTGCACCAGCCCCACTGGGCTCACTGTCCACAAGGTACAGGGCTGGAGCTGCCTCCCTGTCTAAGGGCGGCTCAGCTGGTGGTCCCTTGGAACCTCAGATCTGTCTGAAAGAGGAGCTCAGCAGAAAGCTTGGAACCCAGTTGTGGCAGCACACACCGGCAATCCCAGCACTCTGGGAGGCTGAGGCAGGAGGATGGCAAGTTCCAGCCCAGCCTGGGCAGCTGAGTGACTTAGTGAGGCCCTGTTTCAAAATTAAAAATACCAAAAAAATTAAAAATACAAAGGGCTGAGATGGCGAAGCCCAACCGACCTCCATGGCTGCTTGACAAAGTTCTAGCTGGGGAAAGAAAGGGTGGAACACATCGCACCCTCATGTTTTATTTTTTCATGCCATAATGTTTATAATTGTTACTCTGATCACAGGAGTCATTGTGTTTGTGACTAACAACAAACTCTCCATGAGGCAAATTGACAATAATGTATTGAAATCTGATCTGGCTCACAAGTCCCAAATTCCAGTTTCTCTTAGTTCTATTGCCACATCCACTCCTAAAGAAACCTCTCCTAAAACCCCCTCTGTTTCCCCCACTACTATGACTCCCCCTCTTATTGCTGACCTTCTTATTACTAAAGGGGTCTTATGAAGAGATTGGAAGGACAGACTTTAGATGTAAGAAATAGTGGAAAATGGGAAATAGAAAGAACGTTAAGACAGGTAAATGCATTAAGGAGGCAAGTTACTCAATATTTCTCAAAGTGCTGTAAATATCTCCTGCTCATGGACAATGAACCCAAATGACATTTAGTTAAGATGAATAGAGGTAAAGTAAAATAGAGAGCTAATAGCAAACTATATTAACCATTGTGCAGTTTCTCAAGGGCCAGCTGGCGACCACAAGTTTGACACTTAGTTGATTAAATCTTGCTTGTACCCCCGCTGATATAAAGATTTTGATTAAGTTACTTTCTGTTCTGTTTAGGTGTGGGTAAACAAGGGGGCAATTGTAATTTTTAAATATGTATTCATGACGTTCAATGAAATGAAACAGCTTAGAGGAATTGTACTTTGTTTAAAAAGAAAATAACCTTTACTTCAATAGAAATTGCTAAGGCAACTTAAAATGTAAACATGTTCCGCCCAATGCCTCCCAGCTACTGCTTAAAGATATAAAAATAAATCAGACCCTGAGACTTCTCAGAGGGAACCTGGACATTGCTTGTGGAGGTTCTTTTCTCATCGCCGTCCCAGGACCTCTCCCCTTCCTACCCTACATCGACTGCAGCTGGTCTGCGGCACTGAGATTTATGTACATGTACCAACTCCCAAAGATGATTGTAAAATGTGGATACTGCAAATATGTACTAATAAAAATTTTCAAAAAGGACTGGGATATAGCATAGAATGAAGACCCTAGGTTCAATTCCCGGTGCTGGGGGGGCCGGCACTGGCTGGGAGGCCCCTATCCCTAGGAAGCCTTTCTTTGGTGGCATCCAGAGCTAGATGGGCGGAAGAGCAGGCCAGGGCTAGCAGGGCCTCTGGAAGCCCAAGCACAGGCCCACTGGGGTCCTCAGACTTGCTGCTCACTTCCGGGAGCCAAGGTCAGGCTGACCACCCCCCCTGCTATGCCCTGGCCTCCCTGGCCTCTTTCCTGCAAGACCCCTGAGGTGGCCCTAGCCCAGGCTGAACAGGACACACGGGACCCGGCCCATGTGCAGAGCAGAGCCCAATCCCACCACCATCAGCTCCACACGGCAGCCGGGGAGGTGAGGTGTTCTCCACTGGTGGCTGGGGACTATCCCCTGCTTGGCTGCCTTGGCTTACCTAAGGGGACATTGGAGAGTGGGACAGGGGCGATGACAGTGACCAGTGCCCTTAGGGAGGGGCAGCCAGAGAGCCCAGCATGAGCATGAGCATGAGGTCCCACAGTAAGGACTGCAGCACCACCTGGCCCCTCAGGAAGGTGGGATGGCCTTGGGGACCATGTGGGGGCTTGCCATGCCGATGACCTCCTCCCTGGAATACCTGACAGGTCCCATGCTGGCCAGTCCACAGGGACAGGATGTGACTGGAGGTGACCAGGGGCTACCCATGTGGGGCATGACTGCTACATGGGCCTGGGTCCGAAGTGGACACAGGTGACAGTTGCATGGCACTGTGAATGGATAAACACTGCTAACTGCAGTTTGGCTGAAATGAAGGAATCCACAGCAGGTGAGCTTGATCTCAATAAAAACTGACTTTATGAAACATACTTTCTCATGCTGTGGGGCCTCCGGCGCTGACTCACGCATTTCCTTAGGGTTGAAGAAGAAAGCAGTAAGGACAGCGCCAGGGACCAGGCCTTGTGGACACACATAAGAGGCCACGCCACCTCCTAGGCTCACCGGATCTGGTATGGGGACACGGGATGGGAGGTGGGAGATGAGTGGGGTGGCTGGTGTTCCCCTTGACAGCCACGTGCCCCTCCCATCCGCACCAGGTCCCTCGGTGCTCACCGTGTACTTGTCCCACTTCTTCTCCGGGTCGTAGGGCTCCCATCGGCTGGCCGGGAATATGTGCTTGTTCTTCTCGTACCAGCTGCGCAGCACCACCTTGCCGGCATGCGACTGGGGAAGGGACAGCTCAGCTCAGCCAGCTGCTGGGGACGGCTCACATGACCACCCTGTCAGGACCCCTGTGCTGCCCAGTGCACCTCATCCTTCTCCACGGTGGCATCGCTCAGCAGCCGCACATCATCGTGAACGTCAAAGTTAAAGAGTGGCCCTGCAGGGAGAAGGAGCTGTCCCAAGGTCCCACCCCAAGGTCCTGCCCCGAGGTCACTTGGCCTCCCCAACTCAACCTGCTGGGCCGCAGGCACTCACCGCTCTTCCCACGTGCCTTGGTGACAATGAAGTCGTAGAAACTGTGATGCTAGGGATCAAGGAGGGGAGACCTGCTCAATCCCCATCCTGGCCCCTGACACCTGCCGCACCCCACGCTCCTACACATGGGCCAGGTGCCAGCAGCACCCAGTGGGTGACCCAGGGCCGAGGGGACTCACATGGGGGATGATTAAGTCCTCCTTGATGTACATGAGCTGCTCCACCCCCGCTGACCTGGGGGAAGAAGACAGGTGTCGGACTGGGGAAGGGACAGCTCAGTGGACAGACGGGTGGACAGCACCATCCTCAGTCTATGCCAGGAAGGGGAAGGCAGCTCAGCAAGCAGGGGACACATGGCACCCCACTATGCACGGCCTCTGGATCAGGGTGCCCAGGGAGGAGCCCACCTCAGCTCAGTGGCAGGAGGGAGGGAGCAGCAGCCAGGCCGGAGCTCTGCACACGAACAGCCTCACCTGAGCTCACTGAAGTCCTTCCGCAGGATCTCCAGCGCCTTCTGCAGGAACTGCTGCATGGTGTTGCCCTTTTTCATCTGCAGAGGGTTGGAAAGGAAGCAGGGGCCCGAGCAACACTCAGGGAGCGGCTGGACCAGGACCCCGGGAGCTCCACAGCACCTACCTTGACTGTCCGCCGGTGCCCGGAGCCGTCCCAGTAGCTGAAGGTGATCTCAATCTCCTCACCTGCGGAGCACAGTGACTGTTCAGTCACCCGTCGCTGGCACCACAGCCTCCGGAGGCCACATCACCCCCCGCACCCCCGCACTCACTCTTGATCTTCTCCTGCTTGGCTTCCCACTCCTGCCGCAGCTCCTCCCGCAGCCGGTTCTCCTCCTCCTGTGGAGGACATAGCCCAGCATTGAGGCACAGGGCTGCCCCCACTGGCCACCAGCACCAAGGGCAGGGGCAGCAGCTCTTACCTCCCGGTCTCGGTCAGGCAAGAAGCTCGTGTCCACATCGGGGTTCTTCCCTAACTTCCTTTTCTTTGTGGTGACCTCTATAAGAAAAGCAAAGAACAGGGCCAGGGATTTAGCTCTGTGGCACCACACATGCCCCGAAGGCACAAGGTCCTGAGTTCAATCCTCAGTATCAAAAATAGAGACCAAAGAACAGTTTAGCAACTGCATGTGGTGGTGCACACCTGTCATCCCAGCACTCAGGAGGCCGAGGCAGGAGGATCACCCAAACCAGCCTTGGCTGTATAGTGAGATCAGGGCCATCCTGGACTATATAGCAAGACCCTGTGTCAAACAAACAAAACAGAAAAATCCCCCCAAAACAAAAAGCAACCTAGACATTATTCTGAAAAGGGTTTTAATCTTCTGGACCCCGTAAGGGTCTCTCAGACCCCCAGTGTCCCTCAAGCAAAGCAGACACCAGGGTTCTGCTGCTGGCCCCCCACCCTGGGGGGCATGGGCCTGACACATAGCTGGAGCTCCAGAAGCTGCAGGGTCACATTTTGGGTGTCAGGTTAGGCGCGATGCATCATGGGAAGTTCACTTGTTCATGCTCAAAGCCATGGGCAGGTTCCTCCTCAGGACATCCCAACCATTCCCCAAAAAGCCATTGCACCCAGATGGTTACCGCCCACACAGTGCCCCGCAAGGGTCTCCTGTCAGGACATTACAGCTTCTAAAACACAAGTGTGAAAGGTCTGGCTTCAATCCCCAGTACCAAAACAAATTTAAAAACAACTAAATAGGGCCGGGTGTGGTGGCGCATGCCTGTCGGCCCAGCACTGAGGAGGCTGAGGCAGGAGGATTACTATGAGTTTGAGGCCAGCCTGAACTAAATAGCAAGCCCCTGTCTCAAAAAACAAAAACAAAAACAAATTTCTAAGACATTCCAGGCTTTATACACAGTACAGCACTACTCTGCCACAAAGAAATATAAACTTGGGTCATTTGTAGGAAGATGCATGCACTCTGAGACCATAATGTCAAGTGAAACAAATCAGACACACAGGCTTCAATATCAAATAGTTTCTTTCTCTTATGTGAAATATGTAAAATATAAAAAGCAAAGTATGTTAAAAGTAGATAACAAGAAACAGGGGAAGGGGATCACAGGATGTGGGGAGGGCGAGGGAGGGCAAGAAAAGAATGAAGATGTGTCCTGTACACGTACCAGGTTTCCACGAGGAGGACAATCATGATGGACTAAGAACTCGTACCAGTGAAAAATAGAAAGAAAGCCATCCAGGCCTGCCACCATGTGCCCTGCCATGTGACACTTTCCCTGACCTCAGGCCAGGCCTCGCCCAGGAGAGGGGCAGGACCCTGCACACCCTGCCCAGCATAGGAGGGTGTACGGTGCGTGGGGGCACCTGGGCGCTCTGGCCTTGATCCCGGCCTCCGCAAATTGTCCCTGGTGGCCGAGGCCCATGGTGGCCACTGAGTTCTGTGGCTAGGTGACTCTGATGACATGGATCAATGCCAAGTGTGCACCCATGCTCCTCACCACCAGTGGGCAGTGAGGACTCAGGCCGAGCCTTTGCCAGCAGCCTCGATGGCGGCCCGTGGGCGGGGACTCCTCTCCCTGCCTAGCTCTGGCTCCCTGAATTCTTCTCTGTGAGCCCCTCATGCTCACCTGCCCTTTCCAGCTCTTCCTCATCTATGGCGACTTCCTCCTCTTCTCCTCCCTCCTCTTCCTCCTCCAGAGTGAAGGACAGGCTTGAGATCTTCCGCTTGGCCTCCTTCTTGCGCTCCTTCTCTCGCAGCTTCTCCAGCTTCCTACCAAGGCACAGGTGGTCATTCTGCCCCGTATCCAGATCTAGAGATGCTACATGCTCAGTGAGGGGAGCGCCAGTGCAGGCTGGAGGGGTCCAACTGCCCTGGGTCACCGAGATCCTGGGCAGGGCCTTGATTATGACACAGTAGGCAGAGAGAGACACAGGGTTGTGACATGCAGAGGATGGAGAGGATGCAGGCTATTGGGCACCAAAAGAAAGGAGGGGGCTAAAAGGACTCGCCACCTTCTCGGGGTCAGGAAGTAGAGAAACAAACCACAAACTCGAGAGGACTGTTTTGAGGCCCAAACTAGATGCTACCCCTGTTCCCAAAGCAGGAAACGGAGCTCCCCCTGGAACAAGAGTAGCCTGAGTCGCTCCCAGAGCCCACACATGTGAGCTGCATATGAGGGGCAGGCACAGGAGGAGACGGGAGGGGACAGGAGGGGGTGGGGGTGGGAGGGAACCCACAGCTGCAGCTCCTTTGACTGTTCTTTCTTAGCCAGCTGCTTCTCCCGCTCCTTCACCAGCGCCTCCTGCTTGGCCTTCATGTCATTCAGTGTCACAAGCCCTGCAAGGAAGGACTGGTCACCCAGAGCCAGCGCAGGGGCAGCCCTGTGCCTGGGAGAGCATGACACGTACACCCTGCTCACCCACGGTGCTGGACTTGAGCTCCGCCTCCACGGCGTCATAGTGTGCCGAGAACTTCTTGTCGATGTTGGATTTCATGATGTTCTCCTGCAAGGGAGGGAGTCCAGCTGTGAAGACCACTGCCACCCTCCCAGAAGCCACAGCTGCCTGTCGGGGACCTGGGTTCCAGTCCTAGATCTACCCTTCAATGCTCTACGGTGTGATCTCAGAAAGCCACACAGCCCCCTTCCTTGGCTGGAAGAGGTTTTTCAGTGCTAGCCTCACACTGCTGGCTGTGAAATTGACCCTCCCGAGACCCCAGCCAGAAGTGTCTGTCACCAGAGAACAACGTCGATGAAAGAGGACAGGGTGAGTGAAAGGCCCAGCCTCTCCCCATGTGGCTGGCCTCCCTCCTAGGCCCAGATACTGCCTTCCCCTCCAGCACAATCCCATCTACAGCACCATACAGGTCCCCTTCTAACCAAGGCCTCCAAACAGAGTGGCTGGCAGAGAAATTCATCCTCAAGCTGGGTGTGGTGGTGCACACCTGTCAACCCAGCCCTCCAGAGGCTGAGCCAAGAGGATCACCATGAGTTCCAGGACAACCTGAACCACGAGTTCAAGGCCAGCCTGAACTATATAGTGAAAACTTGTTTCAAAACACCAAAAACCAAAACCAAAAAACAAACAAACAAAAAAACCACCTTGCAGGAAGTCCCCACTGAGAAAGGGGCTGGGGCTGAGGATGAGCCTGTGCCTGAAGGCTGCCTGCTCAGCCGCTTTCCCACTTAGCTAAGAGGCCTGAGTTCCTGAGAGTCCTGGGGTCCCTCAGCCCCAGGCCATAGCCGGCCATTCACGGAAGCCCCGAGGGGACTACCAGCACTGCGGGTCTCACAGGGAAGAAAGTCCAGGGAAGCAGTCTCGGGGCTAGCCCGGGAAGCACCAGGTGCTGGACAAGGGCGCCACCAGCACCAGGGGAACGCCGATCACAGGCTCCATCCCGCAGGGGGCTGGCACACGCTAACTGCCTCGGACCCGGCCCACCCGTGGGCCCATTTCACAGATGAGACCGTCGCCGGCGAGCCAGGGTGCCGCCTTCCGTCCCCAGTACTCCCAGCCTGCAGACTAGGGGCACCGCGGAGCCCTGCGGGTCGCATGCTCCGGGCCACCTGGCCCGACCTCTGCGATCCGCTGCTTCATTTGCTCCATCTGCTCGCGCTGCTTTTCCCGTTTCTTCATCAGGTGCATGGCGCGGCCGGCCTCGCTCGCGGCGCCCTTGTATTGAGCCATGGCGGTGGCGGTGGCGGTGGCGGCAGCAACAACAGTGACAGCGGCCCAGCCCGGTAGAGTCTTGGCGGCGGCAGGGCAGTCAGCTGACACCTGACGTCTGCTCCTGCCCGGCCCCTTCCCACCACGTGACCAAGGACGCCCCGCCTTTATCGCCCGTGACGTCCGCTCCCCCCCCCCCCGCCCACCTGGGCTGCGAGATCCCTGGCCCTAGGGTTGACTCCCGCGGAGTTGGCCCACGACCGCTTCCTAGTCTTGGACACGGGGGCTGGATTCCCAGGCTCCTGCGTTGCCTCGACCTTAACGCCGCCCCGCAACTGGGCATCCAGCCCATCCCGCTGCCTCCTGGGGACCCAAGGCTGGGCCTACCCCCTGCGCCTCAGTGTTGATCAGGTTCAAGGGAGCCCCTGGTTTTCCCTTCGTGCCAGAGGCCAAGCCCCGGCTTCGCCGGCACCCCTGCCCGGCTACGTAGGCAGACCCAGATCCCCTTGCTTCCTTAGGCTCCCACGCGGGCCCTTGGTGCCCTCTACCTCCTTTCCCCCACCGAGGCCAGCCTGGTCTGCCCTCTTCCCTGGATTGGATCGGGAAAGATATAGGTGCGGCGCCAGGCTCTAAGCCAGAGTCCCAAACCCGAGGGCCAAGTCCCTGCCAAGCACTTAGCTTTAGGGAAAGGAAGGTAAAGATCTAGGCTCAGGTTTTAACAGTTTATTGGGAGATTTTGTTTCCTGTGAAATATACTACAGGTTGGGGAAAGGGACACATTCACTTTGCAAGGTAAGGGTTTCCCAACACTAAAGGGAAGGCATGGGGCGGGGCACACTGGGGTTGGGTCCATTTTACCACCTCCTTCTGCCTTGCGCACATCTCCTTTCTCAGCAAGTACCAGAAACACAAACACGAAGACAAGGAATTGAAACAGTGGGGTCAACCTTCAACAGGCCACGCCTACACATTCCTCCCTCCGGCTCTGCAGCCCCGGTGGTACCAGAAGGCTGGGGGCTCTGACTTGGGGTGGGAGCTGGTTAATAAATTAGAATAAATTATGGGGGAGGAATGCAATTTGTGCTGGGAGGGCCCCTTCTCTCCAACACGCAGGAGAGCTGGCGGGGGGAGGCAGGGGGCATCTCCAAAGGCCACTACAGCGCGGCAAGGGGGGGCAGAAGTCACTTCGTCTCCGTCCTTCCCGAACACCGAAGAGTTAGGGTGGGGAGACACACAGGGAGATGGATCCTCTTTTCCTAAGACAAGGAAAGGCCGAGAACAAGGACACCATCCAACCCCCATCTCCCGAACCATCGCTAGGGTTAAGGATTTGGTCAGTGAATCAGTGAGGTGGGTGACAGGAATGTGGGGGAAGCAGAGGATGCTGGGCGCAAGGGTGCCCAGCCATACGTCTCCCCAGCCCTGGAGGAGAACAGACACAGGAGTAGGGGCAGCAGGGGCTGGGGCAGGAGCCACCAATCACTGGTCAGCTTCTCCAAAGACATCGTTCTGTTTGCGCTTCATGTTCTCAAAGTCAAAGGCCGAGCCAGCCATGCGTTTGTAGATGTCTTTGATGTCATTGCAGGTCGTCTCAAAGTGTGTGGTGGCATCATAGGAGCAGGAGCAGAACACCTGAAAGGAGCAGCCCCTGGGGTAGGGTGACTGGGGAAGGGGCTGGGGGCAGCCGGGGCCAGGGCTGGGAGGCTGCTTACCTGGCTTTCAGAACCATCATCGATGGGCTCATACAAGTCGCTGATCGCCACGAACCTATGGACAGGTGGGGGCGCTTGTGTCGGACCCTGCATCCCCCCAGCCTCCAGCTCTAGCTCCCACCTCCAGCCCCAGGTACAGCCCAGCCCCTCACTTCTGGTCAATGGGCTCCAGCAGCTCCAGAGCAGGTTCAACCTCCTTCTCGGGATCAGCGGTCTCCACTGTGGTGCTGGCGATGGCGACGTACTTGCCTTGCGCCGCCACGTTGTGTGCATAGGAGATCATGCACACATAGATATCTGCTCAAGGGAAGTGCTCTGTTAACATAGGCAAGGGAGACGCCCCTCCCCAGCCCCAAACACGTGCCTTCACTGGGCAGCGGGCCCCCAAGAACCCAACCCAAGTAAGAGAGCCCGGTGGTTCCCACTACAGCAACGTCCAGAGGTGGAGCCTGATGAGGGGCGTGGCCTCCAGGGCTCTGCCCCTCTCCAGCGGATTGGTCCGCGGATGACGGCATAGCCCAATGGGCTCCCTGGGAGGCGAGGCCTAGCGGACGAGACAGGGACAGGGACAGGGACAGGGACAGGGGCAGGGGCAGGGGCTGGGCGCACAGGGCCTTGAAAGCTGTGTCAAACCCCAGCCCCTTCCTTCCGCCTCTTTCCCTTCCCTTAGCTTCCCAGGGTGGCTATGAGGTGCACAGTTCTCCCTGGCCCTTCCGCCGTGTTCTTCCTGCCTTGGAGCAGCTGTGGGCTGAAACCTCAGGGACCCAAATGAAACCTGTCCTCCTCCTATTGTGGGTGTGGGGGTTGGGTCCCAGCCACAGGAAGATGACTAACATAGCATCCAAGCTGTCATCCTCCTGGCAGGGGAGAGTCCGACCCATCCACCCAATGGCCAGGGCCACAGGAGCACTCCCTTTGTTCTACAATGGGGTCACACGGGGAGCCCCAAGGCTGGGGAGATCGGGCATGGCAGCCTGGAGTGCACAGGAGGCAGTGGGCTCCAGCCTCCCTACCTGACTTCCTGTTGACCTGGTTCTGGGGGATGATGATTTGGCAGGAGTTGGCATCACTGGTGTTCTTGATGGGGTGACTGAGAATACAGATGATGCGGATGACTTGGCCAGCCTTCCGCACACGCTCTGGGATGTAGCTGGGGTCACAGATCAGCTGCTTGCAGCGGGCCACCTGTGAAGGCACCATGAGCCCTTGCTCCTGCCAGGTCACTCCTTACCCCACTGGTCATCAGCTGGGCCCCCAGTGGCACCAGGCGGCCCATGGCAGGCAGGTTGCTCTTCTGTCACCGCTGCCCCTCCCTTCAGCTCAGGGTGATGAGGCTGGCACACAGGGCTGGGTGGCCCCACTGCTGAGACACCATGGTCAGGTAGACTTTCTGTTTTTTGGTTTTTTTGAAACAGTCTCACCATGTAGCCCAGGCTGGCCTCAAACTCGCAGTGATCCTCCTGCCTCAGCCTCCTGAGTGCTGGGATGACAGCTGTGCACCACCATGCCCCGCAGGTCAGGTACACTTTCTGGACCACAGACCTAGCATGTGGCCCCTGAGGACAAAGAACCCCCGAGGAGGTGACCCGCTGCGGGGAAGGCTCACCTCTCCCTCGGACTTCACGCCCACCACCTTGCCATTCTCCATGATGATGTCATCCACAGGCTTGTTCAGCATGTATGTTCCTCCATAGATGGCACTCAGTCTGCAGCGGGGACAGGGAATGAACAGGGGCCAATTCCACCATACCTTCCCTGCTGCACCACCAAGGTCTAGGTGGTGTTCATCCCAGCTGTCCCGGCACCAAGTAGGAACCCATTTGAGTGCTCTCCTTCCTCACCAGACACCCCCCAAGAAGAGTCTACAAAGGGTGGGTGCGAGGGTGGTAATGAGGGTACAGCTCCACAAGGAAAAGGCCCAGGGGGCCTGCGAGGAATACTACAGAAGGGCTAACTCCCAGCTAAGCACTGCTTGAGGTCTCAGGCCCAGGCCCAGCCCTGTGCTGCCAGATGAGCAGGCCACGTTCCTGAGCCTGTGCTTCAGCATCCTAGGGCTGTGCCCCCGTCACCCAAGATAGCCTGCAATGCACAGAAAGGCTCCAGGGCCATTTCCACCCTCAGCCTCAGTTCTACCTAATGATGCCATCTGAAGAGAGCTGTGTCTTCACCTTGCAAAGCCCTGGGGCAGCTCGCCCAGGCCGTAGAGTGGGTATAGATACGGGCTCTTGCCATACCGGGCCAGGGATTCGCTGTACAACTTGATGCGGTTGATGGTCTCAAGACAGGGCTGGTCTAGGTAGCTGGGGAGAGTAGCGAAGGAAGACACTCAACAGAAGCACCCTGCTCACCCCCACCCAGGTGCCTGGCCTGGTAAGACGGGTCAAATGTAGGATGTAGAAAGGGACACAAAGGTGACAGGTGAGCCTGGGGACAAGGGACATGCAGAGTGGGCAGGTGGAGGGAAGACAGGTGCAGCCAGGCAAAAGGGCACCAATCACGCCAGCTTCCCCTCACTCGTCAGTGCGGTAGAGCGCCAAGGCATGACCAGTGAAGTCAATGACATCTTGGCCCAGGTCAAACTTCCGGTAGACATCACGCATGCTGGTAGTCTGGGGATCCACACCCTCGAAGGACTTGGGGTCGTTCTCATCAAAATTTGCCACAAACACCAGGAACTTGCGGAAGCGCCGTTTCTCAAACATGCCCATGAGATCTGGGGAGGGTGTGAGGAGACCCTGTGCACGTGGAAGTACGAGAGTCCCCTGCCTGCTGGGAGAGGCTGAGCTGCCACATGACCTAGGGTCAAACCCTCTACGCTTCTCCGCTCCAGTGTCCTCCCCTGTGTGAAGAGGGCTGTAGACAGGACAGGGAACTCCCAATTCCACTGCCTGGGGATGTTCTGGGATCAAGTGGAGCCCTTGCCAAAGACTGAAATCTGTAAAACTCCAGTTCCCCTCCATGGCCCTGCTACGTGAGGAATAGTAGGAGACAACAGAGAATGCAGGGCAGCGGGCCTCTGGTGCCACCTGGGGAACAGAACCATGAGCAAAGGGGGGCCTTGCCGTGGACAGCTGCCTCCCCCACCCCTACACTCACTCGAAGCCAAGGCTTCAGTCTCCGTGGAGGGCACCTTGTAGATCTTGCCCCCTTTGTAGACAAAGCTGCCTTCTACCACCTTGAAGTCCAGGTAGCGGGTCACTTCCGTGTACAGCAGCATCTTTACCAGCTGCCCTGTAGGGATGGCGTCAGCAGGGCTCCAGCGAGAGGCTCAGGCCAGGCTGGCTGCCCCTGCCCTGGAGCCCAGCCCTCCCGTGTCCCCCAACCCCTCCTTCCACCGAAGCCCCTTCATCTCCCTCACCATTGGCCATGAGGAATTTGGGGATCAGGTCAACATTCCAGTCTCGGCCTCGGCCCATTGACTCAGGGGGGCCCTCCAGCAACTCAAAACGCTTGTACAGCTGCAATCAGGAGGGAAAAAGAGAAATCTCACACAGACTCTCCTTCTACCCCCACCCAGAAAACCTAGGCATGCCCCTGTGCAAGAATTGAGGCAGCCTCACCTCCTCCAGGGGTGTGATGGATGAACTCTCACCCCCATAGTAAGGGTTGCGGTCCATGTGCAGCACTTTCTTCCCGTTCACAGACATGATGCCCGACAGGATGCATTCCTGGGGGAGGGGCACCATTGACTGCTGAACTTCCACTTGCCAGAGTTCTCCTGCAGCCCTGATCTGCTCTCCACCCCAAAGCTGCCACAATGGACAGCTCCTTCACTCCCTGCTTGCTGCAGGGAGTACAATTGGGGGCGATAGCTTCATTTGGCCACATTCTCAGGTCTAATCTTGCTCGGCAAAGAGGTGACCAAAGAGAGAAATAACAGGCTTTAGGGGGCCAGTGGCTAGCAGACACACGAACAGTCTTAGGGCTCCAGCGTGCCAAGAAAGTCATCTATCCACACACACAGTACACAAGAAGGCAGATAAGACACAACGAGCCACCAACAACCCAGTTCAACCTGAAAGGGCACCCAGCTGGGACATGCAGATGAATACAATCCTTGAAACTGCAGGCCTCCCCCTGGGCTGCTCTTTCTTCCAAGGAGCCAGGTCCCCTGGAAGGAGGGGTGTCTGGACTGTGGGTGTCTGGACTGGTGGAGGGAAGTGAGCCTCGGGGGAATGGGTGATGGGCTTTGAGGAAGGGGCAAGATAAGATACCCACCCAAATCCTGGTTACCAGCCCAAGGACAAAGGCTGCAAACAGTGCTCAGCCTCAGGTCTCCATGGGAAACGGGGGTGGGGTAGCGGGAATCTGGTTATTACCCCCACCGCTGCTGCTTCTGGAACATTCCCCGAGTCCTCAATCTCCGAAAAAAGCCAGGGAGGTAGGTTGTGGGCCCACCCTGGCAAAGCCCTCAGACCCCATGGCCTCGGACTTCATCCCTACTGAGCTTCCCAGGAGATGGGAGGGGATGCTGGGCGGGTGACGGGTGCAGGCGATGGGTAGGGGCCGGGTGGGCGGGGGCAGGGGACACCAGTTCGAGTAGGGTGCGTTTTCCAGTGCGGCAGGCCGAGGGAGGGAGGACTGGAGGGCGCAGGGGCCGGGTCGGGACCTGGGCAGGGAGGAGGGGCCCCCTTCCCAGGAGACGAGGCATAGCGGTGGAGGACAGCAGGCACCGCAGGGACGAGAGAACAGGATGGGCACGGCGCTGGAGTTTCGGGAGCCCGAATAGAAGATGGCAATAACGGGAAGATGGGGCCGGCGGCCAGGGCTGCATCATCGCCGGGGTTGCGGGGTGCATTATGAGGGACCACAGGCCCCTGGGCCGCACTTACAGTGAGACCAGTCCCCAGCACGATCACATCATATTCCTCGTCCATCGTCAGGCCTTGGTGCCAGCACCGCTCAGCTCCTCCTTCTTCACCACAGCAGCAGCCGCCGCCGCCGCCGCCGCCGCCACCGCCACCGCCACCACCACCACCGCCACCACCACCGCCGCCACCGGCGCTGCCGCCGCACTAAACTAAAAATGGCGGATCTGCGGTCTCTGCCCGACCCCTCCGCCGCGTCAAAGAGTCCCACCCCTTCCCCGCACCCCGCCGCGCCGGACCCAGGCCAAGGCCTCCGTGGCTCGCCTTCCGCCTTCCGAGAGTGCCGCGGACGCCCGGGGCCCAGAGCGAGCGAGACTCCACGGACGACGCCACTACACCAGGGCCCCGGGAAAGGCGTGGCGAGGCGCTGCGACACTAGAGGGATCCTTGCGCGGGAGCTGCGCGCCGCCGCCCCGCCCCGCCCCGCCCCGCCCCGCCCCGGCCTTCGGGCGCCTCCGCGCGCTCCCACGCGCTCCCGCGGGCCAGCCGCGCACCGTTGCGGCAGCCAGGGTGAAAAACACCCCCCACCGCGGTGATGCGAGTTGCCATTGTCGCGATGAGCGCCTGCGGAGGATCCAAGGACACCGTGAGACGAGGCCCAGAGAGGCTCAGACCACCCCTTCGTACCTCACTGGTTGGGGCGAAGCGTGCTAAAGACCCCCCAGACCTGCCTGGCTGCCAGAGAGCCCTCTGGGGTCTGACTTTGGCCCAGCTCAACTGCATCCGGATGCTTCCTCCCGCACCACCAAGCCAAGTGAATGCATCAGCCAAAGCAGGCGCACACCTTATACCCAGGACAGAAATGAGTGACAAGAAACCCATCCCCGGTACCAAAAAAAAGAAAAAAAGAAACCCAACACATGGCGACCCTTGGTTATTTTATTTGGAAGGAAACAACAGAGTGCCCCAGACTCCCGCCAGGCGCTCCTGGTGAGAACATGCCAGAAACCCAGTGATCACACCCGTCCTACCTGTCATGGAAGTCAGTCCCTTCCCTCTCTGACCACAGATACAAACCCATGTACAGAGTATCATTAGCACATAATCAAACAGCAGCTCAGTCAGAAGGGGAAGTAGTACTTCCAACCCCCCCACACACACACACTGGAAGGACCCCAAGCTCATGGCTGCTCCAGGGAGCCCCAGAGCCTGGGGAGGGGCAATTGCACACAAAAGCACTATGAAGAAAGAGGGGGGATGGTGGCGAGATGAGAATAAATTACAGGTAGAAAGGGGGCCCTAGAACTAATGTCCTCCTCTCTCCTGATCATCAAGTCAGGGGACTGATCTACTGTCTATGAAGAATATGTACACCTTGTTGGCAGGGACGGGGACAGCCCCAGGAAGCCTGCAATGGCTGAAGGGGGAGCAGGACAGGCTGAGGGGAGTGTGCGGTTCATGCTACAGGAGAGAGGGGAAGCCCTTCCATCCATCCATTGTGCCACAGGGTGGGACACACAGCCAAGGCCTCAACCCCTCACTGGCACAGTCACACAATCTGGGTCAAAGCGATGGTGGGGCCCTTGTGGTCATCAAAGCGATCCATGGTCTTGAGGCTGAGGATCATGTGCAGCCCATAGGTGAAGATGAAAAGCATGAAGAGGGACGTGAGCAGCCCCATCCAGATGCCTGGGGAGAAGAAGCTCGCGCAGTCGCTGGCATAGGAGAACTGCTTGCCTGTCACATTGAAGGCCTGGATCTGGAGGACACAAGAATGCAGGTCAGGAGAGACCAGGTGGCTCCATGCAGCCTGAGGAACTCCCTTCCCGACTGCCACCACCATGCCCCCACCCTGGGCGCACCTGGAAGTCCTGGAGAGTGACCTGCCACAGAGAGGGCTTTGTGCGGGGCACCAGGAGGTTGCCCATGTTGCTGTTGCTGCTCACGTACTCGCAGTGGAAGGAGTAGATGCTGGGCCCTGTGACCTGGGAGGCGTTGAAGGTGATGATGGAGCCATTGCTGTGGATCTCCAGGCGCTCCATGGTGAACCAGTAGCGGGCAGACACCGGGTACAAGCGGTTTTCCAGGATGAACCTGGGAGGCAGCAAGAGTGGCAGGTGAGCAGGGGCACCATGCTGCACGAGCCCACCCACAGCCCACGGCTCTAGGACTCACTTGAACGTCACTGTGGCATCAAAGAGCCCATTGTAGGTCAGCGACAGTCTGTGGTCAAGGCGGAAGCGTGTGTCAGGGGGCCGGAGTGGCTTTGAGGAGCAACTGCCCAGACCTGCCCCAGGCCCCCACAGCTACTGAACAGGCAATGTCCCCACTGAATGGGTAGGAACAGAATCAAGTCGCGAACAGCACCCAGGTCCCAAACCTCTGGTCCTTAAGTCCACCATCCCTCCTGTCAGCTCCCTCTTGGGGTCACTACTGAGCCACCTGGTGGGGCTTTGGGGTGAGGACAGCAGGAGGGTCCAGGAGCCCCAGAGCGGGTGACTCCAATGTCCACAGCCCAGAGCCTACCAAGGCCTCATGGGCATGAGTAGCCCCCTCCAGCAGCACCACCCAAGACACCAGCACTATCCCCCTGGTGACTGTGTCCCACTGAGAGCGGCCCCAGCTCCCTGCCTTGTTCCTGGGCCACAGTGGCAGGAGGCCCCACCCTTGGCCCTCACCCAGCCAGGGAGTTATTCCAGAAGGAGCCAGTGAGGTTGAGCTCCTGCGACTGGAAGGTGCGGGAGGTCAGGTCTTCCAGATGCCCTCTGTACTCCACAGAGAAAGTCTGGGCCCAGAACAGGATCCTCGGGGCAGTGTCATTGTAACTCACCGGGGGATGGGTCACAGGTAATGCTGCCTGTTTTTGGAGCAGCTGGCGACCTAGCCCCCCAGTCACCATGGCTATGTCTCGAGTCACCTGTGTGAAGAGGCAGGAAGCCTCTAAAGCCTCTATCAGCGGTTCCGGGAGCACACCCCAACTCAGCATCTGCTCTCCCCGCCAGCACACCAGGGTCTGCCCACAGGGCACAGGAGGCCCTTCCCACCCACTGTCCCCACGGACCCCACTGGGGTTCTCTGCACACTGCTTCCTGGAGCCCTGGGCCACGCAGCACCCTGAAGGACACGTACCCGGGAGGGGCGGACCGCTGTGAGCGCAGCCGTGTAAGGGATGTCTTCAGACTTGAGGGTGCTCAGCACCTGCCCAATCACCTCATCTGAAGGGTGCAAGAGCAGAGGACCTGGTCACCAGGTGGCAGCCTAAAGAAACACTCCCCGCCCCACCTATTCAGACACTGGCTAGAGCGTGTGGCCAGAGCCTGGGCACCGACCGCCATTTCACCCCCGCCCCAGCCAGCCTCCCCAGGACGGCAGCAGCCTGGGCCTCTGGGTCCCCAGTGAGCGGCCCAACCTAAGGGTAGTGGGAATGACTGTCCTTTATAGCACAGACAAGTCCTCCTAATTGGGTTTTTTGTTTTGGGGTTTGTTTTTTTTTTTGGTCTGCTTGTTTGGTTTGGTTTTTTGTGGGGTTTTTTTGGTACCAGGGATGGAACTCGGGACCTTGCACTTTCGAGGCAGGCGCTGGAACCACTGAGCTGAATCCCCAGCCCCGGTCTGCTTGCTTTTGATACAGGGTCTTGGTATGTAATCCAGGCTGGCCTTGAACTCACAGTAATCCTCCTGCCTCAGCCTGCTGGGTGCTGGGATGATGCCTGCACCACCACACTCGGCTTTCACCTCCTAATTGCTCTGCCCAACTGTTTCTGGTCTATTCAATGTGAAGTCCTGGGACTCGTGAACCTGGGCAAAGCCTAGGCCCCCAGGGCTGCGCTGGGGGCAGCGGCACTGCAGGAAGAGGGGCCTGAGGTTGCGGTGCACACACTTGCCCTCCCTAGGGCACTCACCATTGCCTGTGAGGACCTCCCTGGGCGCCATGAGACCGGAGCTGTGGACGGAACACAGCATGAGCTTCTCAGGGACCCGCGCCCTCCCTCAGCCCACAGCCCCCACCTGGGTGCCCAGGAGACCCCCCCCCCGCATGTCCGCTTACCTCAGAATCCCTGCCTGGAACCCTGTCCCCTGTGACTCAGGCCAAGTCCCCATCACCTGCCCTGGGAATGTGGAAGCTCACAGGGAGCCCCGTCACCTCTACACCCGACGCACCTGGCTGTGTAGGGCAGGCGGATGAGCAGCAGGGCGGGGAAGCTGGCATTTAGTTTCAGCTCCCGCAGGGTGGCCAGGTCCACATGCAGAGGGCTGGCACCTAGCTTCTCCTGCAGGTAGGAGGTCAGGGAGCTGACTGCATACCAGTCGACTGCAGGCAGCACCAATGAGGAGGGGGCCAGGTCCAGGGCATTCTGGGGACAGAGGGAGGATAGGTAACTGAGCTGGGGACCACACCCATGCAGTGTCCCCACTGTGGTCAGAAAGAGACGCCCCTGGGGCCCTTGACACTCAGACCCCAATCCTTTCAATGCTCAAAGCCTGCATGGGGGAGCAGTCCCACGTGTGTGTGTGTGTGTGTGTGTGTGTGTGTGTGTGTGTGTGTGT
>NW_004624946.1:857483-879508 GCF_000247695.1 Heterocephalus glaber | reverse complement strand
TTATAATATCAATAATAAAACCTAATGCCTGATGGAGCAAGTCCTCCCATTTTTTTTTTTGGTACCAGGGATCGAACTTGGGTCCTTGCGCTTGCGCAGCAGGCGGCGAAACCACTGAGCTAAATCCCCGGCCCCCTCCCATCTTCTTTTTGTTGCTGATGTTTTTTTAGCCAGGGTCTCAGTACTCACTATGTAGCCCAGGCTGGCCTTGAATTCGCAATGATCCTCCTGCCTCAGCCTCCTGGTTGCTGGGATGACAGGTGTGTGCAACACCTCGCCTGGCTCAAACCCAGGGAAATTTTATTTTATCATTAATTTTATTGGTATAATTTAAATATACATAATGATCACATTCATCAAAGGGGGTTTGTACCTGTGCATGATACAGTTTGATTCCTCTTTTTCTCCCAATCACCTTCCCTCCCCTCCCCAATTTTAAAATTATAAATATTTTATTTGGTGTTTTTGAGACAGGATTTCGCTGTGTAGCCCAGGCTGGTCTTGGATTCATGGTAATCCTCCTGCCTCAGCCCCCAGTTGTCAGCCATTTCAAAGGACCAGTTATTGGTGTTTGTGCTCCTCTCCATTATGTTTCCTGTCATCCTCTCTGCTCTTACTTGCATTACTGATTTACTTTTGTGGTGGTGGGGGTCGGGCCTAGGGCCTTGAATATGCCAGGCTGACCTTACTTAACTCCACCCTTCTACCTTCTTTGGTTTAAGCCATGTTTCTAACTTTTTATTTCATTTTATTTCTGAGACAGTGTCTCACTGTATAGTCCAGGCTGGTCTTAAACTATGTAGCCCAGACTGGCCTCAAACTCACAGGAATCCTCCTGCCTCGGCCTCCTCAGTGCTGCAATTACAGGTAGGCACCATGCCAGCTGTTTCTTTTTTTTTCCAGTACCAGGGATCGAACCCAGGACCTTGTGCTTTCGAGGCAGGCGCAGCACCACTGAGCTAAATTCCCAGCCCTGCTTTCTAACTTTTGAAACAGATGCCCAGCTCACTAATTTCCACCCTTCCTTCTTTCCTAACATAAACTTTAAGGCTACAGATTGCCCTCTGGATCCTTTATTCACTGCATTCTGCTAGGTTTGTGGTAATGTTTTGATTCCCTCTCAAGTCTAAATAATTTTGCTGGGCGTGGTGGCACACACCTGTCATCCCAGCACTGGGGAGGCTGAGGCAGGAGGATTACTGGAGTTCAAGGCCAGCCTGGGCTACATAGGAAGACCCTGTCTCAAAAAAACAAACAAAAAATTAAAGAACATAAATATTTAATTTCAAGTATAATTTTTCGTGGGCCAAGGATTTAGGTCAGTGGCACTGCACCTGCCTTGCAAGTGCAAGGTCCTGAGTTCAATCCCCAGTGCTGCAAAAAAATTTAAAAATAACAATAATAGAATTTTTCTTTTTCCTATGGGTTTAGAGGTGTGCATGTAAGCGAGGCGTGGTGGTACATGCCTGTAGTCCCAGCTACTCAGGAGGCTGAGGCAGGATAGCATGTTTGTGGTTAGCCTGAGCAACTTTGTGAGACCCTGTCTCAAAGTATAAACAAAAATTAAAGGGCTGGGGCTGCACTTCAGTGCTCCTTAGGTTCAGCCCCCAGCACCGCATCACATGCTTGTGCAGACATGTTGCTGAGCGGCCTGACTGCTGTCCCCTGAAGGGGCTGCTTATAAGTACTGGGTTGACAGGTAAGTGCCACCACACCCAGCAAGTCCTGCCTTCTTGTCCAGAGGTCTCTGCCCATTGCCCTCCCTATAGAGAGGCCAGAGGTACAATAGCACAACACAAATGCTTTATTGTTTAAAAACCAGAAACCCTGACCCAGGCCAGGCGGGCTTTGAGAGCAGGAGGATGGACAGTCAGTGGCCCTGCACAGGGCAGGCCTTGCCACAAACTGCCTGGGCTCATCTTCTGCTCTTACGGCCTGTGGGCTACTGTGACCACCCTGCCCAGGGCCAGGGCCCAGAGTGAGGAACTTGGGCTACAAGGAGGAAGACATGGGAGCCGGGCATGGTAGTGCACACCTGCCATCCCAGCACTCAGGAGGATGAGGCAGGAGGATTGCCCAAAGTTGCAGGCCACTGGGCTACAAAGTGAGTTCAGATTGGCCAGAACTACAGAGCAAAACCCTGTCTCAAAAAAAAAAGAAAGGAAGACATGGCAACAGCCATCCCTGAGGAGGTGGTAAGCAGCTTCTGGACTGGCAAGTGGGCAAGGAGAACCAGGCTGGATGGCCTCATGAGCTGCCTGTCCCCACCAGCCAGCCCACTCTGGCCCTCCCAATGCCAGCCCCAGGAGCAGCCCTGTCTCAGTCTCCTCTGGCTCCATGGCCCAGAGGCCAGCAGCACAGAGCCCTTCCTTGGGCTGCAGCACCAGCTGGAAGCAGGCACTGAACATGGTCTGGGCCCACCTGGCACCACCCTGAGCCCAGCACACTGGCCTGGGCCTGGATGGCTGCGGCCGGTGGATGGGCTCGGGCCTAGCTCCCTGGCTGCAGGCGGCTGTGCAGCTGCTCGGCCTGGCTTTTGAGGCACTGGAACTCTTCCTGGATGAAGTCGGTCAGGGCCTTGCGCATCTCCACCTGGGGGCGAGGACTGGGCTGGCCTGGACCTGGGGACCATGGGTGGCCCCCTGGCAGACCAAGGGGCTGGGAGGAAACTCACGGCTGACTTGTTCTCCACCCGGAGCCGCTCGAGCACGGGCAGCGCACTGAAGGGCTTCCCGATGAGCACAGTGATTTTCTGTGGAGGGAGGCGGCCACTGGATGACAGCAGGGAGCCACCACTATCCCTGCCCTGGCCACCCTGGAGCCACAGCCAAGTCCTCCCTCCCAACCCCCATAAGCCATGTGTTCCTTCACTGATCTCCCTATTTATCTATTTATTTGGTACTGGGGATGGAACACAGGACCTTGGGCTTGCCAGCCAGGTGCGGCGCCACTGAGCTACATCCCCAGCTCTGATCTCCCTCCTTAAAACAAGCAGCTGGAGGGCCGGGGAGGTAGCTCAGTGGTGCTGCGCCTGCCTGGCAAGTGCAAGATCCTGAGTTCCATCCCAGTACCAAACAAACAAACCAAAAAACAAGCAGCTGGGAGCCAGGCATGGTGGTGCATGCCTATAATTCCAGCACCCTGGATGCTGAGGCAGGAGGATTGCTGTGTGTTTGAGACCAGCCTGGGCTACACAGTAAGTTCAAGGCCAGCCTGGATTACAGAGCAAGACCCTGTCTCCAAAAAAGGGTAGGGAGGGGCTTCGGATTTAGCTCAGTGGCTCTGTGCCTGCCTCGTAAGCGCAAGGTCCTGAGTTTGATTCCTGACACCAAAAAAACCCAAGAGCTGGGGTTGGTCATGGTGGTGCACACCTGCCAACCCAGCACTGTGGAGGCTGAGGCAGGAGGATTGCCATGAGTTCAAGGCCAGCCTGGGCAACACAGTGAGACCCTGTCTCAATGAACCAAATAAATTAAGCCATTGTAGTCCTGGGACCCATCCTAGATGACCTGTCCCATTCTGACCCCTTATTCCAAAGGCTCTGGGGGCAGGTCTCCAACCCAGTCCTCTGCAGCATGGACTGGGACACACACGGCAGACAGGCAGGCAAGAAGACAGACGGATGCACGGACATAAGTAGTGGCAGTGCCCACCTACCTGTCCAAAGCGAGGGAAGTAGGGTGGGCTGTTAGGAAGGACGTCATTCATTCCTGCGGCACAGGACACAGAAGGCCACACATTGCTTTGGGACCACAGACAGCCCGGGAACAGAGCCTGCCCAGCAGAACTCCCACGCCCCACCCAGGGAGCCCCTCGTCTGTCCCCCGGGCTCACCAACGTGCCACAGCGGCAGGATGACAGGGTTCAGGTGACACTCAGAAATCAGGCGCCCAATTCCTGCCAGGGGAGTGGCAGAAAGGCTGGCATGGGCTATGCCCAGCTGCCCTGCCCACCCCCTAGCCAGTGCCACCCTGCCAGCCCCCAGTCAAACCCACTAGCTGCGTAACCCTCATGTCACTGCCTGGCCCCCAGCCCCTGCTTCCCACACGCCTGGCCAAGGGCAGCCAGCAGGGCTCACCCCACTTGAAGCGCAGGAACTCAGAGCTCATGTTCACCTTCCCTGCAGAGAAAGTGTGGTGAGGCCGGGCACTGGGCCCTCACAGCCCAACCCCTGTGGCCCCACCCACCTTCCGGGAAGATGTGCACCCAGTCTCCGTGGTTGAGCTTGTCCAGGATGAAGTCCATGCCCCGCTGGTAGACGCCATCTCCTGTAGAGAAGGGCCTGTCCCCGTCAGTCTCCACCCTGCACCCCACTCGCCCAGACACTCATGTGCTGCACTGGGACACAGATGGCACCTCAGGGACTCGTCACGCCCACCGTACCATACACAGACACCCTGCAATGGCCAGATGACTGTGCCAGGGCCTGGTCCGCCCTGGCCACCCTGGCCTTTGACTTCAGAATTCAATATCCTATCAGCTGGCATTGTGGCACATGCCTGTCACCCCAGCCCTCAGGAGGCTCAGGCAGGAGGATAGCTGAGTTCAAGGACAACCTGAGCTACAAAGTAAGACCCTGTCTCAAAACCCCCAAAATAAAGCCGAGCATGGTGGTGCACGCCTGTGATCCCAGCACTCTAAGGCAGGAGGATTGTTCCGAGTTTGAGGCCAGCCTGTAGTTCAAGGGCAGGCTGAACTACATAGTGACACCCTGTCTCACAAAGACAAAAACCAAAAAAACCTCCACAAAAAATAAATGAAATAAAGTGGGGAGACACAGCAGACACACCAGGACCATCTCTGGACAGTGAGCTAACAACGGCCTCTTACCCTATTCTCTGCAAGGCCGATTCTAGTCAGGGATCAAGCAGTGTCAATATCACTGAAGTTCGGACCTGGGTTGCAGCTGCCTAGAGGCTAGGGGTCTTCCCCTTGGGGTTGCAGCCTGCAGCAGGTGCTCGTAGTGGGTGTGGCTTTCTCTACCAGTGCCCATCTACAGAGTTTAGCACCGGGACCTGCAAAGCGTGTCTTGGCGTAGCTTTTGCCAATGCTGGGTCTAATTAGCTTGCGTCAAGCCCCCAAGCACTGGACTATCACGTTACAGAGCCTGGGCTTGGGGACAGGGAGGGGCAAGGCATGCTGGGTATGTCCTGCATACCCAGCCCTGTAATTAAAGCTTTGGGTAGGTCACATGTGCATGATAGGTAACTTGTCCCTGCCACTCTCTCCCTGCTGGTGCTTGGGATTAAGGTTGCACTTTTTTTTTTCTTCTTTTCTTCTCTTTTTTGTATGTTTGTGGTACTGGACCCGGGGCCCTCACATTGAGCTACATACTCAGCTTTGTGTTTTTGTTTTTGTTTGAGGTAGAGTCTTGCTAAATTGCCCAGGCTGGGCTCAAACTTGCAGTCCTTCTGCTTCAGCCTCCCAGAGTGCTGGGATTACAGGTTGCTGGGATTACAGGTGTGGTCGAGGCTATTTGAGGATTTGCCATGTTTTACCTTGGCCAATGGGAAATTAAAATAAACAACTTCCCTTGACTTCTTAAATCCTTTGGTTCCCTTCTCCTCCCTCTTCTTCCTCACAAGCAACCCTTTAAGAAGACTGACCACCCCTACTATCCCCCACTGCAGTGCCACCAGCCCTCTTGGGCCACAGAAGGCCACTTCCTGTGGCCATCACTCCATGGAAATGGCTTCTCTAGGGTCACCAATGGGATCCATGCTACACAGGCCCCTGGTTCACTTTTCTCTTTGGCTGTCATTCTCTGGCACCTTGGTGGCTTCTGTCCAGGACTTCTGCTCTCTCCACACCTCCTCTGGAATCTCAGCTCCATGTCTGCAGCTGAACCTCAACTGATCCCTCCCCTGAATCCCAGGTTTTTGTGGTTGTTTTTTAGTTTTTTGAGACAAGGTCTCACTACGCAGCCCGAGTAGGCCTCAAACTGATGGTGATCCTCCTGCCTCAGGCTCCCAGAGGCTGGGGTGACAGCCATGGGCCACCACACCTGGATAAGAGCCCAAAATTCTTAACCAGATTATTCCAGAACCTCCCCATTCTTCCTACAACCACAGTTTTCTACCTCTCCAGTACCCGGCACCTGTGTGGCCACCTTCCGAACGCCTTTCCCTTCCTCTCTGCTTCCCCAGAGGAGAGAGCCACCTGGATTTGAACTGTGGCTTTGCCACCTCTCACCTTGTGTCACCTGGCCAGCCGCTTAAGCTCTCACAGCCCAATCTGGAGAATGGGGATAAAATGGCCTTCCCCAGGTCCGCTGTGGTGGTGCGTACCTACCACCCCAGCCCATAGCGGTGCCACCCCTGGCTCCCAGGCAGCCTGTCACACACGGGCCACTCGGAGACAGAAGCAAGGTGCAGCATGCCCACCCCCAGGATCCCGGACACCACAGGCAGGGCTCACCTCGGCACACAGGCACGCACTTGCCCAGGCTGAAGAAGCGCGAGTGGAACTCCTTGGTGAAGCAGATATCCGCTGCTGCTGGGGTCCTGGGGCAAGGACAGGCCCAGTCACCGCTGCCACCCAGGTTGAGGGCCTGTGGGCCGCACTCTGTGCCCTGTCTGGACTTCGGCTGCCACCTGGGGGCGGGGGTAAATCTGCGGAAGGCCCGGAGGGCAGGGCCTGCTCACCAGCGCATGAGCTTCAGGTTCCAGATGTGGCGGAGCTTCAGGATCCCTAGGTAAGGAGAGAAGAGGCTTCATGCCTGACTCACCTTCCTTCAGGACGGGTCCTTGGTTCCCTCATCTCAGTGGCAGCTTCTAGACTTTTGGGCTGGACCTCCAAGTTCCTTCCCCCTGGCCCCTATAATCTTGCTCATCGCTGAGTATGATCTACCTACCTCCCTGCTACATCCTGACAATTCCCATTCTTTTTGTTTGTTTTTTGATACAGGGTCTCACTATGAAGCCAAGGCTGGCCTCAAACTCGTAGTGACCCTCCTGCCTCAGCCTTGCCCTATAGCCACTTCCTTGTTCCTTTCACATTTCTGAGACCCCAAGGGAATGCCCAAGGGACCACAAAGGCAACTTGCCCGAGGAGGCGGGGCATCTCCGACCTAGGAATTCCAGGGCTGTGCAAGGAGCCCAGTGGGCAGTGATCCGTGCTGGTGTTGCTTGCCCAGCCCGGCCCAGCCCACCTGGCTTCCTTCTCTACCTCCCTGTGCCCAGCACCCGGCCCAATTACCCCAGAGGTGAGGATCGTCCATGCAGGATTGGTGGTTGGAAACGGTGATGAGGGGCGTGGTGGGGCTTCGGTTCTCGATGAGCTCATACAGCACCTCCTTGTTATGGACGATGAGGTGGTTCATGTACTCTGAGGGGACGACGGGGTCTCAGTCTCGGCCTCCTCCCACCTGCCTGAGGCTAACTTCCTCGGGGATGTGCCACCGCTGCCCCAAACCCCAAGCTCCAGCTCTGGCCAGCGTGGGGACACCGGACAGACCCTGCCTTGGCCATGGGCCACTCACTGGTCCAGAAGCAGCTGTAGGTGCCCACCAGGCCCATGACGACGCTACTGGCCAGGGTCCAGGTGAGCGGCGGCACGGCGGGGAACGGCCAGCGCACATGGAGGGGCATGGCCTCCGGCGCCGCCCGCCGCCGGTACTGCGCCGCCCTGGGCAGCCCGCGGGGCCGGCCGGCCTGGGTCCGTGTCCTCAGTCGCCGGGGGTCTCGGACAGCCTCGAGCACAAACGGGAGCCGCGGATCGGCGCGACGGGGACCCGGGCCAGGGCCACCTCGTAGATGGGGCCAGAGCCGCGCCACAGAGGACCCGCCGCCAGGATCAGAAGCCAGGATCGCAGCGACCAGCGGGACGCACCCGCACAGTGGCAGCCTGGCAGTTGCGCACCGCCGGAAAGCGATCAGGAGAAGGCGTCCGGCTCCCACCCACCTGTCGTGAAACGCACAGGCGCTTGACGGCAGCGGGGACGAGGCCAGGCTGATCCTGCGCGCTCCCGCGCGGCCCTGCTGGATTCCGGCCTCCGATCCTCAGCCTGCGGCGCCTTTGGGGTCAGGGTCCCTAACTGAAGTGTGTAGGTAACAGGGGCTGCACAGCACGATTACCTGAGATGACCAAAGTCTAGGCTGCGGGAGCCTTTTATTTGTCCCCTTTATTATTTATTTATTTATTTATTTTTGGTACCGGGGATTGAACTCAGGACCTTGCTCTTGCGAGGCAGGCTCAGTGCCACTGAGCTAAATCCCTGGTCCCTTCCTTTTTATTGAGGTAAAATTCGCATGATATGGAATTAACCATTTTATATTTTGGACTGTCTTATGTGACATATAATATAAATGATATACGTGCACCTATATATTCCACTATGTAGTTTTACATAATTATGAACATACAATTTTACAGCTGGGCGTGGTGTCGCATGCCTGTCATCTCAGCGTTCAGGAGGCTGAGGCAGGAGCATCCTCGCAAGTTCCAGGCCAGCCTAAACTACATAGCAAGACCCTGTCAAAAAAACTAAAACAACAATAACAAAAATACAACGTTACATAATTGCGCCAGGCGGCGTGGTGGTCCACACCAGTCATCCTAGCACTTGGGAGGCTGAGGCAGGAGGACTGCCATGAGTTCCAGGGTAGCCTGAACTACATGTCAAGATCCTGTCTCAAAAAAAATTACATTAATTGTGATATCACATGACTATGTCATATAGTATGTATATATGTCTGTAAAATAGAATGTAATGATAGGACATGCTAATATAGTAAGGTAAAGAATAAGATGTCAAATATTATATATGTATTGTAGAGTGTATGTTAACAACACTGTCAACCACTACCTTTCCTTGCAAAACATACTTCTCACCCAAAAGTCCCGTCCCTGCCGGGTGACGTGGTGCATCCCTGTAAACCCAGCACTCTGGGAGGCTGAGGCAGGAAGATTGATTTCACTTTCGAGCACGGCCTGAGCAATTTAAGCAAAACCCTGTCTCAAAATTTTAAAAAGGTCTGTGGGGGCGGGAATGTAGCTCAGTGGCTCCACTCCTGTCTTGCAAGCACAAGGTCCTGAGCTCCATCCCCAGTACCAAAATAAATAAATAAATAAAAATTTTAAAAATAATAATGAAAAAGCCCTGTGGATGTAGCTCAGTGCGAAGGCCCTGAGTTCAATCTCCTGTACCAAAAGGAAGCATGGTTAAAACCCATCCCTATCAAGGTTTGTGTAACTTGCGGCAATTCTCCTGCTTCAGCCTCCCGAGTGCTGCACCATCATGCCCGGCTCAAACCATAATTTCATTGACCTAAACATTTTTTCCAAGGGTCTGGTCTGTAGTGTGGTGACAGAGCATTTGCCTAGCATACGGGAAGCCTTGAGTTCATCCCCGGCCCCAAATCAAACCAAAAGCTTGCCAACTTCTGCCCGGCGGGGACATTGTACTGCACGGTCACACTGGTAACCCTCCAATGGGGACCTGGACGGATCCGGGGCTTCCTTCGGCACCGTCTCCTACCGCCCCGGCGCTGGCCCAGGTCACTCTGCAGGCCGGCGGCGGCCGGGCCAACCCCGCTCCCGTGGCTCTCAGGCTCCACAGGCCCCGCCTGGGCCGACGCCCAGTTCCACCCCGCCCGGGAGGGCGGGCTTTGGGCGGGCCGCTTGGCAGTTCCCAGGCCGGCACCACCCTCCCTGCGGGCGGGGCCCGGGCCACTGGCCGGCGACTGGGGCTGGAGCGCGCCCGACCGGGGTGGCTCGGCTTGGGAGCATAGCTTCCTCATTCTCTGGGCTCTGGTTCCCACCGAGGCGGGCGCTGCGATCCTGCCAGGTGTGCGATCCGTTTAAGGTAAGGCAAGCGTGGAAATGGACTGTGGAAATGGACGGGTGTGACAGGTACGGGACCCCTGCGGGCGGGCGGAGGGAGGGAGGGAACGTGTAGAGAGGCGACGGAGGCCAGGGCTGGGGCGGTGGCTGGCGTTGGAGGCCCCGGGGCTAAGCGCTGACCTGGGGCCACAACCGTCGTCTCTTTGTCCCTCTCTCCCGTGGCCTCCAGTCCCGCGGGTAGCAGCACAGGGCTGTCCAAATATATCCCAGATTAGCGTGAGTGACACAGCAGGTGCAGACACAGAGCGGGGGCGATGGGAAGAGAGAGAGGAACAGACAGAGGCAGAAGTGACTGGAGGGCAAGGGCAGAGGTAGCTGAGAAAGCATGGGTTTAAGACCAGGGCTGCAGGAGCACACCTGGTATGTCAGCACGAGGGGAGGCTCAGGCAGGAGGATCGCAAATTCAAACCCAGCCTGGGCAATGTAGCAAGACTGACTCAAAATAAAAATTTTAAAAAAGAGCTGGGTGTGGTGGCTCACGCCTGTATCCCAGCACTCGGGAGGCTGAGGCAGGAGGATCACCATGAGTTCGAGGCCAGCCTGGGCTACATAGTGAGTTTAGGCCCAGCCTGAATTAATAGCGAGACTCTGTCTCAAAAAACAAAACAAATTTTAAAAGGGCTGGGGATGTGCTTCAGTGAAGGCCCTAGGTTCAATCCCCCGTATAAAAAAGAAAAAGGTAGGGCAAGTTCAAGGTGAGACCAAGACATAGACAACTGAAAGATGTTCAGGAAGAAAAGAGCTTGAGCCAGCAAGGTGAACAACAAAGGCTTCCCAGTGATGGGAAGGTGCCCCTCACACATTGCACTGAGGTGATGTGGCCACATCTGGGATGGCTCAACTATTAATTAATTTCTTTATTTGAGACAGGCTCTCACTATGTAGCTCAGGCTGGCCTCAAACTTGCAGTAGTCCTCCTGCCTCAGCCTCCCAAGTTCTGGGAATACAGACTGTGCACCACTGTGCCTAGCCATCTGGGGTCATTTTAAATGCATATGCCCTCGAGGCCAGCAGTGCATAAAGAGGTTCCTTATTTGCTAATGGAAGGGAGAAGCTGGGCCTTCTTCAGGTGGGGGCTGGGCAGTGGGAGGGCAATCGGTGGGTGAGCAGCAGTTTAGGAGGCTAGACTTTGTGCACTGTGAGCGGTAATGGAAATGGTACAACAGCTATGGAAAACAGTATGGCATTTTCTCAAAAAATTCAAAATAGAATCATCATGTGACCTGCCAATTCCACTTCTTCTTTTTTTTGGGGGGGGTACTGGAACTTGAACTCAGGACTTTGCACTTGCCAGGCAGGCGCTACGCCACTGAGCCACATCCCCGGCCCCAACCAATTCCAACCAATTCCACTTCTGAGTATGAACCCAAAGCCATCAAAAACAAGAAATCTAGTTGGGTGTGGTGGTGCACACCTGTAATCCCAGCTCTCAGGAGGCTGAGGCAGGAGGATCACCAAAAGTTCAAGGCCAGCCTGGGCCACACAGTGAGCTTCAGGCCAGCTTGAATTACATAGCAAGACCCTGATTTAAAAAAAAAAACAGGCCAGGGATTTAGCTCAATGGTTCCGCCTGCCTCGAAAGTGCAAGGTCCCGAGGAGTTCGATCCCCAGTACCAAAAAAAGAAAAGAAAAGAAAGAAAGACCCAAGACCATTAATAATTAATTGTTCAAAAAACAAAAAATCAAGATATTTATACAGCATTGTTATTCAAAGTGGCCAAAAAGGAGGTGGAACCCAGTGTCCCTGGGTGGGCGAGTAGATAAAAAAATGTCCTTGATACAATGGAATAGTATTCAGCTTTGAAAAGGAAGGACATTTTGACACCTGCTAGCCAACATGAGTGAACCATGAGGACACGCTATCAATGAACAAGATAGTCACAAAAGGACTGATACTATGTTGTGTCACTTCTCTGAGGTCCCTAGTGTGGTCAAATGTGTAGCGACCCACAGAATGGAGAGTTCCAGGGCCTGGAGGTAAGGGTGGGAGTTATGTTTTCTTGGGGTTTTTTTGGTACCGGGGATCAAACTCGGGACCTTGCACTTGTGGGGCAGGCGGTGGAACCACTGAGCTAAATCCCAGGCACTTTTCTTGTTTTTTTGAAACAGGGTCTCACTATGCAATTCGGGCTGGCCTCAAACTCATGGCGATCCTCCTGCCTCAGTCTCCTGGGTGCAGGACCTTTGTGGAAGTTCTTCTTAGTGTTAGAACACAGAATTTCAATTTGGGAAGATGGAAACATTCTGGGGGTGGGAGGAGGTGACCACACAACAGTGGGAAAATGCTCCAGGTCACTGAACTGTCATTAACCTGTGCCTCGTGTGCTGGCAAATTTTTTTTTTTTTTTTTGGTACTGGGGATCAAACTTGGGTCCTTGTGCTTGCGAGGCAGGTGGCGGAACCACTGAGCTAAATCCCCAGCCCCTTCGTGTGTTGCTGTGTGGGCCGGCCCTGTGGCAGACACTGGCAGGGCTCTCCTGGGAGGGAGGTGGGCACCTGCAGGGCTGCAGCAGGGCCAGCGCCACCCAGCCAGGACCCGCATTCCACAGGGCCCTACACATGTGCAGCCATGCACGGCCTTGCCACTCTCCTGCTCCTCCTTCTGGCGGGCCAGGCTGAGGCCTTTCGTATCTGCGCCTTCAATGCCCACCGGCTGACACTGGCCAAGGCGACGAGGGAGCAAGTGAAGGACACCTTAGTACAGGTACAGTGGCGGTGGCGTGCTCTGTGCCCCAAGTACCATGACCCAAAGCCCAGTCCCTGCTGATCTGGCACATGCCCCAGCGGGGAGGGGACATCCGGGCCACCAGAGGATGGTGCTTGCTGTCATCAATCAGTCTTTTCCCTCTGTACCATGGGTGACACTTTTGAGTCCCACTGCCCTCTGCGCCCAGGCCCAGCTCTGAGCAGGGCTGGCCTTCCCGTGTCCTGCAGATCCTGGCTCGCTGTGACATCATGGTACTGCAGGAGGTGGTGGACTCCTCCAACAAGACCATCTCCTTCCTGCTGCAAGAACTCAGACGGTAACCCCAGCACTCGGGAGGCTGAGGCAGGAGGATCTCCATGAGTTCGAGGGCAGCTTGGGCTACATAGTGAGACTCTGTCTCAAAAAAAAAAAAAAAAAAAAAAAAAAGGGGGCCAGGGATTTAGCTCAGTGGTTCCAGCGCCTGCCTCAAAAGCTCAAGGTCCTGAGTTTAATCACCGGTACCAAAAAACCAAACAAACAAACTCAGATGCTGTGCAGGACTCTGTGCATCCAAGTGGGGGCCACCGTACTGCAGGCCCTGACTCCACTTCTCTGTTCTGCAGCAAATTTGATGGCTCCCGGTGCTATGGCTTCCTCAACAGCTCACAGCTCGGGCGCAGCACGTACAAGGAGAAGTATGTGTACATCTACCGGTAAGCACAGGGTGAGAGGTGGCAGGGCAGCCCTGACCCTACTCTGAGATGGCTTGTCATCCCAGCACCCTGGATGCTGAGGCACGAGGGTCGCTGAGAGTTCTAGGCCAGCCTGGGCTACATAGTGAGACCCTGTCTCAAAAAACAAAATAGGGGCTGGGGATTTAGCTCAGTGATTCCAGCGCCTGCCTCGAAAGTGCAAGGTCCTGAGTTCGCTCCCCGGTACCAAAAAAATAAAAATAAGAATAAACCACCTTCTAGAGAAAAGGCTGTGCCAACATGAAACAGGCAGGGCCAGGAAACAGGAGAGGCCATCCAAGTGCCACCTGTGCTCTTGGCACATGCAAGCTAAAACCAGCATGCCAGGCATGGTGGTCCACGTCATCCCAGTACTCTGAAGGCTGAGGCAGGAGGATCACTGTGAGTTCAAGTCCAGCCTGAATTACACAGAGAGACCTGGTCTCAAAAAAACCAATAAACCAAAAAAACCAAATCAGTGACTTAGGATCTAAATGTTCTTTTTTTTTTGGTACCGGGGATTGAACTCAGGCCCTTGTGCTTTTGAGGCAGGCGGCGGCACCACTGAGCTAAATCCCTGGCCCCAAATCAGTGACTCAGGGCAACTGCTTCCTGTCCTTTGTCCTCCCAGGTCCGACAAGACCCAAGTCCTGAATTTCTACCAGTATGAAGACAAGGATGACCTATTTGCCCGGGCACCCTTTGTGGCCCAGTTCACTTTGCCTAGCAAAAGTAGGAGGGGACAAAGGTGGGAGAGTCTGGCTGGCTCCCATGGGACAGAGGGGGTGGAGGTCAGGAGAGGCTTGGGCTGGGTGTTGACCCTGGCTCCCGCGCCTTGTAGTCCTTCCCAGCGTGGTCCTGGTCCCACTGCACACGACCCCAAAGGACGTGGAGAACGAGCTGAACGCCCTCCATGAAGTGTTCCTGGATGTCGCCCAGCGCTGGCAGATCAAGGTCAGGCCAGGCAGCTGGCACGGGGGCCACCGGTGGGGACAGGCTGGCCCCAAAGCCAGGCCTGATGCCTCTTGTTCCTAGGATGTCATCCTGCTTGGGGACTTCAATGCCGACTGCGCCTCACTGGCCAAAAAGCGCCTGAGCACACTGCTGCTGCGCACTGAGGCGGGCTTCCGCTGGGCCATCGCCGACGGTGAGGACACCACGGTGCGGGCCAGCACCAACTGCACTTACGACCGCATCGTGCTGCATGGCGAGGCCTGCTGGGGGCTCATCCGCGCCTCTGCCGCCTTCAACTTCCCCCAGAGCTTCCGGCTCTCCGAGGAGGAGGTAAGGGCTGGGAGGTGGGACGGGCTGGGGTGAGGGCGAGCAGGGCTGCACGCACGCGCACACACACGCACGCTCCCACCCCCCACCCCGCCTAAAGTGCATCCTCACCCTCCCAGGCCCTCGGCATCAGTGACCACTACCCAGTGGAGGTGGAGCTGGATCAGGCGCCACACCGTGTGCAGCCCCCCAGCCTGGCCACCCTGCTGCTGCTGTCCCTGCTGCTGCCTCTCCTGGGCCCTCAGTCAAGCACGGTGCCCGACTCAAACCCTGGCCTCTGTCCCCCTACCTGGGGCCGAAGCAACCCCTGAGGGGCTTTCATCTGTGCCCCCCTCATTTGCCTGTTTAGGTTGGCTTGCATGGTTTAGTTGGGTTGAAGCTGGGAGCCAGGCTGGACCCTGGCCAGCCCCTCAGGCAGTCAGTGTGGGAAGGGGCAGGATCTCCACCTCTCCCCTCAGCCAAACCCTGCAGGGCTCTCAAGTCTATGATTAAAGGAAAACCAACACCCTGGGAGCAAAGCCCAACTGGAGGGATAAGGCTCGTGGAGCGCTCCCTTTGTTGTGCACAGGGCTCACGGGTTAAGCGGGTAAGACACAGGACGAGCTAAGGGCCCCCAAAAGCCCACCCACCCCACTGTCCTGCAACAAGGGTAGCCTATGAGACACAGTGCTGGGCACAAGGAGCAGTGCCAAGGCTGTTTACAAGCTGACAGATTGGAAAACCTATCTATAACCTAGAGCAAGGTCAAAAATAAAGGTAATCTTCAACACTGGAAATAGCTCTAAGTGAAGGTTATAAGGAATGAAAGGTGGGCCTGGGGATTTAGCTCAATGGTTCCACCACCTGCCTTGCAAGTTCAAGGACCAGAGTTCAATCCCCGGTACCCAAAAAACAAAACAGAAATGAAAGGTGTCTGAGCCCCAGCTCTGAAACCAGACCCCTGGAACTCTCCTAGAATTGGGGTCCAGGACAGACCCTGGCCAGGACACAGCAAACTCCACTGTGGGTTTTGGGTACACAGGACCTTGGGGAGCAGCCTAAGTTTTGGGAGCCAAGCCGCTACAGACAGGCAGGAAAACAGCATCATCAGGCCCAGCACTGCCAAGCCCTGGACTGGGGAAGCCAGATGGCAAAAATCACACTTGGGAGGAAAACAGCCTGGCGTGGGCTAATCCAGCAGCACCTGGGAAAAAGCCTGGCCCTGCCTGTAAAAGCTGTTAACAGTTTGCAGGCCTTCTTCCCACCCCTGCCCTCTGAATATCAGAACACAAGTGGGCCGGGGATTTTGGTCCCAAGTTCAATCCTCAGTACCGGAAAAAAAAGAACACAAGTTAAGTGGGGCAGAGATAAGATTTATTGATGAACTTGTTAGGAGGGGCAGCACAGTGGAAGCCTTCAGGAGTGCAAGGCCCGCCACTTGTCCAGGGGGCCTCGGTTCGGGATATATTTAACCCCACAGCCATCAGGGATAAGGCGCTTCTCAGCCACCATGTCTTCAAATTCATCTGCATTGAACTTGGTGAAGCCCCACTTCTTGGAGATGTGAATCTACGGAGACACCAAAGAGTTAGGGTTAGTTCAGTGTGGAAAACTGCAGCCAGGAACTGTGGTGCTGCTTACCTTCTGGCGGCCAGGGAACTTGAACTTGGCCCTGCGTAAGGCCTCGATCACATGTTCCTTGTTCTGCAGCTTGGTGCGGATGGACATGATGACCTGTCCAATGTGAACCCTTGCCACTGTGCCCTGGGGCTTCCCGAAGGCACCTCGCATGCCTGTCTGGAGCCTGCATTAGGGATGGCAGGAGGTCAGACAAGGAACATCCACCTGGAATCAGTGTCTCCAAGGTCCCTTGGAGCAGCCCGTACAAGCAACAGGCCACTTACACTACCAAGGATGTTGCTGTTCGCAGCCACTGCACACTGGGCACCTACCAGCAGAGGAACCCAGTCGGCTTAATTGACTGCAGCCTGAGACCACCGCCCCCAAAGTGTGAAGCCCTGAATGGTGCGGTGGGCCCAGGCACCCCCCTAACTACCAGCTGCCAGACTTTTTTTTGAGACAGGGTCTCCCACTATGTAGCCCAAGTTGGCCTTGAATTCCTGCCTCAGCCTACCAGGTGCTGAGATATTAAATGTGCACCACCATGCCCAGCTTCTGGAACAAGATTTTTTTAAGCAGAGAAGCCTGGAGCACTGAAGTGCTATCTGTGGCCCAGAGGAAGCCAGGACTTGCCCGTGCTTTTTGGGTTTTGCTGGGAGGAAGCCCACTCTGGTTGTAGAATGGGCACATGTCCATTAAAACCCATTTGCTAGCTCTTATCATGATTTTAAAAATTTAATCACCAAGGGCAGCTGAACTTATGTAGAGTCACCTCTGCACCCTTACTAGATGTGATCCAGCACAGGGGTCCCCAACTTACAGGAAAAGACACAAGCCCAACTTACCTGTCAGCGCCAGCACAGGACAACATCTTGTTGATGCGGATGACATGGAAAGGGTGGAGCCGCACGCGGATATGGAAGCCATCTTTGCCACAGCTTTTTACCATGTACTTGTTGGCACAAATCCGGGCAGCCTCCAGAGCTGGGAGGGGAGAGGAAATAGTGCAGGTCACTTGGTAGGGCCTTGTTACCTGGGCAAGGCTGCAGAAGGGCTGTGGCGTAGGGTCCCATGGGTGCCAGGGAGCGTCATCGGCAAAGGAGGCCGCCTAACCTTCGGAGGAGAGCTGCTCATATTCATCGGACACCATGTGGCCACACAGTGGGAACTCATCCACTTTTGCCTTCTTCCGCCCCAGGTCAAAGATGCGGATTTTGGCATCTGGAAAAGACTTGGGTGAGTGTGGGAGGGCATGGCAGGATCAGCAGAGGCAGTGTGGCCAAACCAGGTCTGGAGCTCTCCTGATACTTACCAGGGACACCTCGGCAGAAGCGGGACTTTGGGTACGGCTTGTTCTTACAATACCGGTAACTGCATAGGAAAAAAGACGAGTCACAAAGGAACTCAAACTGCTGAAATGTTCCCTAAACAATCACAGCCCAAGGGCAGCGTATGGTTGGAATCTCAGCTGCTCAGGAGGCTGAGGTAGAGGAATCTCACCTTACAGGCTGGCCTGGGAAACTCAGCACAAGAGGGCTGAGAATGCGGCTCAGGGCGAGCCTCTAGTACTACGAACAAAAAAACAATCGTGAAGCAGGTGGATGCACACCCTTAGTGCATCCCAACAACCAGGTAGTGGTGGCAGGAGGATCTCTTGAGCCCAGAAATTTTGAGGCAGACATCCCAAAGCGTTTTTTATTTCTTCTGAGGTGATGAGGATCATGCCCAGGCCCTCTTTAGCACTTAATTAAGTCCCCAGCCCAACATGAAAAGAGGAAAAAAAAACAACCAAGAGGCCCAAAAGAAATGAATATCCACCAATAAGCTGTCTCCATTCGCAGAAAAAGGCTCTACATTTGCTGTAAAACGATACTCCAACAGGGGGCCCCAAGAGAAAACACCCAGACTAACACTAAAGAGTCAATACTTCCCTTACCACCCTCGTTTGTTCCTGATAAAGCAAACAGTTTACTTCCCACCTCCCAGCTTAGAAACAACCCACAGCTCTGCACAGTACCGCGCACTACAGTGGGCGCACCGTACACCAGTCCAGGCACTCAAGCTGACTTCCGGGCACGTGGCATGGAATCCGCCTCCGCGCCAGGCGCCCCCTGCAGGGCAAGAAGCGAATGCGCCCGAATTGTCTTTGCTATCCGATTAAGAGCACACGGTGGACTCCGGGAAATTCAGGCAAGATTCGGAAACAATGACCCTGAGAGTCATCCACCTCCTAGAACGAGGGGAACGTCCCGAACAGAGGGCTAGATGCAGGCGGAGATCGCTTCCAGCTCAACGCTGGTGCTCCACTTCCAGTCTCGGGCCAACCCGCCACCCCAACAACAAAATCAACGAAAAGCTTGAACTTTTAAAAGAAAATATAGTATAAACGAGAAATAAAGGCGACCAGGGAAATGTTAGAGGAAACATGGACTCATATCCCAGGACAAGAATAGGCCGCGACGGAGGCTCCACCCAAAGGTTGTCCAAGGCGCCAAAAGCAATAATCCCTCATTTCTCAACAGCTTATTCGAGCTGACTCGGCACTCACCACCGGGCGGGACGGCGTCCCATGGCGACACCAAGGGTCTTGAGGGCTGTGACGAGACAAGTAAAATCGGAACAGAAAATGACCAAAAGCTTCAGGCCACGGCAAAAAGGAAAAGGCATCAAATAACCTCTAAGGTACATGTACTCACCGAGCCGGAGGAAAAGAGGCGCACCTACGCCTGCGCGTGACTTATATAGGCGAATAGCATCACACGCAGAAACCATAGAGTCGCAGCGAAAGCGAGTGGGCGCTCTATCAGACGTCTGAACCATAGATAGAGCGGCCTATTACGCCTGCGTGTGGGAGCGGTCCGAGACATGCGCAAAGCAGAGAGTGACGACACCCGAACCATGGGCGGCCGGCTAGCAAATGAGGTTTGGACACGTAGGTTTGAGGAGCCAGCTTCCGGCTGGCCATCTTGGGCGTGGGACTCTTGCCATAGGAATTACTGTAATTAAAATACAGGAGTTGAAAGAATGACTTTTGGGTGGGGCTTGGGGGGGCTTGGGGGGGACGCGCAGGCGTTCCCTAGCTTGCGGAGTCCAGGACTGGCACTCCGGGTCTCCTAGGCGCCAGGCACCGCAGGCATTAGCCATGGTGGCGTCTCGGCCCGCTTACCTTTGTCAAAAGGGAGGCTGAAGCGGGAGATCAGCCCCTCCCGTAACCGACAAATACGCAGCCGGCCTTGCACTGAGTCCCAATTTCCCAGAGACCCCGGTGTTGGCCTTGCCTCGGAGAGGAGGCCTAGGAGGAGCAGCCCCGCCCCGTCCCGGAAACTCATATATATTATGGTGCCCTGATGGTCCAGTGTACATGAAACTGCCGCTATTCTCTGTCTACTGTTAAAGATGGACTGGCTTGGCCTTTTTTTTTTTTTTTAACTTCCTCTCTGGATTACACAGGGAAGTAAAAAAAAAAAACCCTGTTCTTTTAAAAAGAATTACGTGGCTGGGTGTGGTGGCACATGTGTGTAATCCCAGCTACTCGGGAAGCTGAGGCAGGAGGATGGCAAGTTTGGGTCCAGCCTGGGAAAGTTAGTAAGATCTTGTCTCACAGCAAGGCCTGGGGATATAACTCAGTGTGAAGACGAAAAGTTCAATCTGCAGAATCACAAAGAAAAAAAAAATTAGTAAGCTACCTGGATGGGACAGAGAGAGCAAATTTAGTTGAGGCAAATATTTCAAATAAAAAGCTGTCTGAATTTTAGACAGTAGATCCATGAGTGTAGCAAAGTTTCTTGAAAACTACAGTGAGAACTGCTAATGTCTGAAATCCGTTGAGTTTTAGAGTGTTTTCCTGCTCGGGAAGTGAGGTTTAGGAGTATGTGAACTAAAAAAAAAAAATCATAATTTGAGAAAAAGATGAGCACCACATTACCCATGTGTGAGATGGAATTTTGAGAAATTGATCCTAAGCCTTGTACCATTTTACGATTGGCTCACAATCCAAGTTTACAATGTTAAGGAAGATTATTTGTATTCTTTGGTGGGGGTTTTTGGCACCATGGATCGAACTCGGGACCTTGAGCTTGGGAGGCAGGCCCCGGAACCACTGAGCTACAAGGAAGATTATTTGTAAATGATACATTTTAATTTCTTCAAGATGGATAACATATCTCTCTTCTAAGTACATTCCAGGAAATTTTGCCACTTTACCCTTCTAGATGGATACTCGCAAAGCATGTGGTCTGGCTCTGGCTAAGCTGGGCTACTCGAACGACAGAGTCGTTGTGCTGGATAGTGGCACCAAGAACTACACCTTCTCAGAGATATTCAAGAAGGAGCATCCTGAGCGGTTCATTGAGTGCCTTGTTGCTGAACAAAACATGGTGAGTGCCCACGGGATCCTCTCGTGTCTTCTTGGTGGCCATCAGGGTCCACTGGACCCAGAAGCCCACCTGCATGGCAGCTTTTTCTTCCCAAAGCCTTCAGGCAAACAGGCAAGGAGCCAGACTCAGGGAGGTGGTTTCCAGGTGTGCTGGCTGCAGGGGGTTGGGGTGGCCCTGGGAACCATGTCCAGGGAGCAGCAGGCTAGAGCAAGAGCTAGGCAGTCCTGCAGCCACCAGAAATGAGCTTTCTCCCTCACCACTGTGGCACAGGGACTGATACAGTTAGGCATCTGTTACACTAAGTGGAGCCTCAAGAATACAAATAGTGGGCTGGGGATTTAGCTCAGTGGTTCTGCCTCGTAGGTGCAAGGTCCCGAGTTCGATCCCCGGTACCAAAAACAAGAATACAAAGAGTTAGAAGCCAAGCATGGTGGTACATGCCAGTAATACCTGATACTTAGAATTGCAAGTTAAAGGCTGGCCTGGGCAACTTAGCAAGACGCTGTCTCAAGAAATACAAAGGGCTGGGGTTGTAGCTCAGGGCTAGAGCATCCCTGGATCTCAGTAAGCTGTCTCCGTTGGCTGTCTTGAAAAGAAGAAAATTCAGTCCGTAGCTTTGTGGACGGACCCTCTTACCAGAAAGCTTGCTCCTACCTCACTAGTCCTCCAGCCAGCAGCCGTGTGCTGTGCATGCTGGCACTGGGAGTGAGCAGTACCGAAGAGGCCGGCAGGCGGTGAGGAGATAGAGGCGGCTGCGGGAAAGCTAGGGGTGAGCAGGGACAGCTTGTCAGGAAGCTGATGTCCAGGCTGAGCCTCCGGGGACGCACTTGTGCATGGACTCGGGCGATGGTGCTCCCAGTGGAGGCCTGGGGAGCCCGGTGCTGAGGGCGTGGAGGGAAGGAAGGCGGCCAGGCCAGGTGGTGAAAACAGCATTTTCAGAGACCAACTCCCAGTGTCCCAGCTCTCTTGCAGTTTGCTGGCAATCCACAGGAGGGCTTTGAGCAGGACTGGCCCTGCCTGAGACCCTGTAGCACTTAGCTTGGAGGGGGATGGGTCTCAGAGAAAGCTCCTGTGTCTCCCTGGCAGGAGCCTGAAGCGTGTATTGCCCACCAAGCGCCAGGGGTGAGTCGTGTGGCCTAGACAAGCCTGAGGATGAATGGGCCCTGGGCACCGTCAGGGGCTCTGGGACAGAAGCTTTGTTTCCACTTTGTCCTTCTAGTTTCACTGTTTTCTTGTCCCTGCCTTCCTTTCTACCTCCCTCCTCCCTTGCTCCCCTTCCCATGTGAACACTTTCTTCCCGTTGCCCAACATCCGTTGTACATCTCAGTCCTTATTTCCACATTCAGTTTCTCACACCAGAGACACAATGTGGCATTTAAACAGGGGTGTCTGGTTTATTTCACTTAAGAGTACACCATCTGGGGGCCGGGGATTTAGCTCAGTGGTTCCGCCGCCTGCCTCGCAGGCGGAAGGACCTGAGTTCGATCCCCGGTACAAAAAAAAAAAAAA
>NW_004624946.1:815249-837273 GCF_000247695.1 Heterocephalus glaber | reverse complement strand
ACCTGGGGTGGGAGGGGACAGGACTCCTCGCAGGAGGATCTGGGTCATTGGGCAAGAGGATGGAGCCCCTACTGCAGGCTGTGGTTAAGCTGAGCTGCAGGGGAAAAAGCTGTGACCCAGCATTGCCTATGTAGCCAGTGGCTGTGGACCCCTCTCCGCTGGGCAGGTGTAGAGTCCCAGCCTGTGGCTGCCACCTGCTGCCATGGCATACCACTGTAGTGTGGCCCTACCTCTGTCCTGACTGACCCTTGGTTGTGTCCCTTTGGGCCTGGCCAAAATGAACATGAGTGTCCCCAGAGCCTGGCTGGCCCTGGTGTTCCTGCTCCCCACTCCATGCCCATCCCAGGGAGGTGGGGTTCAAACCTGCACAGCCTACACATGTTGTGTCTGGCCTGGATATCTGCTCTTCTGTGTTGGGACAAGGTCCTGGGATCTGTATGGGAGGAGGTGGCCGTGCCGAACTGCAAGGGAGGACCTTGTTTAGAGAGGCCTCCTTGAGAGCCAGGCTGTGATGCGTGCTTTGGGATGGCATTCTGGGTAGCAGACACAAGGCTGATGTGGGAGCCCAGGCGGGTGATGTGGAAGTGGTACCAGGCAAGGGGCTGGGATAGTCCTGTCATCTTTGTGGAAGAGGAAGCCAAGGGCAAGGCCTTGCTCAGAGAGGCCTGCTTTCCTGGTCACTTCTACCAAGGGCCTGTCTTGGGCCCTGACACCTGGAACCCTTTTTTCTTTTTAGTTATTTTGAGACAGCCTCACTCTGCAGTTCAGGTTGGCCTCAAACTCGTGGTGATCCTCCTGCCTCAGTTTACCGAGTACTGGGATTACAGAGCTGGCCCTTTCCTGGACTGAGGCCCAAGACACACAGACTGGGCCTTGGGGCTAGGAGTGAGGAAAGCAAGTGTGCTCACTCCTGCCCTGCTGGGGCCCTTGACCCTGTCCCCACAGAAGCCATAGCCACTCACAGGAGAACGGAAGCAAAACTTTATTCCTCTTGGCCAAGAAGGGGAACTAGCAGGTGGTCGTGAGCAAGACCGTCACCCTCGCCCTCCCAGGACTAAGCAGACAGGCGGCGCCACAGCAGCGCTCCCTCTGCCCAAGTGAAAGCTGAGAGGCTTGCTCAAGGCCGGCCGGTGGGAGGCAGGTGAGCACAGTGGGGCAGGGCGAGGCAGGGCGACTGCGGTGACGGGGAGCAGGGTGGGTGTGGAGACGCATCTCGTGGTGGGCGCTCCCGGCTCAGGGCACCAGGACACGATAGGGGCTGCCTGGGATGTGCTCATCACCCCACTTGACCACCAGCATGTACTCTCCTTTGTCCTTGAGCAGGTAGGAGACACTGTAGAGGCGGCTGCCCACGTGCTTCACTAGGATCTCCTCGCAGGGTGTCCTGGGGCCATGCACCCCCACCAGCAGCATGTTGTTGCCTGAGGCAGGCGGGCCCTCAGTGAGAGCGCCCCTCCTCCATGCCCAGCCTCCCCCCCAGCTCCTCTGGGGCTTTTTTTTGGGGGGGGGCTACCGGAGATCAAACTTGGGACCTTGTGCTTGGCAAGGCAGGCGGCAGAACAACTGAGCTAAATCCCTGGCCCAAGGCGACTTTTTTTTGTTACCAGGGATTGAACTCAGGACCTTGCACTTGTGAGGCAGGTGGCAGCAACCACTGAGCTAAATCCCTGGCCCATTTGTTTTGTTTTTTGAGGCAGGATCTCACTGTGTAGCCCAGGCTGGCATTGAATTCATGGTGATCCTCCTGCCTCAGCCTCCCCAGTGCTGGAATGACAGACGTACACCACCACACCCCACTACAAGGCATTTTCTGGAGGGGCAGAGCAGGCAGGGAGACCCACAGAGGAGGTAGCTCTAAGTGACAGGCATACCCTAAGGGTAGTTTCTGGACCTTCTAGGTGCTGGGCATCCTGCGACCTACCTGCTTTGCTGCAGTCCACTGTGAAGCTGCTCTTCTGGCCCACGTAGGCTTTACTCAGCCCCAGGCCCTTAGCCACCACCTTGCTGGCATCAGCAGGGCCCGGGCCTGGAGCTCCCTGCTGGGGGGCACCAGCGGCCTTGGTCAGAGAGTCTACAAACACTGATGATGTCTCATGGAGGCTGTGGTTACTGACCAGACGGGGGCCTGCAAGCAGAGCAGGTGGCGCTGAGTGAGTGGCAGCCAGAATGCTAGGTGGCAGGTAGGCCCAGAGCCTGCCGCTATGCTCACCTGTGACCTTGGCCTTGAAGGGACTGCCCCCGATATGGTAGGGGCCTCCGTACTTGATGGAGATGAGGTAGCTACCAGGTGCCATGGGGGTATAGGTGACGCGGTAGCCCTCGGGGCACTCCTGGCACTCCATTTTCACCTTAGAAGGGCCATCAATGGTCACAGAGAGGGCACCGGCTCCTGCATTGCTCGTGTTCACGACAAACTCAGCTGGGCTCCCTGGGGGCATGTGAGGTCAGGAAGTCTGCCTCCCTGGCTCGGTGTCACCAGCCTCCCCGCACAGGCTTGTCACCTCCACGCCTCCCGTGGTCACATGGGACACAACACCCACAGACCTACCCGTGACACCGCCTTCCAAGCCTGCTCCATAGGCAGACACCAAGCCTGGGTCCCCTCCATGTCCAGGCTCCCCAACTCGGATCTTGAAGGGGCTTCCAGGAATGTGGGTGCCGTTGAACTTGACATCAATCAGATAGATGCCGTTCTCCCGGGGGATAAAGCGAACAGCATACTTGTCTGAGAAGCGGAGATACATCATGAGTCCAGGTCCCTGTCTGTAGGTACTGAGTGGTATGTGCAAAGGACAGCCCTGTCCTGGCCTCCGAGGCCCCCAGCTCCTTCTGGCCAGCAGCACAGACACCCTGAGGCCTGAAGGCAGCACCCTGAGACAGCCGAAGCCCAGCAGCCCAGCTGGGGCACGAGGGCACTGCAGTCCTCTAGAGGCAACACACCCACCTTGACAGGTTCCCGGGGGCAACCTATCCCCTGGGCTCTAATGGGGCTCAGACTGGCAGGGACTCGCTTTGGACTGAGCACCTTGGGAGAGGCAGCCCTGGGGCGGGACAGTGAGGAACTAAGTCTGTTTTGCAAATGCCACGCCCCTGGCCGCAGGGCCAGGCAGTCAGGTGCCTGGGCTTTGGGTCTCTCTTGGGATACTGCGGAAGCCAGGTCCTGAGGGCTGGGCCATTGACCAGGTAGGGCATCTCAGCTGAGGGACCCAAATCGGTACCTTCCTTTTGCACTCAGCCTGCTTCCAGCCACCCGGACGGGGCCAGGACAGATGGCTGGGTAGGGACAGGGCCTCACCTTGGTCAATCTCTGTGATATAGCACTCCTCCAGGGCTCCTGAGGGGCTGTGTACCTTGGCATCAATCGCCCCCTTGGCCCCGTTCAGGCTGACTGCAAAAGAGGCTGGCTGGTTGACCTTTAGCCCTGACTCCTGGAAGCATAGCAGATGCGGTTAGATGGGGTGGCTGGGCCAGCAAGGCAGGGACGTAGGGACCCCCGAAGCAGAGGCCGTGGGGTCGCACTTACCCATCTGGCATCCCACTTGGTTTAAAGAGGGAGAGCCACTGATCTGTGAAGGCGGCAAGCCACAGGCACACCCCAGCCCCAGCCCCACATGCAGGCCCCGTAGTCACACACACCCAGTGGCAGCACCCAGCGCTGGCAGGCTGTCCCTCTTTAAACCTCAGCCCTGGTGCTCAAGGGGCACGGGCTTCTGTTCAAAGCCTTTAGACCTGAGACACGAGAAAAACTCCACGCGGTTGGCAGGGCACTTCCTGCCAACCCCAAGTGTGGGCTGCGCCCGGCCAGAGCAGAAGCCTGGTGCCCGGAGCTGCCCCAGCAGGGCATTCCTCCGGCGGCTCTGGTCTGGCCTGGCCCAGGAGCCCCAGGCACACAGTTTCTCTCAGTGCCTCACCTGAAGACTAGAAACAGTAAGGCGGCGGGCATCGCCAGACGGTGAGGCCACAGGCACCACGAAGGGGCTGTCGGGAATGTGCTCCTCGTTGAACTTGACGGAGACCTCGTAGTCACCTGGGCGGGGGGAGAGCACGAGGCTGGGCTAAGTGTGTGGGGGGAGCCACACAACTTGGAGGTCCTGCCCATCAGCTTCTGGGCCTCCTGCCCCCCTCCCCAGTGGCCCTGGACCACCACATACACTAGAGCCCCATCTCCTCCAGCCCCAGCCAGCACTGGGCCCCAGTACCTGGTTCCTGGACCACATAGGCCACACCACAGGAGCCATCTTTGCGGTCCTCAAAGGAGATCTCAGCCTTACTGGGGCCCTCGACAGCAATGGCCAGGCCCCCTGCACCAGCTTCTCGGGTCCAGATGCTGAATTCGGCTGTGGGGGAGCAGTGTCCTCATGGAGGGCTGGTCCCTGGCTGCACCGGCTCCAAGCACAGCCGAGAACACAGAGGCCACTGGCCCCCCGACCCAAACACAAGGCTCTGCTCGGCCACAAGCATGCTTACCTGGCACTCCGGCTTCGGCCCTCTCCAGGCCGGGGCCCCCAGCGCGGACCTTGTGGGCTCCACCTTCTCCCAGGGGCCCCACGGTGAACTGGAAGGGACTCCCAGGCACATGTTGGCCCTTGTACTTCACGCTGACTGTGTGCATGCCCATCTCGGCAGGCACAAAGCGGATGCAGTATGTGTGGTTCTCCCCCTCCACGATCTCTGCTTCGTGGGTCTTTCCTGACGGACTGGTCACCTGGGCTGTCATGTCCTGGATGCTGATTTCTGCAGGTGGGGATGGCCCAGTGAGCAGGAGCCCTGGGCCCCACTGCTGCCACACCTCCCATGCTACCCGAACCCTGTACCAGGGATCTTCAGGCTGAGGTCACAGTGACTGCCAATGTTGGCCACCGACGGGGCTCGTCGTCTGCGTGTGATGCTCTCCTTCACCCGGCCCTCACCGGTCACCTTCACAGAGAAGGGGCTGCCTGCAGGGAGGAAAGGCACCCCACCCCAGCCAGGTTATGGGCTGCAGATGCGTGGCCCGGGGCGTGGAGAGCCGGGTAGCTGCACATGAGGGTGGGGGAGGCTGTGGGGCTGCTGCGCTCACCAGGCACATGTTGGTCGGCAAACTTAATGTTGATGATGTAGTTTCCGGGCTCTGTGGGGCAGTAGGAAACCCTGCACGTGCCATCTTCCAGATCCTCTGTGTTGATGTCCACCTTGCTGGGGCCCTCAATGGACAGGCTGAGTCCACCGTAGCCTGTGGGACAGACAACCCTGAGCCAGGGTGCCAAGCACAGCAGTGTCACCCCAGCCACCAGGCCACCACCACCTACCTGCATCTCGGGTGTCAATGATGAACTCAGCAGGCTCAAAGGTGTGGCCCTCGTGGAGGCCCTGGCCCGATACCCGCACACGGCTGGCATCTCCGATCTCTGACTGGCTGATCACCACAGGGATGGGGCTGCTGGCTACGTGCTGGCCGTTCTTCTTCACATGCACCAGGTGCTCGCCTGTCTCCTTGGGCACGAAGGAGATCCCTGGGCATAGGGCAGGCCATTAGCCGGGAAGGTGCAGCCCCCAGCTCCCTGCTGCTGCAGGTGCCCTTGCCCCTTGCCCTCTTACCCACATGACCATTGCGCAGCCGCTTCAACAGACAGGGCTCCTCCCGGCCGGAGGGGGGCACCACGGTAGCTGTGAGTAGGCTAAGGTCAGTCTCTGAGATGTTGATGGGGATGTCAGCAGCAGAGCCCACCTTCAGGTGGGACATGCGCATGGAGTCGTCACCTGGCAGGAGAGGTGTCCATCAGGGTGCATCCGGCTGGAGACCAGGCCACCCTTGCCTGCTTCTGTCACCACTCCTGGTGCCACCCACCTGTCACCCTGGCCGTGAAGGGGCTTCCTGGGATGTGCTGCTCATTGTACTTGACCAGAATGCTGTAGTCACCGGGCAGCACGGGCAAGTAGGACACACTACATGTCCCATCTTGGTTGTCAGTGCAGCTGATTTCTGCTTTGGAGGGGCCCTCGATGGCCAGTGACAAGCCCCCTGGGGAGAGCCAACAGTGACGGTGGGGGCCGTGGCCAGGGACACACCCAGAGTGAGGCAACCATTCCAGGGCTGCCACTCACCTTCTCCTGCGTCCTTGGTATTGACAGTGAAGGTGGCAGGCTTGTTGACCACTCCATGGGTGAGGCCCGGCCCATAGGCAGTGACATGGCCACAGTTGACATAATCCACATAGAACTGCAAGGGGCTCCCTGAGGCAGAACAGGGGCCACATGGAATGTCAGCCTTGTGTCCCCTGACCCACACTGCTCTGGGACATGGTGGCGTGGGATGGCCTACCTGGGATGTGCATGTTGTCATAGCGGATGTCCATCTCATGCAGGCCAGCTTCACTGGGCGCATAGCGCACAGTCACAGTGCCATCCTTGTTGTCAGTGATGGAGGGCTGTGCCACCTTGCCTGAGGGCATCCGGACCTCCCCTGTGGAGCAGCAAGTCTCAAGTCAGGGCAGCCCACGGGCACAGCCTCACCTCGGTGCCCTTCCCACCCCACCCACTCACCAGTGATCTCGCCCTTCTTGATGGTGAAGGGGATGACCAGGTCAAAGGGCCTCAGGCTGGTAACATCCAGCCCATTGACACCCACCAGGGGCCTCTCTGGGGCCTGCAGTGAAGAGAGGACCCAGGTGAGGGGTTGGGGAGGAGGAAGGATCCCTCGGCACCTGCAGGGCAGAGCCTCCAGGGCTGCCCAGCTGGTCAGTCCCTTACCCAGGTCTGCTGGCCGCCTGGAGTGTAGGGGTACTGTGCAGCCAGCTGCTGAGGCCGCAAGGGGGGCTGCACTGTGGGCTGGTCCCCAGCCAGAGCCTGCAGGACAAAGCAAGAGCCCAACAGCCTCGTCACAGAGGAGCCCGAGAGGGACAGGCCAGGACCTGCTGGCAGCCCTGCCTAGCCATCCCCAGGCCCTCCTTACTGTTACTTGGAAGGGACTGTTGGGCACGTGCTCGCCGCCAAAGCGCACACAGATGATGTATTTGCCCGGCTGTGGGGCCGTGTAGAAGATGTCAAAGGTGCCATCCTCATTCTCCACCACGTCCACATCCACCTCTGAGCCGTCTGGCGTGCACACAGTGCAGGTCACCTTGCCTTTGCCCGCAGCCTTCGTGTCCACAGTGATCACTGTCTCCTCCCCAATCTGGATGGTGGGGCCGATGCCAGCACCTGGGAGGGCAGGGTGGGTCCCCAGAGGGGGGCCAGTGGGTGAGCCTGGTCCCCAGGCTGCTCCTGTTCATCCAGGCTTCTTACTGCGACCACCAAGCACAGCCAGGCCCCTGTCCCCCAAGCCTGATGGCGAGTGGCTTCTCAGAAGGCAGGAAAGATTCTCCTGGCCACTTCCAGCCCCACATAGGAGAGGCACCCCGGAGGGAAAGGAAGGGCCACCCCACCGTGAGCACCTACTGCCACTGCCCCTGCCAACTCAGCCTCAGCCAGCACCTTGGGCGGGGCCCATGGCTGCCGGTGCCCCTGCTGCTGTGCGTGGACGCGGTGAGGCGGAGTCCTGCTGTGGTGGCTGGGGGATGTGACACTTGCCTCCCTCCCCCAAGGCCCGAAGGTGCAATGGCAGTTTCCTGACCACTGAGAAGGTGCACTCAACCCAAGGCTCGGGATGGCCCAGCACAGGCAGGGGTAAGCGGGAGGCGGCAGGTTAGCACCAGGCACAGCAGTTTGGCAGAGCGGGACAGCAGCGGGCAGGTGGGGGAGGGAAGCCCAAGCCACAGCCACCACATGGGGTCGCAAAGGGAGAGCAGCCGAGCAGCCTCTAGGGCCCCAGAGTGCCCGAGGAAGGGGGGACAGTGACGTTATGCCTTGGGCTCAGCCGTGGAGGCTTGGAGGGGCCGTGGGCTGTGAGGCCTGGCAGTGAGAGCACCCTGCAGCCTGGCCTCTGCCAGAAAGCAGCTGGGAGTACCCACCCTGCCAAAGCTAGTATAAGGGGGGTCCCTGGCCAGCCTGCCTATCCCCAGTTCCCCATGGCCGAGGGGTTGCCTAATTCTAGACCTGCTGCCTGCTGCCTATGCTGCCCACACTGTCTTGCTAGTTGCCCAGCCCTATTCCGATGTCCCATCTCCCCACGTGCCCCAGCCCAGCAGCAGGGCTCAGCCATGCCATCCGCTAGGTCTGCATGCTCACTGGGCTCCCACCCAAAGGCCTGCGGCCACGGACCTGGCCCAAGCTGACCCTCTGGCTGGCCTGAAAGTGTTCCGAGGCCCCAAGCTGCTCCTATTCCACACAGTGGGTGGGGAAAGTAAGGCCACTGTCAGTCCGCCCCTTCCCACCTGCCCCCGAAGCCCCTGTGCCCCTGGCCTACACATGGATGTGATGGCCTGCTCTACAGAGCCACCTAGCCTGTCCCCAGACACTAGCTACTCTCTAATCCACTCCCTGGCTACCAGCCCAAGTGCCAGGCCTGCAGCCACCAGAGGCCCTCGAGTGGCTGCTGCTGCACACTGGCACCCTGTGGCGCCCCTGGCCAGGGCAGAAGCCCTATGGCCAGTGGAGGACTGCCTGAATAACGTCACTGCTGGAGGGTGGGGGAAGAGGGCTAGAGTGCACTTTGGGGCTCAGAGGCCGGGCTGGGCCCTGCCATGCTGGCCACCCAAGCAGTCACTGGCGCTTCTGCACTACCAGCCAGCCCCACCCGCTCATGCACCACCCCAGCCTGGGACGCTCAGGCCCCTGGGAGGTGGGGGCCTGGGAGGTGGGGACGGAGGTCTGCGGATCTGACCAGGGCCAGAGACTCTCACTGGGCTGCCTGTACCCGGCACCAAGATCCCCAGACCCCAGGGTCCCCAGCGGGGTACACCTCACCCCAAAGCTCTCAGCTGCAACCCGAGTTCTGGATGGGGAACGGAGGCCTGGTGAGGGGAAGGGCCGGAGCATGCTCAGCTCCAGAAGCCTCGCTGGGCCCCGACCCTCCAGCCTTGTGTGGCCCAGGCTCCCCCACTCAGTCCCTGCCTAGAGCTGCAGCTGGAACTGTCCTGGGCGATACCAACAAGGAGGAAAGGAAGTCGCCCCTCTGGGCGGGGGCATCGGGAGTGGCCCCAGCAAGCAGCTTACCTAGCCCGTGACCTCCGATTGACACTGAGGTGAGAGGGCAGAGAGCAAGGAGAAAGGTCAGGTGAGTCACTCAGGGTGCGGCCCCCACTCCCACACGCCGCCCAAGCAGCGAGCCCTTGCACACAGGCACACCCAAGCCCCGTGCCCAGTGCCACGGTGGCCGCTGGCGGGCTGGCTCACCTGTGACAGTGCACTTGCTGGCATCCCCGGTGGGCACGGCCCGGACTCGGTATGGGGAGAAGGGGATCTCATCGCCTCCGTACTTGATGAGGATGGTGTAGCGGCCTGTCACATCTGGCACGTAGGCCACCGTGTACGTGCCATCGTGGTTATCCTGGATGTGTGTCTTCTTGGGCTTGCCTTCAGGGTCCTATGTGACAGAGCATGGGGACGGGAGGGGGTTGGCCTGAGCCTGCCAGGCTGGGGCATCTCTGCTGCAGGGACAGCCACCAAGGGGTTACTTGCCCCTGGCACTGGCCTTTACTTCTTCATGGGCAGAGTCCAGCTTTCCTTGACATGACAACAGGGACCAACTGGGAGCTCCGCCTGAAGGCCTCAGGGCCCTGGCCTTAGAGCTGCCAAGCTGGATGGTTACAGGCGAGGAAATTAAGTCACCACCAGCTTTGATAGCATGCTGGAGGTCAGCAGTGAGCAAATGTGGCCTTGGGCAAGCCCATTCCTGTCACCAGCACCCTGAGGCTCTCATGGCGACCTGCTCTACTGGTGCAGGCCCTGAAGAGCCCAGCGACCCAGACTTGCCTGGGATCTGTGCCCTTTCCCGCTCCTGGAGCCCTGGTGTGGCCTGGGAAAGCACACCTACCGTGATTTGCACAGCCAGCAGGCCCTCCCCAGCGTCCTTGGCATCAATGGTGAACTCCACGGGCAGGCTGGCGGGTACACCAGTGGTGTTGAGCCCAGGGCCGCTGGCCTTCACCTTGCTGGCATCGTGCGTGGGCAGCGCCTTGACCTTGAAGGGACTGTGGGGCCAGGGTTAGGTAGGCAGCCTTTCTGGGGCCCTGGCCTGGCTCCCGGGAGTGGCCTTGTCTCACCTTCGAGGCACCTCTTCCTCCCCATACAGCACGGAGATGCTGTAGGGCCCTTCTCGGCTGGGCACGTAGTTGACTGTCTGGGTGCCATCGGCATTATCCACTATGTCCACAGGCTCCACCAGGCCTGGCCCAGTCCCAGGGACAGAGCATTAGCTGGGTCCCCAGACCACCACTCCCATCCCACTGGATGGCTGGGACTGGCCCCAGGGCTTGGCCTCACAGTGGCATCACCCGCTGGTCTCCAGTAGCATAAGACGTCCATCGGGAGGCCCCTCAGACCCTAGCCCACCCCTCCATTGAGCCACAGCTGACTCCAGGTTTCACCCACTTTGCTGTCACCTGAGGCTCTTGCACCACCTGCCCAGACACCAGACACTGGCCTGGCCTCCAGTCCTCCCTGCTGAGGGGTCACCACCTCCTGACACACTCACCTTTGGGCCCCTGCACTTTGACCTGCAGCGGGGCCACACCAGCCTTGCTGGTGTCCACCTGGAAGGACTGAGGGAGGTTGGCACGGATCATGCCCGGGCTCAAGCCAGGCCCAGAGCACTTGACCTTGGACGCATCTGTCACATCATGCACAGGGACCTTAAAGGGGCTGCCTGGGGATGGGGCAGAGGGACAGCAGCTGGGTAAGACAGAGCAGGGACAAGGGAGCAGTCCTAGCCCCACGCCAGTGACAGCTCTCACCTGGTACTTGGTGTCCTCCATAGGTGACGTTCAGGCTGTAGGTGCCAGGCTCATAGGGGATGTACTCCACTGAGCAGCTGCCATCCTTGTTGTCCATGCAAGACATCTTGGCCTCCGAGGGGCCCTCGACAGCCAGGCCCAGGCCACCTGTGCCAGCTCCCCTGGTCCAAACGGACAGCTGGTCATTCTCAGGGCTCCAAGCTTGCTGGCCACTGAACCTCCCTGGGGGTCCCCTCACCTGGTCTCCACGGTGAACTTGTTGGGCTTGTTGGTGGTGCCACTTTGGATGCCAGGCCCGTGGACACGAACTCGGGAGGGGTCGCAGCCCTCGGTCACAGGCACCTGGAAGGGACTGCTGGGTACAGGGCTGCCGTCATAGGTCACATCCACAGAGTGAAGTCCTAGAGGCAGGCCAGGCAGGTCAGGAGGACACTGGGGTGCCAGCCCCCGCTGCCCACCTGCCCACACGGGGTGCCAGCGCCTACCCTCCTCGTATGGGGTGTATTCCACCTTGTACGTGCCATCGCCACGGTCCTGCACGTAGGTCTCGGTCAGGTTGCCAGAGGGGTTAGCCACGCGGGCCTTAACATGCGGCCCTCCGGTCTGCGTCAGTGCCCGGGCGTCCACACTGAACTCCGTGGTGGCCTCACGGAAGACCCCTGGAGGGGAACGTGGTGGGTGAGGACACTGGGCACTCAGGACCCTAATCCCCATGCTCCTGCCACGCTCCCGGTAGGCCCCTCACCTTGGCCCTCAATCCCAGGCCCATAGCACTGGATGCCTGAGGTATCCACGGCAGGCTCCACCTGTAGCTTGCTAGGGAAGTTGGGGACGGGCTGGCCACCGTACTTGATGGTGACTGTGTAGGCCCCAGGGCAGAGGGGAATGTAAGTGATGGTGTGTGTGCCGTCACCGTGGTCCTGGATGTACACCTCGGCTGGCAGTCCCGCCTCTGAGCAGATCTCAATGGTCAGCTCGGCGCTGCCGGCACTTGAGCAGTCCACCTGGAACTGGCCCACCTCCCCAGCAGTGGCCCGCTCCAGCCCAGGGCCCGAGCACTTGACCTTGGATGCATCGAAGCAGGGCACCACATGGGCTTTGAAGGGTGAGCCGGGGATGTGGGTGTCAGCAAACAGAATGTTGATGTTGTAGTCCCCAGGCTCGGTGGGCACATAGGACACGGAGCAGGTGCCGTCACCATTGTCCAGGCACTCAAGCTGGGCCTCACAAGGGCCTTCCACCGTCAGGCCCAAGCCGCCTGTGCCCGCACCCTTGGTGTCGATGGTAAAGCGGGCAGGGGAGCCTGCACTGCCGCCCTGCAGCCCTGGCCCAAATGCCTTTACCTGGGGAGAGGGGGTCAGACGCTAAGGCTGTGTCACTGTAGCCTACCCTCATCTCTTCCTTCCCCCTAAACTGGACAAGAACAGGCCTGGGCAACCACCCGTCTCTCGTCACTCTTAAGGACAAAAGTGAGAAAGTGTGGGCCAGGGAAGATGGGGTGCCCTGTGAGCAGTGAGGGAACACAGGATGCCACCCGCAGGGCCTCCAAAGCCAGTTACCTTGCTAGGCTTGGTGGGAGCCACAGCTTGCAGAGGGAAGGGGCTCCCTGGCACGGGCACACCATCGTAGGTCACCTCCACCTCATAGGGGCCCTCCTCACGGGGCACAAAGCGCACCACACTGTTGTCGGCCCCCAGCCCTGGCTCCACTTTGCAGGGCACCGTCGCACCCGAGGGGCCCACGATTTTGGACGCCACTTTGCCTTGGCCCCCTGCCCCCTTTGACTTGACTGTGAACTCCTGGTCTTTGCCAGCATCCACTTCTGTGGAGAAGATGAGGGGGGAGGAGAAGGTGAGGGCCTGGTCAGGCAGCCTCGGGTGAGGCCCGAGCCAGGCAGGGGTGGGTGCCTCAGCTACTTACTCTCTCCCAGACCGGACACCTTGATCTTGCTCAGGTCCAGGCTTGGAGACACCCCCACCGAGAAGGGGCTCTTGGAAATGGGATCCCCTCCGTAAGTGATGCTGACGCCAACTGGGCCCTGAGGGGTGCAGAGGGTGAGACGTTCAGAGACCCTGGCTCTGCGCCCAGCCCCCACCAAGGGCCCCAGGAGCTCCAGGTGGCACCTGCTGCACCGGAGTGTACTTGACCGTGTAGGTGTTATCGTGGTGGTCGATGACGTCCACGTCCCGCACCGCATCCCCCTTGGCCACCCCTGAGAACTGGACATCCAGCTTGCCTTTGCCGGCAGCCTTCGCGTTGACTGTGAAGTGGGTGGGCTTTCCCAGCTCTACGCCTGGGAGATGTGAGGACCACAGTGGAAGGGGCCACTCAATAGGCTGAGCCCCACCCGAGGCCTCCCCGCCTTCCCCCCAGGGCCCTCGTCCCTACCGGTGCGACTGAGGCCCGGGCCCTCAGCCTTCACCTTGCTGGCATCGTGGGAGGGCTCTACCTTGACACGGATGGGGCTGGTAGGGGTAGCCTACAGGTGACAGGAAAAGAGGTGTGAGGCGGGCAGCACCCCCACACCTGGCCGCCCAGCGCTCGGGAGCAGTGCCACTCACCTGGTCCGCAAAGAGGACCATGATAGTGTAACTGCCAGCACCACGTGGCGTGTACTTGACTGTGAAAGTGTCATTGTCGTTGCGGATAATGTCAAAGTCGATGTCGGCCTCAGCAGGACCCACCACTCCAGGCGCGCACTTGATCCCAATGCTGACATCGCCTGTGGGGGGAGCAGGAGTGGAGGCTGGGACTTTGAGAGAACCTTGCTCACGGGCCCACCTGCCCCTCCCACCAGGTGGGCCTTACCCTGGCCGGCCTCCACGCAGTCCACGGTGAAGTAGGTGGGCTCGTGGGCCTTGAGCCCCGTTTTGGCCACTCCTGGGCCATACACCTTGACCTTGTTCGGGTGGCTACCAGCTCCCACGTTTACCTGTAGGGACAGGAGCAGGTGCAGGGCATGAGCAGTGCCCTTGGGCACCACTGGTTCCCCCAGCAAAGACACAGAGTAACCCTGTGACACCATGTGAGAAACAAAACCCAAGGCCCGCATGAATGCTTGTACTGAATGTCCCTGGGGGTGCAGTTGACAGCAGGCCCAAATTCATACACTCACAGATCCAGCAAGAGAATGGACAGACCCCACACACCATGCACATGCAGGAGGACTGTCAGCCCTAAGAAGGAAGAGGCACTGCTGTGTGTGACACCAAAGGCCACATGGCCTGTGCAGACCCCAGGGGGAGGGGCAAATCCACAGAGAAAGGAAGCAGATTAGTGACTTTCAGGGGCTTGGAGAGGTGACTGTCAGGGTGCGAAAGTTTCTTTGGGAACAATGAAAATGTACTAAACTTAGATTGTAGGAACGGTTGCACAACTCTGACTGTACTAAAAGCTACTTGAGGCTGGGCACGGTAGTGCACAGCTGTGATCCCAGCATTTGGAAGGCCGAGGCAGGGGGATCTGCCATAAATTTGAAGGTAGGCTGGGCTCCATAGTTAGATCAAGGCCAGCCTGAAGTATGTAGCAGGACTCTGTCTCAAAACAACAATGAAAAACTACTTGAAATGGGGGAGTTGTATGGTGTGCAAACTCCATCCTGTTAAAATTGGTACAGAAGCCGGACATGGTGGCACATGCCCATTACTCTGGCTACTTGGGGTCTAAGGCAGGAGGACTGATTTTGAGGCTGCAAGGGTGACTTAGGGAGAAGCTCATCTCAAAAACAAAGACTGAGCCAGGCATGGTGGTACATGCCTGTTTTCCCAACGCTTAGGAGGCTGAAGCTAGACTGCTGTGAGTTCAAGGCCAGTCTGTACTGCAAAGCAAGACCCTGTCTCAAAAATCTAAACCAAGGGCCGGGGATTTAGCTCAGTGGTGCCTCACCTGCCTCACAAGCACAAGGTTCTTAGTTTGATCTCCAGTACAAAAAAAAAAAAATCCAAACCAAGCCAAACCAAACCAAACCAAACCAAGCCAAGCCAAGTCAACCAACAACGACAATCTTAGAGAGAAACCAACGGCTCTGGGGAGCCATGCGAACGTCTGCGGCCAGGCTTACCCGGAAGGGGCTGCTGGGGATGCTGACACCGCCCCATGACACCATGGCAGTGTGCTTCACTGGCTTCCTGGGCACGTAGGAGCAGCTATAAGTGCCATTGCCATTGTCCTTGACTGACGCCTCCACGAGGCAGCCCTCATTGTCCTACAAGGTAGGCAAGAGCAGGTAGTCTGCTGGCCAGTGCCCAGGCCTGGGAGCCTGCCCACTGTCCCCAGCATGGGTAGAATCCCACCTGCACTTGGACCCGGAGTGGGGCCTTCCCACCAAGCTTGGCATCCACTGTGAACTCAGCTGGTTTGTTGACAGCCACACCAGTCTTTTCCAGTCCAGGCCCACGTGCCTTCACCTGGTTAAGAGATCACCCAGACCTCAGGTGTCATAAGCTGGGCAGGGCCCCTAGGTCACAGGATGGCAGGAGCTGGGCCCAGGAGCCCTGCCCGAGACAGAACGGCAGTGTGGGTGCAGCCCTTACCCGGTCTGGGTGGAAGTCCTGGGGGGCCTCACGGATGTCAGCCATGAAGGGGCTAAGGCGGATGTCCTCGCTGTTGCACAGCACGTGCACAGCATACTCGCCAGGCTCCTGGGGCCAGTAGCGGACGTCGCAGGAGCCATCACCCTTGTCGTCACATTCGATCTTGGCCTGTGACGGCCCTTCCACCGAGAAGCCTGGCAACGACCCCCAGCCCCGTTGGTGCCTTGAAGGTTCAGGGGGGCCCCCATTCCGTGCGCACCCCCACGCCTCTGACTCACCTAGGGTGCCCACGTCATCCCCGATGGCCTCTACCACGAAGTCAGCTGACTTGCCAACGACGCCGCCCTCCAGCCCGGGGCCCCAGGCCCGCACCTTCTGATTGCCACACTCAGTGCCCACTTTCACCTCAAAGGGGCTACAAATTAGAGGGCCACACGGAGATACTGAGAGGCACTGCCCTGCTGGGACCCGTCCTGCGCCCAGCGGTGCCTCCTCTGCAGGGACACGGGGCGGGGGTACCAGCAGCCTCACCTGCGCCCGATGTTCTGGCCACCCCACGTGATGGTGACGGTGTATGTGCCTGGGACAGTGGGGTAGTACTCAAAGCCATAGACGCCATCACCCAAGTCCTTCTGCTTCACACGTTCCTCTCCCTCTGCCAGGACACCAAAGGCTCAGGCCCGCCCAGCAGTACTCCAAGGCCACTGCTGTCCACCCCTGCTGGCAGACCCCACTTACTGGGGCCCTTCACGGTGATCTTGAGCTCCCCGCTCCCGGCGCCCTTTGTGTACACCTTGAAGTCAGCCATCTCCTTTACCCGTACCCCCTTGGGCTGCAGGCCCCGGCCGACAGCACGGCAGGCAGCTGGGTTGCAGGCTGTGGGCAGAGGGGCCAGTAAGCTGCTGGGGTTGGCAGGACCCCTCCTGGCCTCCCATACACCCAGGCTGTCAGGACCTGAGGGGCCCCAGGGCACATGCAGGACAGAAGGAGAAGGGCCGGGCCCCAGGCCCTGCATCCCAGCTGGACACCAGCCCAGAGCACCCCGCCCCAGGAGGAAAAGGAGCCAAGTACCGTGGGCCCAGTGGGCAGAGCAGAGAGCAGCAGGTTTCTAGACAGCTGGAACGAGCTCTTCCGAAGGTAAAGCGTGGAGAGAGAGATGGACAGGAGAAGAGGAGGAGGAGGAGGAAGGGCCCCAGCGGGGAGGAAAGACAGTGTGCGCCCAGACAGTGTCAGCTCGAGCCCAGGTGCGGAGCTGGGCTCCTCTCCCGTGGAGGCCCAGACTGCAACACCCCGGCAGGGTGGGGCGGGATGGGCAGGGCCCGGCCTACCTTGGCCAACAGTGACAGTGTACGGGCTGCGAGGGATGGGCACCCCGGAGAAAGTGACGTGCACCGTGTGGGTGCCCTCCATGGTGGGCTGGTAGCTGCAGCGATATGTGCTGTCCCCCCGGGCCTCCAGCTGAGGTTCCACTGTGCCTTTCTGTCCTGCAGGGTCCTGGATCACAGCTTCCACCTCCCCTGTGCCAGCTCCTGCCACAGGGCACAGGATCAGAGCCCAGTCTCTGCATGGCTCTCCCCAGGCTGGGCTGGGCCAGGTGGCCAGGTGGCAGCCCCTCACCTGCTGTGAAGATCTCAAAGTAGGTGGTCTTGTTGGCAATGTTGCCACTGGGCTCCAGGCCAGGGCCCTGGGCAGTTACCTTGCTGGCATCGCCCTGTGACTTGTCCACATACACCTCAAAGGGGCTCTTGGCGATGTGCTGCCCGGCAAAGAGCACAGTCACCTGTCCCCAGGACAAGCAGGCCGTGAGAGTAGAGTGGGGACCCTCCAGGCCCTGCCCAGGGCCACCAGCCTGCCCGTGAGCTGAGGGCTTACCTTATGAGTCCCCGTCACTTCAGGGACATACCAGACAGAGAAGGTGCGGTTCTTGTCATTATTGGCGGTCACTTTTGCCTGTGGAGGAAGGAACCCCTGAGCCTTTGCTCAGAGTGGCCCATCCAGAGGGGGTACAGAAGGCCCTGCCCTGCCAACGGGTGACGCTACCTCCTCCTGGTGTCCGGCGGGGTCCTCCACATACACCAGCACCTCCCCCTGGCCAGCGCTGCGGGTCTCCACGGTGAACTCTGCCCGCTTCTTCACCATATTGCCCGTGGGTTCAATGCCTGGCAGGGCAGTCAGCAAGCAGGACGGTGAGGCAGGCGGAGCACCCTCCCCAGGGCCCCCAGGTCAGGGTGAGTTCTGTCAGCACAAACCCCAACACCAGAGCCTGGCTGCAACCCAGCGGCCTGGACAGGCCTGTGCCTGTCTTCTGGAATGCTCCGCCTGTGTGCCGCTGGCTGGGTTGCCCAACCTTGCACTTGGGCCTTGTTTCTGCGTGATCTGAGCCCTGCGGCTCCCTGTCCATTATCCGTTTTGCCTTTTTTTTCTGAGACAAGGCTGATCCTCCTGCCTCAGCCTCCTGAGTACTACTATGACAAGACAAGTATGTGCCACCACGCCCAGCTCCCTGTTCCCTCGCCCTGAGGCATGCCATAGGCTCCAGTGCCTCCAGGAACTGAGTAGTGCACTCTTGAAAGTGACCAGTTCTGACTAGCCCTGACCCATACCATCTGACTCATGAGCGGCAGGTTATCTGGTCCCCTCACTGTCACATGGCCCCTGGGAAGGACATCAGCACATGGGAGCGTCCCAGCCAGCCAGGTGCCCTCACCTGGCCCGTAGGCTCGGGCTTTCTTCGGGTTGAGTTTGGGCCGCAGAGGGGCCCCCGGCTTCAGCTTCGCCTTGGGGAACTGGGACAGGTAGGTCATGACAGAATGCTCATCCACATTGGGGTCCACGATCTCCTCTGGGGTGATAACCTGACACAAGCAGAACGCAGTGGCTGCTGGGCCTCTCAGCACACATGCACTCTCGACACCCCAGGGCAGGTGGGCAGAGCCATACCTGAGGGATGCCCAGCCAGTCATCTGCCTGCTGCATGGCCTCCCGCGCATTATTCACAGGCTTGCTGGCATCCCAGGAATCCCAGTCAGGACACAGGCCTGTGACATGGGGAAGGCCACGCTGTGAGCAAGTCCATGTCCCCCACAAGCAGCCTCAGCCAATGCAGCCCACCCCTGTGCTTCTCACCTGGAGCACAGCTGTCGACCAGGGCTCCCAGGGCCCGGCCGCTCTGCCAGTCCCGACTGAAGTTGGTGATGGGCAGCTGTGGCAGCTTGTTCTGGATCCAGCCCAGCAGCCTCTGCTTGGGGGTCTGCTTCTTGGCCTCCTCATCTTCCTCCTCATCCCACATGGGCATAGAGATGGAGTAGTGCAGGATCAGCGTCCAGATGAGGCCCAAGATCAGCTTCAAGTTCCCATCCACAATGGCCTTGCTGTCTATGGGGCAAAGGAGGCCTTGGGGGTGGTGCCCACACATGGCCCAGGCCTCTCTTAGGCAGCAGAGCCAGAACCTGGCAGCCCAGGGAGCTTCTGGAAGGGATAGGACCTTCTGGCTAGGGGGCTATGGAGAAGACGTCCCTGCCATAGGCTTCATGGGCACTCAAGGGGATGCTCCAACCAGAAGGGGACACCCATAGACACAAGATGACAATATGGTGCAGTAGGGGACAACAGAGGACACCCACAAGGTAGCATTGTGTCTCAAAGGTGGGAACCCACACACCTCAGTCCAGGGCTCTCTGGGAAGGAGCAGCCCAGCCCCACCTGGCCTAGAGCCCAGGGCCCCTGACCTCAGAATGGGCTGGGGATGAGGAAGAGGAAGGCCAAATGGGCAAAGGCCGGTTGGGAAACACAGCTGCTGAGGCAGGGAGGGTGGGTAGGTGGGGGGTATGAGGGAGAGGAAGTAGAGAGGTTGGGCAAGGACCCTTGGGTGAAGGGGCGTGAGCCATACCCCTCCCCACTTCCTGGCTCTATTGGCCGGGGTGACAGGAGGAGGGGCCAGGGCTGTAGTGGGGGAGCCCCCAGCAGTGGGCCACAGCGCCCTCCTGACTCATGGGGGCCTGTAGGGAACCACTGAGGTGGTGCAGCAGGAAACACTGTAGGGCCTCCTTGCCAGCAGGAGGAACAGGGAGGGGCCGAGTGAGCCAGGGCTTGTGCCCAAGGTCCCCTTGGGAGCTTGAGGGAAGGGACCTGGGTGGGGTCCCTCTGTCCTGCTGCCTCAGCAGAATCCTACTCAGCTGCCACCCTCCACCCACCCTACTTGCCATCTAACGGGCCTGAGGCCTCGGGTGGCTGCCATGCTCACCACAGGGGAAGTGGTTAGGGCAGGCACCCTGCACCCCCATCCCCATGGTAACTGCTTTGTGCCACACCCAAGGCCACCTCTGGGTCTCAGTCTTCTCAAGGGTGGGTGGCTTGGGTGGGGCAGGTTTTCTAAGAGCTCATCTTTGCAAACCCTGCTGGGCTCCCCTGTAATCAGAGGATACTTGTCAAGTGACTCAACTGGGAATGGGTGGGGGGCCCAGCGAGGAGGAGATGGGCTCATCAGAAGGGCCCCTGTGCCAGGTGGCCTCCTGTCCACCGGGCAGCACCTGGAGGGCCAGACAAGCCGCCAGAAGCAGAGGAGCCTGTCCTGTTCCCAAACAAGTTGGTCCCAGCTCCTCACTGCAGCCTCTCGTGGTCCCCAAACAGTGGGAAGATGGGGAGGGGTTTGGAGGAAACCAAGGACAAAGGGCCGCCAAGGCTTCCCATCAGGCCCTATCCGGGGTCCTGGGTCCAGTACGAGAGCCCTCCAGAGGCCAGCAGCCCTCAGTGACCTCCAAGTGGGTAGCAGGACCAGGCCCACAAGCCCTGTAGGTAGCCCCCCCTCCACATCAGGGGGACCCGTGCCAGCCTTGTCCCCCACCCCTGAGGGAGGGAAGCCGGCCCAGTGGGATGGCCCCACCCCCTCTCACCCCCTTTCCCCAGCCCCTGGGTCAGCCAACCCCCTCCCTCCCCTAATCACTGCTGCTTTCCAACATTTTTTTGCCTTATATGGCAAAGCTCTGGGAACTAGGCCTGCTCCAGCCAGCTCACTAGAAGGAGGAGAGAAGGGAGGAGGGAGGAGACCCCCCCCAAGAGCTGGGGTGTGGCCTGTCTCCCCACATCCGGTTACCCCCCCACTCAGAAGTGACTCAGCTTGCCTAGACTGAGGCTAGGACTAGGGGGTGGCGTTCCAAAGAAAGATCTTGGCTCCTGGGACCTACTCCCCACCCCAGGGCCAGTGGAGTGGGAGTCTTGGAGCCTGGACTTCTTGGGCTCAGCACGTACCATCCCAGGGTCATAAAAGAAAAAGAAAAGTATGTCAACTTCGTACATTGTGTTCCACATCTCCCCCAAGTCACCAATTCCACTACCTGGCCCTGAGCAGCCCCATCTTGAGAAAGGCACAGGATGCTCCAATAGGCCTGGCCAATGCCAGCCTCTCCAGCCCAGTGACAAGGACACCAGACTGGCAGTGAGCCTGGTGCACGCTGAGGCACCTTTCTAGATGCACAAATCCTTTGCCTACGTGCGAGTTTGGCCCGCGAGGAACAGGAAAGTTGGTGTCCCAGCTAACCACAATCCAGGTGCCTTTGCTCAACCACACCCAACTCACTTTGGGTGCAGTTTTAGGAGTCAGGGTTCTCTACACACACACACACAAACACACACACACACACACACACACCCGTTGCCCTGGGTCTTAGACGGGGATTAGAACCATCTGCTGCAACGGGGAGATCCATCTTCCAGGACAGAAACCAAAGCACCCTAGACAATGGGACCCCCCCCACAAGCTCCAACTCCCACTTTAGAGCCGCTGGTGCCACAGGGCTCTCTCGGAGCTGAAGTGTTATAGCCGCAGAGCTGGTGCCTTCCCGTCCTCGGGGAAGGGGCACGGCGCTCAGGGCCAGGAGCCCCGCCAGTGCCCGCCCGCCGCCCCAACCCACCGCTGCTGCAGCGGCGGGGGCGCGGCCCGGGGAGGATGTGAGCTCAGCCTGGGCCGGGGCCAGCAGGGCACATAGCGGCTCGCACGCTCGGCCGGCCAGCCGCGCGCCTTTGTTCTCAGGCCGCGCGCAGCCCGACCGCGGTTCGGTTCGGCGACGGGGAGAGACTCTGGGAGGGGTCGCTGGACAGGGGATGGGAGGATGCGCAGACCCCCACCCTGGGACGCCCGCGCCCTCACCGATTGACACGAGCTTGATGCTCTCGCGGTCCAGGAACTCGAGCGCCACCGACACGTTCTCCAGCTGCATCTGGCGGAAGGTGGGCCTCTGGTTGTGCTTGCGGTGCATCTTCTTCTGGCTCAGCACCTCGAGCAGCGCTATGAGTCGCAGCCCGTCACTCAGATCCGTCTGCAGGTTGGCGATGCGCTTGCTCACGCATTTCAGGTGCTCGTTGCACCACCGCGTGAAGGTGTTCTGCTGGATCTTCTTCCACGGCGCATCCTCTGCCAAGTCCTTCTCAGTAGCCGGCATCTCGGCGTCCCGCGTGTCGGCAACGCCGCCCGGAGCCGCGCCTGCCGCGCTCTGGCCGGACCGGGAGTGGGAGCTACTCATTTTGAGGCGCGAGGAGTCGGAGGGGCGGTGCTGCAGCCTCGGCTAGGGGGACGGCCCTTTAGTTAAAGTTGCAGGCACCGCAGCGCGTGAGAGGCGAAGCAGAGAACAGAGGTTGTGCTGTGGAGAGAGCGAGCCCTTTAAATGCGGGCGAAGGGCGGGGCCA
>NW_004624946.1:801625-814640 GCF_000247695.1 Heterocephalus glaber | reverse complement strand
AACCTGCGGCCTCGCTTCCCCGGGAGGAAATGGGGCGCCGGGCCAAGAGGCCGCCGGCGGCACTCCGGGGGCCGAGCGCACAACCTTCGCGGGCGCGAGCACCGGCACAGCGCGCCCCGTGGTGCGAGCAGGCAGATGGCGGTGCTGCCCAACCCTGCGCCGTGTGTGGGCCTCTGGGCCGGGCTGTGGGCGCATGGCCACAGGGGGCTTCCTCTCCTGGCGAGTGGCCCTGAACCAAGGGACCCAGGTGGTGGCCGGGCAGGGCACAGAGGGCCGTGGACTTGGAGACCCAGAGGAGCCTGCTCAGGAGTCCCCATAAGGTTTGGGACCAGGTTGAGCAACTGGATGGAGGGGTTCAGGTTCAGTGTCAGGTATAGAAGGAGCTTGGGAAGAGGGGCAGGGGATGGAGGGAGAGAAACAGGCTGCTTAGGAGCCTTGGCTCTGTCCCCAGAATAGTGGAAAGCGCTTCATGGAAAGGTAACTTTCTGGAAGATAATCCTGGATCTGAGACAGAGGCTCCTGCACTGAGACGCACAGGGACGAGGGACTGTGGGGAACACTCATGTCACCCTCTTCGGCCCCCAGAGAAGTAAACCTGCCTACAGCTTCATCCCACCTCTGGGCTTCTCCTCTCTAGAGTGTTCCCTTCTCTGTCTTTTTTCCAGCAAGGCAGACCTCTCCCTACTGCCCCATTCTAGTGCTGATCTACCTTCCGAAGACCAGCAGAGGAGGCCCCAGGTTGGCGAGCATGTCATGCCCAAATATGGTTAGCTCTCCCCCAGCCTGCTTGTCTGCACTGGCCTTAGTCCCAGGGGGCATCTCTCTGCCCAGCTGTTGTGCACTCACTCGGGGCTGCCTGTATGCCACTGCTTTTCCTACCATGAAGGTGGCAGAGGACAATTACATTTTCTGCACTGAAGCCCACTTTCTCTACCTGCTCCCCCTGCCCCGCCCACCTTTACACACACCTGCACAAAATGCACCCGAGTGTGAGAGCTGGGGAGGTGACATGAAGCACTCTAGGGGGATGAGTTTGGAATTGTCCTTCTAGTCCCCCTCCCCCACTAGAAAGTAAGTTCCCAGGGATGGCATTGCATTGAGAAGTGATTCTCCAAGTGCCACCCAGCTGGGTCATCTGGGTTCATTCCTTAATCTTCAGACAACAAGAACACTAAGTCACAGTAACTGACCAGTAGTCAACTGCAGCAGAGCAAACGAAACCTGGTTGTCCGGGATTCTGGCCCCAGGTTTGGCTCTTTAGGGGAAAGAGGGAATGGGAGGCTAGAGGGTTCTTGTCCCCAGGACATAGCACCACCACCAGATGTCGCCCCATCCCCAAGCCCCCTGCTTCCAGGAGCCCCAGGATGCCAAAATCCAGTTCTTTCATATTTTCCCTTATTTGGAGTAGATTCTTGGAAGTTGGACACACCCCACCCACTGCCCCACCCCCGGTCCCAGACCCCAGGCCAGGCTGCCCCATGGGGAGCTGGGACCCTGGGCTGGGGGCCCCAAGGAGCCTTTTCCAGGCCTGTGTAGCCAGGGGGTGCCATGAGGGGAGGAAGATCGGCCAGGTGAGGGGACAGGGTTGGCAAGGCAAGTACACGTGTGACAGGCCAGGGCACCCATTTCCTGAGCCCCCACCTTGCTGTGCGGCCTGCAGCACATACGAATGGGCTGCCGGGGGTTCCACCGACTCCTCCAGCCCTGAGTGGAATCAGGTATCCAGGGATGCTGCTGCCTACATTCCGGCTGGCAGAGAACATCTGTCTCAGAGCCAATTTGGGACAGGGTCCAGGGCCACAGTCCCAGGGCCCAGCCTGGCCACACCCCCAACACAGCTCCCACAGGGTGCAGCAGCCCCTAACCGGATGCCCTGTACCCAAAGAGGCTGGCACCCTGAGGACTGGCACCAGCAAGTGACCCTCTGTACCCCTTAGCCCTGGCTCCAAAGTGTCCTTCCAGGTGATCACCCATCGTCATCCCACACAATGTCCCTGGTTCAGAGAGGCATGGGGTGGCCCATCTTTCAGGGGCTGGCACCCATCTCCTGGCAATCCCTGATGCCCTCCCCTCTCTCAGGTCCCCAAGGACCACAAGCTCCCAGAATAGTGACAAAGACCTGGGGTCGTGAGCAAGCTCTGGCTGGGTCCTGGGGCTGCGCACCCCAATCTTCCTGCCTCTCTGCCCACCTTTGTCACCTGGGTCCCCGACCCGCGAGCGGCGCGACAACCTTCGGGCGTGGAGCTGGCCGCGGCGGCCTCACCTGCTGTCCCCGCGAGCGACGGCAACGCGCGGTGGCGCCTCGCTCGCGTCCCGGCCTCCGCCGCGTCCGCTGCACCGCGCACCTCCACGCGAATGGGCCGCCGCGCCCGCCTTCTTGTTGGCCGCATCCCCGCCCTGCGCCCGCCCGCGCCTGGCCCGGCCCGGCCCGGCCCGGCGAGAAAGCCTTAATTGGTAATATCGCCCGGGAGCCGGGGGGCGCGCCAGGAGCTTCTGCGACGCCGCCCCCGGGATGAGCTCAGCGCTCCGAGAGGCTGCCGGCCAGGGAGGGGGCGCCCAGCACAGGGGGTCCGCGGGGCCACGTCTAGGTGACCTCAAGGGCACAGCATGGCCACCTCCTGCAGGGAACCACCTCGTGTTGTGGCCTTCTGTCCCTACCCTAAAGCCCAGGTTGGCCGCACACAGGTCCGATTCTGCCTCAGCCAGGGGCAACGTCTGCTGGCACTGAGAGCTGGACAAACTTTCAGGCTTCCAAGATGTAGCCCTTGAGGACAGGGTCCTCTCAGTGCCACTAGGTGTGGCTTCAAAGTGTAGGGTGTGGCGTGGGGGTGCAGCCAGAGCCCAGTGTCTGAAGCTGCCAGGCCCAGCCACACCCAAGCACTGGCGGACCCCCCCTTCTACGTGCCCATTTCCTGGTAGCTTCAGATTCAGCTCAGATGCCCCTTCCCACGGGGACGCCACATACAGTGGCATCGTTTTAACATCTGTGTGCAAATCCCAATAGGAGCTACATCTTACATCCTGAGCCAGCACATGCTCGAGCACACACGCACATAAACATCTCACAAAATGACATTTTCCCTTACTCTGGTATGTTCTAAAAAGACAGCTGGATGTGGTGGTGTATGGCTGTCATCCCAGCTCAGGAGGCTGAAGCAGGAGGATCACCACTAGTTTGAGGCCAGCCTGGACTACATAGTGAGACCCTGTCTCAAAAAAACAGAGAAAAAGGGAGGGGACAAAAATGAAAGGAGAATGGAAATAGAATAGGGAGGAAAGATAGAAGGGCTTGGTGACAGCTGCCAAATGAGTTTGGTCATCTACAGTTTAACACCAAGAGCAAGGTGCTCATCACTTCTGCGCGGCTGCTGCATCCCCTCCCGTACTCACTTGCCACGGCAGTCTCCCGTGGGAGCCCTCCCTGGGGAGGCCAGGGCACGATCTTCACTTGTGACACCAGGGGGCTGAGCTCAGGCCCCTCAGTCTATGAGGCGGCAGCGCTGGGGTTCATGGCTGAGGCAGTCAGGCAGGGGTAGACTAAGTTAGGGGAAGCCCAGAAGAGGGCGTGGCTGTGTGGCTGAGACCTAGGCCCCACGGAGTTTGAATTCTGCACACAGCTGCTGCCCACTGCACGTACTCTGAACACAGGCCATTCTGTGCCTCAGCTTGTGCCAGGAAGGTTTGTGTCGCACTGACTGTTCCTCACTGAAGATCTTAATAAAGATATCTTTTCCTTGTGTTGAAGAAATCCCCCCCACACTCTTTTGAGACTGTGTCCTGCTATGTAGTTGAAGCTCGCCTTGAATCCATTATGTAGCCCAGGCTGGCCTTGAGCTCACAGTGATCCTCCTGCCTCAGCCTCCTGAGGGCTGTAATGACAGGTGTGCACCACCATGCCCTGCAAGAAGCATCCTCATGTAGACTTTTTCCTTCTAACTTCATTCTTGCTGGGATTCTACAACATACAACTCAGAAGCCATTGCTATCCTTAAAGACTCACTTTTCTTATTCTTGACTCAGAATTGGCTGCTCCCAAGCTCTTTCCCCCCTGGCTGCACCCCAATCTTACTCTGTTTGCCCTTCCCAGAGACCCCTAGAATGCCTCTCAGGGGACTCCTGCCCAAGAGGTCTCTGCAGCTCTGCCAGGTCACTGCCCAGAGAACTGGGTGCTGGCCAGGTGTGCCACTTCCTGGGGCCCTGGGAGAGCTGCTCCACCCTGGAACCCAGTTCCCCTCTGGAGGATGGGGAGGGTGGTCTCAGGTCTGGTGGGAGGGGGTTTCTGGTCAGCATGGAGCTGTGGTACCATGGGGCTACTTAGGCTTTGGGTCCCATGGGGTAGGCACAGGAGGGCCACCATGACTCAGCTTGATAGTGCCACAGTTGAGGGACCATGTGGTGGCCAGTGGGGCGGGGGACCCATGAGGCAGAGCACTGAGGCAGGTGTGCATGGGGCACTCCTTCGGGAGAAGGCAGACCTAGAATTCCTTGACCTCATAAGGAAACAGCCGGGATGTGTACAGGGCGGGGTGCTGGGCGCACACTCCGAACACAGCCTCTGGGAGAGGGGCCAGCCTGCAGAAGGGGGTGTGGAGAGGTGCTGGGGTGCTGGATTCTGCCCAAACTGAAAAGTCCATGAGGCAACTGCCGATGGCCCGGAGCCCACACTATCGTCCCTCTGCCATATACTCTCTTCTCAGCCCAATGAATACTTCCTCCTTGCTAGGGACACAGCAGGGCATTGTCTTTAAGACCTAGCCAAGTGGGCATGGTGGTGCATGCCAATAATCCTAGCATACCAGAGGCTGAGGCAGGAGCATCACCTGGAGTTCCAGGCCAGCCTGGGCTACACAGTGAGTTCAGGCCAGCCTGGACTACATAGCGAGACTCTGTTTCAAAAAAAAAAAAAACCAAATAAATAATAAATAAAACCTAGCCAACAGCAACCCTTCATTAGGATCTCCGTGTGTGGTGAAAACAGGGTTCCATTTCCTCACCATTGCCTGACCTCGTCAAACTTCTGTGAAAAACTGGCTTGTGATCTTCAGCAGCACCAGCCAGCCAGGAGAGGACCCAAGCTCTTGCCACTTTTTTGTCAGCAGGCATCCCAGGCTCTGGTTTCTTCACATTTCCCTCCAGCTCTGGGCTACTCTGAAACGTTACCAGAAACCTCTGTAGTAGGTTGCAGTCTCCTGCTCAGTGCTAGGGTGCAACCCTGAGAAAAAAACTAAAAGACAACTAAAAGTGACAGTACCGGGGAGCCAGGGAGGCTAATGCTGCTTAATTAGCAAAAAACAAACAAACAAACAAAAAAAACGCTGGTGCATCCAAGCCACTCATTTTTATTAGAAATGAATTGGTGTAAAGGCAAGCTATGTGCAAAGGCGGGACTATGTGTGTAGTTATGCGGTTTCTGTGGAAACTAATGGAGGCAAGGCTCAGAAAGGACAAGACAAAGCATTCTCGAATTAGGAACAGAATAGACAAAATACCTGGTTGTAATTGGAACACTGTCCTTCTAGTTAAGAAGGTTTTAGTTGTGGGAATGGAATTTGGGTGCGAGTTACTCTGACCTCAGCACTAAGGCTTCAGCCAGACTCACTTCTACAAACAAGCCAACAGTGGGGTTAGCTCTTCATGGCCTGCTGCTTACAGCCTGCTTTGGGCATGATCAATATTGCGGTCCCCTGCACTGGGCCTGCCCCATGAGGGGCCCCCTAGCTGGCCCCACAGGCCACCAGCCAGCTTTGGTGCTGGGAAAGACCGTCCTTTCCAAGGGAGGTCCTCAGCGACCGTCGGCCAATCAAGGATCCTGAGCAAAGCTTGGCAACCTTCCACGGTATATCCCACGCCCCTCTGCGCCCTGCCCGGCCACCACCTGGGTCCCTTGGCTCAGGGCCACTCGCCAGGAGAGGAAGCCCCCTGTGGCCATGCGCCCACAGCCCGGCCCAGAGGCCCACACACGGCGCAGGGTTGGGCAGCACCGCCATCTGCCTGCTCGCACCACGGGGCGCGCTGTGCCGGTGCTCGCGCCCGTGAAGGTTGTGCGCTCGGCCCCCGGAGTGCCGCCGGCGGCCTCTTGGCCCGGCGCCCCATTTCCTCCCGGGGAAGCGAGGCCGCAGGTTGGGGGAGCTGGTGGGCGCAGGTGCGCGACGAGAGTCGAGCGGGCCAGGAAGGCAGCTGGGGGCCGCGTGGGCTCCCGGCTGGGCGACAGCCTCCGTCCTGGTGCAGCGCACTGGGACCGGGCGCCTCCCACTGCTGCCCTCCGGGGTGCGACCGAGAACTCTAGGTCTGGAGTCCGGGCTAGGCAGGGAAGTAGGGTGACGCCCAGGTGGCTCAGGGACTCGAGCCACCACCAGTACTCTGCCCCACCGGCCGCCACCTCCCGCCGGTTCCTGCGTGCTCGAATCGCGCGCATCCCTCCCGCCTCGCGCGTGTACCCGCGCCTCGACACCCCACGCCTGGACCGGTCTGCACCGCCCAGGCTCCTCTGAAGGCCCCGCCCCCTCGCCGCCCAGCCAATCCCGCACGTTCGTGACGGACAGGCTCGCTGGCCTCACCCCCGCGCGGCCCCGCCCCTCCTCACTGGCCCAGACTGGTCTGGGCCGGCTGCTCCCGAGGGTTGGCCCCGCCCCATGCAGCGCACGCAGCCTGTGGGTCTTACGGCCGTGACGCGAGTGGGACGCAGGTGTGACGCAAGCGCGACAGCTCCCGAATCGCTGGCGTTATATCTGCTGCTCTCCGAGGCAGCCGTTTTTATTCCAACCCCCGGCCGCCCCCGGGCCTTCGCCGCCAGCCTCCCGGTGGCCGCCATGGACGACTACTCGATTCTGTCGGACACCGAGCTGGCCGCGGTGCTGCGCCAGTACAACATCCCGCACGGGCCTGTCGTAGGTATGCAGAGGGGGGCGCAAGGGACGTCCCTGGAGAGCCGTGTCCCCCCCCCGCGCCCCTGACCGCCCCGCGCCCCGTGTCTACAGGCTCCACGCGCAAGCTCTACGAGAAGAAGATCTTCGAATACGAGAGCCAGCGGCGGAGGCTGTCGCCCCCGGACTCATCCGCCTCCTCCTACCGGTTTTCAGGTGGGACTCCGCCCCGCAGCACCACTAGCCACTGCCACTCGGGAGACGGGGCTGGGGCCGCAGGGAGGATGGATCGTGAGGGTGTGGTGGGGCGTGGGGAGAAGGGAGGGAAGCTGGGGGGCAGCTGCTCCTGTCCCCTTCTCGATTCAGACTTGGATTCAGCATCTTCCGGCTCAGACATGTATGATCTGCCCAAGAAGGAGGATGCTCTGCTTTACCAGACCAAGGGTAAGCGCGGGGCTGGGCTGGGCCACTGTGTGCCTGCCCACGCACACGTGTGCGTGCGTGTGTGCGTGTGTTCGTGTGTGTGTGACACTGTCAGTCCCATCAGAGAACCCTTCAAGGGGAAACCAGGAGACCCCCACTCCTTACCAGTCCTAGAAGGCGTTCACATTAGGGCCACTGGCCCAGGTGGGGGAGACCACTGTTTTTTTACCCTTGTCCCCTCCAAAGGCTACAACGATGATTACTATGAGGAGAGTTATCTGAGCACCAGGATTTATGGGGAGCCTGAGGCCAAGGGCTTCCGCCAGCCAGTGACATCCTTCTCGGATCCTGACACCTTCCATCACCAGGTTAGCGAGCTGACTGTCACAGCTTGGGTGTGGCCTTCAGTCACAGCTGGGTGAAAAAATCCAGGCAGCTACTGAGAGCGAATGGTGGCTCCTAGGTCCTCAGAGAGAGTCAGCACATAGCTCTTTGGTCGAAGCCTGTTTTGGGGGTCCATCAAAACTATTTGATTAGGGCCTAGGTGTGTAGCTCAATAGTAGAGCACTTGCCTGGGAGTTGATGCCTAGTATCCCAAACTATAAAAAATTTGATGAGAAGCCAGGTGTGGTGGTGCATGTGCCTGTGCTTGCAGTACAGGAGGCTGAGGCAGGAGGATCCCTGAGCATTCCAGGCCAGCCTGGACTACATAGGGAGACTCTCAATTTTAAAAAAGACAGTGCCTGGGGTGTGGCCTGGGATCTGGGCTCATGTACTTTCAGAAAAGCCTGTGTGTGGGGGGGGTGTTGGGTACAGACAGCTGGGACAGTCTTCCTGAAGACAAGAGCCCAGGAGCCCGGTATGGTTGGGGCTGGGGGGGAGCAGGTGTTGATCTTTGAGCAGGGTCAGTGCAGGCAGGCCAAGACATTTGGTCTGAGGTAGGACAGGGCCGTTACTGCCTGCCAGGCTCCTGAGCATCTCTCTTGCAGGTGCGTGAGGAGAGCGTCTTCTCTGAAGAGGATGGCAGGGACAGGTGAGCAGTGCACAGGCCCAGGGTGGGGGCAGGCCCGGGGCTCAGCCCTCCTGGCCTACCTGCGCCCTTCTTTTGCTGCAGGGAGCGCCCTGTCTACGGCCGGGACAGTGCCTACCAGAGCATCGCGCACTACCGCCCCGCCTCCAGCATCTCCAGGGGGTCCGTGGGCTTCTCCTACTACCCGGGATCACCCACCTCTTCCGGGTCCTCATCCTCATCCTCTCCACCTTCGTGGCTCACCCGCCGGGCCATCCGGCCTGAAAAGCAGGCCTCTGCAGCGGTGGTGGCCCAGGAGCGCCGGGTCCCACTCTGGGGCCAGCTGGTACTCTTCTTGGTGTTTGCTGCCTTCCTGCTCTTTGTCTATTACTCCATACAGGCTGAGGAAGGCAACCCCTTCTGGATGGATCCCTGAGGGCCCCACTTGGAGCTGGCTCGGGGAGCCTGGCTGGCTGCCTTAGCAGTGTTCTGGGGGTGGGGGTGGGGTGTTGCTGTGTGTTCTAGCTTGGGGTGCCGGGCTTGCCCAGGGCAGTGCCTGCCCTGCCGCCTGGCCCTGCCTTCCTTGGGAGCCTCCCACCCCTCCTTGCCTCTGAGCCTTGAAACTGGGCCGAAACCTTGTCCTTCCAAGGGGAACATAATTGTTGTTCTGCATGCCACCTCTTGTTCATTGTCACCTGTTGTGGGATCAAGTAAAGGCCGCCCTGATACTGTTTTCATGGACACACAATAAAAGACCGTTTATTTTTACCGTGGCGGCACAAGTCCCTGGGTCCTGTGTGGCTGCTGCCTGGTTGGGTCTGCATCGTTGCCTCGGTCTTGGGAGTGGGAAGAAATGCTACCCGTAGATATGTTCCTGTTTCGTTTGTAGGTTTTATTTCCTGACTCATTTCCTGGAGCACTTGTGACTACTTAGAGACATGACTACCATATGACAAAGTGTGTTGACAACCAGTTTGGGGACACAGGTAAAGCTGTGTGGATAGTACTAACTGTAGGTATTTTTACACATTTGGAGGCACAGGGATGAAAAAGAAATGACATGCTAGGTGCTGGGTTATGCTCCTGTAATCACAGCACTCCCGGAGGCTGAGGCAGGAAGATTGCAAGTTGAAGCCCAACCTGGGCAACTTATCAACTTAGTAAGACCCTGTCTTAAAATTAAAAGGAACCGTGGGCCAGGTGTGGTAGCCCACACCTGTAATCCTAGCACTTGGGAGGCTGAGGCAAGAGGATCACTGTGAGTTTGAGGCCAGCCGGGGCTACATAGTGAGATCCTATCTCAAAAAAACAAAATGAAAGAAAAAACAACAGAAAACAAAAACACCATGGGATCCTGGTGATCGGTCATTGCTCAGCACCACAGGGGCAGGTGCACAGGATTGGTGGGAAGCAGAGCCATAGCCAGGGATCAGGCCCTGGCTTCAGTCCTCTGGCCTGTGACCTGCTCCTTGCTACAGGTGGCCACACTCAGCCCAGCCATGTGCAGTATCTGCACATGTGCCCCTGAGCAATCAGGGCTCTTGGCTGTCTTAGCCATGCAGTCTGGCAGGACAGGAACCCTCTTTATCTGCACCCTCGTCTCCCCAGTGCTTCTGATCCAGAAGTAATAGGTGGTTCTTGTGCATTTAAAACATATAGAAAAGGGACTACCGTGTGGTGTAGCTCAGTCCTTGCTTCAATCCCCAGCACCAAAAGTAAGACAAGCAGATAGGAACAAACCACTTCTTTCCTGAGTGCTCCTGTGACCTCAGCCTGCCTAATGGGCTGCCTCCCACTTGGCCCATTTCCCATCCCCCAGCAGCTACTTCGTGGACCCTAGGCCCCTCCCTTCTGCCCCTTGCTGCCTTAGGCAACACACAAGGTATTGAGGGCTGGTGCTACCACAAGGCCAAGGCCCTCATGATTCTCTGGGAGACCTGGGCATGCGTGGGCAGGAGGTGCCGCCTTCTCAAAGCACTGCAATAAGGACCTGGTGGCCACACCACTGCACCTGTGCGTGGGGTGCAAAAACAAGCAGTGAGTCCTCACAAGGACTTAGGGACACAGTGACACATCCTCCTACTCAGAAGTAGGAATGCTGAGAGGAAGGACTGAGTCATCGCTCGGGATTGCTGGGGGACAGGACCCGGACCCGTGGGGACCAGCAGAAATGCAGGGGCTCTGGCAGAAGCCCTGATGGCTTGGGCTGGTGGCCATCCTGAGGATGGGTGCAGGCACACTGAGGCTTCAGGACAGACCGACCTCAGGTCTCAGGCCCTGGATCTGCTACCCGAGGGGCGGGCACAGCAGGTGGCTGGGTGTATGTGGGAGCCATGCAGATAGCTGGCAGCAGAGAGGAGAAGCCACCCAAGGGTTTCAGTGTCCCCCTTTCTCATCTGTTCACTGTTCCAAGGACTCCAGGTCTCTACCTGGCCAAGGAGCAGACAGAAGATGGCTGAGGCTGTACCAGGTGGCACCATGCCCACCTTCCTGACCACTCAAACGGAAGGCCTCCACTGGCCCCAGTCCTCAGGGACCCGAGGGTGCCAAAGCCCATGTCCCACCCAGTCCCTAGCACTCGCAAGTGCTCAATCACAGGGACCTTGAGGAGGAGAGGCCCCAAAGGCTTCTGCGGTCACCATGGGGCTCCTGGGGCTCTAGTACCCCCAACTATCCCTGCTTCCCACACGGTAGGTCTCAGTGAGACTCTGAGCGGGGCGCTTTCCACTGTCCTTTGGTTGTCACCCTCCATTCCCCAGAGGGCAACATGGTGCCAGGAGAATACCACGTCTGCACTGGGTGCCACTGAGCCAGTGAAGAGCCCTAACAGCCAAGGGAGGAAGTTAGGATAGGACAAGGAGAGGGGACAGAAAGGAGAACCTATAGGGTTTCACCATCTTACCCAATGACCCAGCTCTTCGTGCGCCCTCCTGGGGGTGGGTTTTGAGGGGTACGCAGCCCTCTGACCTCTGCCGCCAACCCCAGCCAGGCAGGGCCCTATCTCACCGCCCAGTCACCAGGAGTCCAGGGCACACCTGTGCTTGCAGCGGCCAGGACGGAGCCCACCCCACGAGAAGGGGAACAGGTCCCGGGCACACCTCGGGAGAGGTGACAGGCCACTTGTCCCTGAGCCCACAGGGTAGTGGCCCAGCCCAAAACACCAGCCCCGAGCCCTATTGGGACACAGGTGTCCGGAGCAGGGGTCCCAGGCACAGGCCCTTCCAAGGCCGGACACACGTGCCCTGCTCAGACTAAGCAGGGGACCACGGGCTGGTGGCCTCCTGTGCAGAGCAGGCCCCAGAAGGAAGCTGTAAGCTCAGGCAGGACTGGGCACAGGGTTTCCAGCACAGCAAGCAGCCCTCGGCCCCCAACAGACGGCATCAGCCTGGCCAGACACCTCACCTCCGCCTCCTGGCCGCCCTGTGCCCCAGGCAATCTGGGAGGGGTGGGCAGGACTGGGCCCAGTGAGGAGCAGAAAGCCCCATGGGGAGACCAGGGAGAGCCAGGGTCCCGAGCTGGTGGGGGCCCACACAACACAGGACACCAGCCACAGGAGGGTCATGGGGAAGAGGCCCAGGGCCACCCAGGGCTCCGAGAGACAGGGCATCATGGCACAGGTCCCCCAAGTGCCTGGGTGCACCCCATCCCCACAAAGGGCCAGTGTGTGACATTTCCTGACACGACACCCAGGGCAGAGGCCACACAGGCCAGGACCCTCTGACCTCAGACGTCACTGATCCAAAGCAGGCAGCGCCGGAGGTGTGGGCAGCACCTTGGGAACAGGATGTCCCCAGAGAGGAGTCCTGTCCCCTCCCACCCCAGGTCCCCTGTGGGCAGAAAGGTACCCCGGAGCAGGAGCACCGGCTTCTGACTGCCCGGGAACAGCCTTGGAGGCTCTGGGCACAGGTGCCTGAGGGCGGCCACCCTAGGCACTACCTGGGACAGGGCATACTGGGGTGGCTCCTGGCACCCCCGGTTCTGGGACCCTGGTCACAGCGCTTGGAGCAGCTGCCCTGGGAAGCGGGAGGGAGGGTGCCGCGGGGCCAGAGGCCATCTGCCAGGTCGGGGCGGTGCAGGGTGGGGGGTGCAGTGGGGATGATGCGCATCTGCAGAGCAGGCCACGGGGACGGCACGGCCTGGCAAGGTGCCGGGCAGCTGGGAGGGGGCGCGGCCCCTCCCTGGTCCTCAGCCAGATCCCCAGGGCTGGGAAAGGCGAAGTGGCTATGTCAACACGAGGGGACAGGTGGGACATCGAGGGGACACGTGGCCCAGGAGAGCGGTGGCATACTGAGCTCGAGTGTGTCTTGGGGAGCCCAGGACCCTTGGGCTGACACCCTGGCTGAGGGACTGTCCCTGCCACGTCAGGTCCCACTGGGGAGGAGAAGGCACAGCCCTCTGCCTGCCCCCACGCCCAGCTTCAAGATGGGCAAGGCGGTTTGGGGGGTGGTCAGGAGCTGTCACCGGAGGCCAGGGGGTGCCCAGCGGTGACAACCAACAGGAAAAGTATGCGCCAGCCGCAGACACTGCGTGACCAACTCCGAGCCACCCAGGCGTCATCAGCGGGAAGTCCCCTGGCCAGGGAGCAGCAAGCAGGAAGGAGGCCACTGTCACCAGAGAAAGGTGACAGAGAGGGTCTTCGGGCCCAGAGGAAAGCCCCCGCCTGCCCACGCCCCAGGCCCCAAGGGTCCCGGTGTGAGATGTCAGAGTCCAGGGCCCAGAC
>NW_004624946.1:735242-751760 GCF_000247695.1 Heterocephalus glaber | reverse complement strand
TTTTTTTTTTTTTTGGTACCAGGGATCGAACTCGGGACCTTGTGCTTGTGAGGCAGGCGCTGGAACCACTGAGCTAAATCCCCGGCCCCGAAGCTATTGTGAATGGTATTGTTTTCCTCATTTCTTTCTCGGGTGCATGATTGGTATAGAGGAACACTATTGAGTTTTTGATGTTGATTTTGTATCCTACTACCTTGCTGAATTTTGTTTATTAGTTCTAAGAGTCTTTTGGTGAAATTCTTTGGGTCTTTTGTGTAAAGAATCATGTAATCTGAAAAGGAATAGTTTGACTTATTCTTTCTCTTGACTGAATGTTTTGGCTAAATTTTTGACTACTTTATTGAACAGGGGTGAGAGTGGACGTTTTTATCTTGTTCCTGATTTTAACGCAAAGCTTTCAGGTTTTTCCCATTTAGTGTGATGTTGGCAGTGGGGTTGTCATAAATGGCTTTATCAGTTTTGTTTTGTTTTTTGGTACCGGGGATGGAACTTGGGTCCTTCCGCTTGTGAGACAGGTGGCGGAACCACTGAGCTAAATCCTCAGCCCCAGCTTTATCAGTTTGGAGTAAGGTCCTTGTATACCTATTTTTGTCAGAATTTTTTGTGAGTAGATTTTGGATTTTGTCAAAGGCTTTTTCTGCATCTGTTGAGATGATAGTGTGATTTTTTTTCCTTGCTTCTTTTATGTGATGGTTTACATTTATTGTTTTTTTGTACGTTGATGGTCACATAGGCCGCTTCCAAGATGTAGCTATTATGAGCTGTGCTGCTATAAACATGGGTGTGCATGGATCACGGTAACATGATGTCTTTAACTCTTTCAGGAAGATGCCTAGAAGGGGAATAGCTGGGTCAAATGGAATTTCTAGTTTTACATTTTTGGGGACTCTCCACACTGATTTCCACAATGGTTATACTAGTTTATATTCCCACCAACAATAGACAAGGGTTCCTTTCCCCCAACATTTGTTATTAGTTGATTTCTTGATGATGTCCACTCTTTCTGGAGTGAGATGCAATCTCGGTGTGGTTTTAAATTGCATTTCTCTAATTGCCAGTGATTTTGAACATTTTTTCATGTATTTTTTTGCCATTTGTACTTCTTCATCTGAGAAATGTCTGTTCATTTCAGATGCCCAATTTTTTGATTGAGTGTTTAAATTTGGGGGGGGGGTCTAATTTTTTTGAGCTCTTTATATATTCTAGGCAGCACTCCTTTGTCTGAGGAGTAGCTGGCAAAAATTTTTCCTGTTCTGTAGGTTGTCTCTTCATTCAGTTGGTGGCTTCCTTTGTGGTGCAGATGCTTTTTATTTTTATTTGGGTTTTTGAGAGAGGGTCTTGCTATGTAGTTCAGGCTGGCCTTGGACTCACTGTGTAGCCAGGCTGGCCTTGAACTCTCGATGATCCTTCTGCCTCAGCCTCCTAAGTGCTGGGATTACAGTGTGTGCCACCATGCCCAGCTATTTGATAAAAACCATGCCTTTTTTTTAAATCACTGTAGCTTTGTAGTATAATTTGAAGTACAGGATTGTGATGCCCCCTGCCTTGCCTTTGTTGGATTGCTTTTGCTACTCTAGGTCTCTTCTGGTTTCATATGAATTTTAGGATTGTTTTCTCTAGTTCTGTGAGGAATGCTATTGGTATTATTCTTATTTTTCTAGGCCCTTGAAGTGTGTGATTAGGTTATTTATTTCTGTTTTTCTGATGTGAGCATTCACAGCTATAAATTTCCCTCTTAGGATTGTTTCATTGTATCCTATAAGTTCTAGTGTGTTGTATTGGCATTATCATGTGATTCTAGGAACTAATTTCTTCCTTAATTTCATCTGTGACCCATTGATTATTTAAGAGGGTATTGTTTAATTTCCATAATTTCTTTTTTTTTTTGGTACCGGAGATCAAACTGGGGACCTTGCGTTTTCGAGGCAGGAGGCAGAACCACTGAGCTAAATCCCTGGCCCAAATTTCCATAATTTCTTTGGGTTTTTTTGTTAGAGATTTCTAGATTTGTTGCACTCTGATCTGATAATATGCATGAGATAATGTAAATTCGTTTTTTTTTTTTTTTTGGCTTTTTGAGACAGGATCTTGCTGTGTAATTCAGGCTAGCCTTGAACTCACTATGTAGCCCAGGCTGATTTCAAACTCATGGCAATCCTCCTGCCCCAGCCTCCCGAATGCTGGGATTACAGGTGTGCACCATCACGCCTAGCCTCTTCTTGTATTTATTTAAGCATGCTGTATGAGATAAATATGTGGTCTATTTTGGAGCAAGTTCCATATGCTACTGAGAAGAATGTGTATTCTGTTATCATTGGGTTGAACAGCCTGTAGATACCTGTTAAGTCCATTTGTTTGAAAGTGTAGTTCAACTCTTGATATCTACTGATTTTTTGGTCTAGTTGATCTGTCTGTTTGAGGGGTATTGAAGTCCTTCACTGTAATTGTGTTGTTGTTTATCCCTTTTTTATGTCCAGTTGTGTTTGTTTTATGAAATTAGATGCACCAGTATTTGGTGCATATATATTTATAATTGTTACCACTTCTTGTTGAATTATTCTCTTAACCAATATATAGTGAGCTTCTTTGCCTGTTTTGATCAGTTTTAGCTTGAAATTCACTTTTTCTGATAATAAGATAACTACTCCTGCTTGGAAAAATAAATCCCACATCCCCAGAAACCAACAAAGAAAAAAAATGAGTCCAAACAGTTTCTTTGCATGTTTTAATGGAGTAGTTTCGTTCCAGAGCCTGTAGTATTGGAATCCTCCAGGTATGGGGGAAGGATGGTGAGTCACAAGTAGGGCCTGTTTTGTTTCCACACTCACTCTTTTGTGTGTGAATGCTGAGTCCTGCCCCACCTTTCCTGCTGGGCATGGTCGGTCAATGGTGTCTGCCCAGTTTCCCTGTCTTTCCGTGAGCCCCAAGTCACTGCTATGGGCTCATGAGGTGCCTTCCTGTCCAGCAGCCCCTCTGCCTGCACACCTCAGGCTGTGGCAACCGTCCAGGCCAAGGTGTATCCCTGATCACGTTGGCAGGTGGAGAGGCAAACAGACCACTGAGCTCTGTGCTGGAAGTAGGCAGCTGGGTGGTGGAGTAGGGGTCAAGCAGTCCACTGGATGTAAGGCCAGCACTTTCAGGCCCAGCCCCTGGGAAAACAGTGCTCAACTGGCCTGGCTTCTCACCATGGAGGACAGGACCACCATGTGCTTCCTGGTCTGAGCTCGCTACTGCTTTAACTTCTCAACAGGTCTATGTCTAGCCTGTGCCTGCACCCTCTCTGCAACTGTCTCCCCCTCAGTTACTGCCGGAAGATGACTACAGAAACCCTGAAGTGTAAGTTGTTCTCTGATTTCTCATTCCCCAAGTAGCTCAGTCTTAAACAATTAACTCCTTCCCCCAAATGGCTTCTGATGAATCACACTCAGTTAGGGGCACTGGATTAGATTTCTTCTACTCTAGCTTACCATGTGAAAGGAGTTACTTTCAGAATAAAACCCCATGCTGTTTTTGCAGTGTTCAATAACCATGGGCTTTTCTCAGGGCTTGTGCTGCTGGTCTCTTATTTCTCCTGGGGCTGCCAAGCTTATCCAGGCTTAGCTTGCGTTTGTGGCTATAGGCCTTCCACCCTGGGAGCCGGGATGCATTCCAGCTTGCTTCCTTCTTTTCCCTATGTTGTGTTCAGTTTCTTTGTGATTTTTAGTTTTCTTGTTAGCTCTTTCTTAATTCCTGGCACACTTCTTCCTTTTCTCTTGTGTGATGTGTCATGTTTCATGTGTCATGAGTTCAGGTCCTGGACAGACTGTGATATGCTGTCAGATTTCACACCACCATCTTATTTCTCCTTGTTTTTTGAGATGGGGGGGGGTCTGTCTTTGTTGCCCAGGCTGGCCCAGAACGCCTGGCCTCAAGTGAGCCACCTGCCTCAGGCTCTCAAGTAGTGGGAATACAGGCATTGGCCATCATGACTCCTTCCCCCCCCCTTTTTTTTTAAGTCAAGCAAGTTTCATTTTTTTACCCCTAGGTTATTTGGATGTCATGTATCTGGTTTTTGTTCTCCTAGTGGTTATCTTTAAATTTTTCACTAGCATATTTTCCCCTCAAGTTTGAGTTTTATATTGTATATGTAAAATTCCCTCCTAGAACAAGTCATAGTCATATCTTTATTTTTCCTATTTACAGCTTGCTGTGTAAGTGATTAGTTTTTGCATTTGTCAGTGGTATACATGAGTGTAGCTTAAAGCAGAGAGCAGCAAACTTTTCAGTAATAGGCCAGGTAGTATTTTAGCCCACATGGTCTTTGTCATAGCTAATCACTCTCATTTGCGGTAATGCCCTCCTTGTAGCATGAACGCAGCCATAAGCAAGAGGGAAATGAAGGAGTGTGGCTATGTGCTAATAAAACTTTGTTTATGGACACGGAGATTTTGAATTTCATATGATTTTCCCATGTTATGAAAAATATGCCTACTTTTGATTATTTTCAACAATTTAAAAACATTAAAACCATTCCTAGCTCTGAGGCCATACAGAAATAGTCAGTGGGTTGCTGGGTGTGGTGGCGCATGCCTGTCATCCCAGCACTCGGGAGGCTGAGGCAGGAGGATCGCCTCAAGTCTGAGGCCAACCTGGGCTAAATCGTGAGTTCAAGGCCAGCCTGGACTATAAAGTAAGACCCTGTCTAAAAAAAAAGAAAGAAAAAAAAAAAAAGAAAAGAACTAGGGAGTGGGCCTTCAGAGTGTTGTCTTCAGTGCATTTTCTGCCAACCCTAGTTCAAAGCCTTACGTACGTATACGTCTTTTATTACAATACAGTTAGTAATTCTCAGCTGATATGCTCACCTGATATCCACTCTGCAGAATCAACCACTTTCAATCCTTTTTAGCTCTTTGTCTTAGCAGTTCTGTAAACAATTTGTTTATAATGCCATTCTCTGTTTTCATATATTAGGAATTATTGGTTGCCTTCTCACAATCAAAGATGATGATGTAGCTCTTTCACCTGGCCCTCCCTAAACACCACGCCTCTCTTCCCCAAATTCTACTATGGTACATGAAGATTTCAGTTAGGGCATTTCTTAGTGGTTAGCAAGTGCATGGAAACACTACTCACAACTGAGTAATTACTGTGATTCCTTTTCCTTTCTCTCCCAACTTTTTTGTTTTCCTTGGAGTCAACGCTTGTACTCCCAAAGCCCTTTTGTTTGTTCTGTGGTGCTTAATTGCTAGTTCAGCACTTCCCCAGCTGTCTAAATCTCCTATCCATTTGGTCAAAGAGCTCCAGCATTTTAGTAGTTTCATTCCCTCGAGCTCTGTTGGAGCTTCTTGACTTGCTGTTCAGGCCTGCTGCCTATCATCCTAGACATGGTGTTTACCTCTGTATTGGCTTGAGATCCCATTTTCACTTCTCTGGTTGTGATGGTGCAGTATCTAAAAAAAGAAAAAGAAAAAGAAAAAAAGAAGAGGTAAACTGAGTCCTCTCATGTCTGAACATCTCTTTAAACTCACATTAAAAGCTGTAGCTATAGCTCAGTGTTAGAATGCAAGTTTACTATGTGGAAGGCTTTGGGCTCTACCCAAGCTCCATAAATAAAAACAAAACCTTCCTAAACTCACAATTGATGGTTTGTGTATAGAATTCTAGGTTGGAAAATCATTTTTCCCTCAGAATTTTGAAGGCATTATTTTATTGTCTTCTAATTCCTTATGCTGTTCCTGAAAAGTCTGAAGACACTCTGATTTCTGATTGACTGTCACCTTTTTTCTCTCCAACAGTTTTTCTCTCAACATATTGAAGAAATTATTCAGCCATCTCCTGGATTTCACTGATGATATTGAGAAGTCAACTTGCCGTCTAACCATCATGATTTTCCAGGTAATCAGCTTTTTTCCTCTGGCTGCTTTTAATATCTTATGTCTAGGTTTGGATCTGCTTGCTTTTCCTACTTGGGATTTATTGGGCTTCTCAAACTTGTAGATTTATGTCTTTCATTAGTATTTGAATATTCTTGGGGAGTATCTCTCCAAATATTGTCACTACTTCATTGTCTTCTATCTGTGGCATAGCGATGAGATTTTTTTTTTTTTTTTTTTTTGGTACCGGGGATCAAACTCGGGTCCTTGTGCTTGCGCAGCAGGCAGAGAAACCACTGAGCTAAATCCCCAGCCCTCTTTAGTTCTGTTCCATGATTGATTTGGTTTTTTTGTTTTTTGGTACGGGGGATCAAACTCAGGACCTGACACTTGCGAGTCAGGCACTGGAACCACTGAGCTAAATCCCTGGCCCTATGATTTATTAATATATTCTGCAGTTATTTCAGATCTGCTATTGAATCCATATATTTAACATTTCAAAACTTTTTTTTTGTACTGGAGATCGAACTCATGGCCTTATACTTGCGAGGTAGGCGGTGGTGCCACTGAGCTAAATCCCCAGCCCTTTCAAAACTTTTTAAAATTGGAAAGCTGGCATATGTACCTAAAAGTGCAGAAAATATCAACATATATTTTGAACAATAATGAAAATATGAATACATATTTACTATTCAGGTGAAGCACCCCAGCCTCCATGTTTCCTCCCACCACAATCTCCTCTCATCCTAGTAGGGACCCCTGTCCTGACATTTATGCTATTCATGTCCATGCTTTGTCTTTGTAGCGTCGCCAGCTGCTAGGCATCTCTACACAATATTACTTAGTTTTACTTGCTCTTGAAATTTATATAAACAGAACCATATGTGGTGTGAATTTTCCTGTTTGGCTTCTTTCAACATTGTGCTTGTGAGATTCATTCATGTTTCCCATGGCAGTAGCTCCTTTCCTTTGCTATATAGTAGTGTGTTGCTGAATATTTAACAATTTACTTGTGTTTTCTGCTCTTGGTGGGAAGGTAGTTTGTCATAGTTTGTCATAGTTACTGGGAACATAGGTGACCAGTCTGTAGGGATATTGCTGACAAATGCAATAGCTGGGGCATTGTGGTATGCACGTCTTTTGATTTATACTCCTACTTAATGCTTTCCTGCAGGGGCTGCACCAGTTTGTTCTCCCAGAAGTAATGATTGAGAGTTCCTATTGCTCCATATCCTTTCCAACATTTATTACCATTAGTTTGTCTGAGTTTTGCCAATTTTCTGGTTGTGTAGTACTACCACACTGTGTTTTTGAAATTGATGGATTGAGCTGGGAGTGGTGGCATATGCCTGTAATCTCAGCACTTGGGAGGCTGAGGCAGGAGGATCACCACAAGTTCAAGGCCCACCTGGAATATGTAGTGAGACCTCATCTCAAAAAAGAAAAAAAAAAGATGGATAATTTACATATAATACAATACACAGAACCAAGCTGTCTATTACAACATAGTCACTTCTGACTTGCCACCAGGAGAGCATTTTCAGATGGCAAATTGTCATGAAAGTGCTTACACTTCCAGAGCAGAAACAGAAGAGATGCTGCACCTGCTCCAGTCCCGCCTACCTTTTCCAGCGCCTCATCCTCCCCTCTGCCTGATTTGCCATCTTGATTTACAGGTGAGAAACTGAGCCTCAGAGTGGTTTCTTGTTCAAAGTCTCAGTGTAATAGAGGCAGGATGTGAGCTGGGTTCTATTCAAAGGCAGCGTTATCCCTCACCATGTGAAAGACTCATTTACAATGGAATTTTCTTTTATTCTTTTTTATTTTTTATTAGTACATGTTTGTGATACATAATACATTCATTTTGGGGAGTTGATACCTACACATATTGCATCTTAGTCCTTTTTAATTCTTCTTGCCCTCACCTCTCTCTCCTTTCCCTCTATTCTTAGATCCCTTCCCATCTGCAGAAGGTCTACCTCTGTCTTCTATTGTCTGTCTTTTATTTTGTTTTTTAAGTTATTTATACACTGAGTTTCTGAGTGTATTTCTTTCTAAATATAAGATAAACCATGTGACATTGAAGCTTGTGTGTCTGGTTTATTTCGCTTAACACGATAGTCTTCAGGTACATCCATTTTCCTACAAATGTCAAGTTTGTCCTTCTTTATGGCAGAGTAGTGCTCCATTGTGTGTAATAACACATTTTCTTTATCCATTCATCTGCTGATGGACATATAGGCAGCTTCCTAGATTTAGCTATTATGAGTTGTGCTGCTATCAACATGGATGTGCATGGATCACTGTGGCGTAGTATCTTTAACTCTTTTGGGAACATACTGTAGCACGTAGAAACTGAATAGCTGAGTAAAATGGGATTCCTAACTTTGGTGTGTTTTGGACTCTCCATACTGATTTCCATAGTGGTTGTACTAGTTTACATTCCTACCAACAATGAAGAAGGTCTCCTTTTCCCCACCACTTAACCAGCATTTCTTATTTTCTGAGTTTGTGATGATGGCAATTCTTCCTGGAGTAAGGTAGAATCTCAATGTTGTTTTAATTTTCATTTCTTGTCTGGGCATGGTGGCACACACCTGTAATCTCAACACTCAGGAGGCTGAGCCAGGAGAATTGCCTAGAATTTGAAGCCAGCTTGGGCTACATAGTGAATTCAAAGGCAGTCTGGACTCCATAGCGAGAGCCTGTCTCAAAAAAGAAAATGTTTAGATTTTTGATTTGTTTTTATTTTATTTTAGTACATGGTGAGAATTATGGGTCTAGATTTAGTTACTGCATGTGGATAACCAATTTTCCCAGCACCATTTGCTAAAGAGGTTATCTTTCCTTTTAGGGAAGTGATGGCAAACCTTTTAGAACTTTCAATGATACAAATAAGCTACTGGGTCACGTATGCCATAGGTTTGTCACCATTGCTCTAGGTTTTTGGCCCCTTTGTCAAAGATTAGACTGCTGAATGTGTCTGGGGCTGTTTCTGCATTCTCTGTTCTGTTCCACTGATCTGTGTGTCTGTTTTGTGCCAGTACCATGCTGTTTTTATCACTGTAACTTTGTAATATGACTTGAAAACTGGGATTGTGATGCCTCCTACTTTGTGCTCTTGTTGCTCAGGATTGCTTTTGCTATTTTGGGCTTCTTCTGGTCCAATTTAAATTTTAGGATTTTTTTTTCTGATGAATGCCATTGGTATTTTGATTGAGATTGCATCAAATCTATGTATCAGTTTTGAGAGTATGGCCATTTTGACTCTATTGGTTCTGCCTATCTAGGAACAGGGGACGTCTTTCCATTTTCTGATGTCCTCTTCAATCTCATTTTTCAGAGTACTGTAGTTTTCATTATAGAAATCTTTCACTTTCTTGATTAGGTAGATTCCTAAGTATTTGATTTTTTTTAGTTTTTAATTTTTTGAGGCTATTGTAAATGGTATTGTTTTTCTAATTTCTTTCTCAGTGGGTTCATTATTGGTATAGAGGGACACTATTGATTTTTGTGTATTGATTTTGTATCCTGCAGGCTACCTGACTGAATTTATTAGTTCTAAGAGTCTTTTGGTGGAATTTTTTGGGTCTCCTATGTAAAGAATTGTTTTATATGTGAAAAAGGATAGTGTGACTTCATCCTTTCCTATACGGATGCCTTTATTTCTTTTTCTTGCGTGAATGCTCTGCTAAAGTTTCAAGTATTCTATTGAATGGGAATGATGAAAGTGGGCACCTTTGTCTTCTTCCTGATTTTAGAAGAAAGCTTTCCACTTTTTCCCATTCACTGTGATGTTGGCATTGGGGTTGTCATAAATGGCTTTTGTCAGTTTGGAACAAGTCCTCCTATACTTATTCTTGTCAGTTTTTTTTTCTTTTTTGTACCAGGGATCGAACTCAAGACCTTGCTCTTGTGAGGCAGATGGTGGAACCACTGAGCTAAATCCCCGGCCCAGTTTTGTTTTGTTTTGTTTTTATCATGGATGGATATTGGATTTTGTGATTTTTGCCCTCGTTTCTCTTTATGTGATGTATTGCATTTATTGATTTATGTAGGTCTGTTTGCCAGTATGTTGTTGAGAATTTTTGCATCTGTGATCATAGTTCTCTTTTCTTGTTAAGTCCTTGTTCAGTTTTGGTATCAGGGTAATTCTAGTTTACACGAAATAGTTTAGCTGGACTTCCCTTTCCGTTTCATTACAGTTTAAGGAGTATTGGTGTTAGATTTTCTCTGAAGTTCTTGTGGAATTCAGTGGTGAATCCACTGGGTCCTGGGCTATTCTTTGTTGGTAGAGGTTTTATTTATTGTTTGTTTGTTTTCTTTTTTATATAGTCTGTAGAGTTTTTACTATTGCCTCTATTTTGTTACCTGTCATTTTTCTATTCAGGGTTTTTATATCTTAGTTCAATATTGGTAACTCATATGGATTTAGAATTTCTCTATTTCTTCTAGGTTCTCCATTTTATTGGAATATACATTTTTGGAGTACTTTTTTATATTCCTTTGGATTTCAGCGGTGTCGGTTGTGATTTTGCATTTTACATTTGTAATTGCATTGATATGGGTTTTGGTTGAGGGTTTATCAATCTTGTTTATTCTTTCAAAGAACCAACTGCGTTTTTGTCTTTCCTTTTTTTTTTTTTTTTTTGAGACAATGCCTCACTATGTAAGCCAGATTGGCTTCGAACTCACATTTATCCTTGTGAGCCTCTTCAGTGCTGGGATTACAGTTGTGGGCCCTCACACCCAACACCTAACTTTGATTCATTCAGCCTTTGTGTATTATTTTTTTTTAGTCCCAGTTTCATTGATTTCCACTGTCATTTTTATAATTTCTTCTCTGGTATTAATTTCAGATTTGGATTGCTCTCTTTTTTTGGTACCGAACTCGGGTCCTTCCACTTTCGAGGCATGTGGCGGAACCACTGAGCTAAATCCCCGCCCTGGATTGCTCTTGTTTTCCTAGGACCTTGAGATGCATCATTAGGTTATTTGGGATTGCTCAAATTGCTCTTTTTATGTGCGCATTTACAGCTATAAGCTTTCCTCTTAAAACTGCTTTCATTGTGTCCCATAGTCCTGGCACATTGTGCTTCCATTGTCATTTGTGTAGGCAATACAATATATGGTTGCTTTTTTTTTTTTTTTGGTACTGGGGATCAAACTCAGGACCTTGCACTTCTGAGGCAGGCAGCGGCACCACTGAGCTAAATCCCGGGCCCCTGCATTTTGTTTTTTGATCCAACCTGCCAGTCTGTCTTTTGATTGGGGATTGAAGACTATTGACAGAGACATTATTGTAAGGTATTTATTGAATCTTGTGATTGCATTAGTTTTCCAGTGCTAATTCCTTTGTTTTTTTACCTTTTTTTTAATTACTCTCCCAGTTAGATGTATAATTTCCTTTGGGCTCTTTGGTGCTGGTGGCCTCCCTGTTTCTGTCTAGGATTCTCTTGAGTACTTTTTGCAATGCCCATTTAGTGGTCATGTATTTCTTTAGGGTTTCTTTGTCATGGAAAGCATTTACTTCTCTGTCAGTTTTTGAAGGGTGATTTTTCAGGCTATAGAAGTCTGAATTGACAGTTGTTTTCTTTTGAGGCTTGAAAACTTTTGCTCCAAGTTTTCCTGGCCTTTAAAGTTTGTTGTAATTCTAATAGGCTTGCCTATTTGCTGCTTTTTCTTAACAGCTTTCACTATTTTCTCCTTTTGTAAATTTCTGGAATTTTTTTTTTTTTTTTTGTACCAGGGATTGAACTCATGACCTTGCACTTGCAAGGCAGACGCAGTACCACTGAGCTAAATCCCTGGCCTGAATTTCTGGAATGTTGATTATATTATACTGTGGAGAGGTTCTTTTCTGGCCATGGCTCCTTGGTGTTCTATATGCCTCCTGTAGTTTAATATTTAATTCTTTCCCTAGATTTGGATAATTTTCTGCTGTGATTTCAGTGAATAAAATTTCTATATCTTTTGAGTCATCTTTTCATTTTTTCCTTTATTCTTATAATGCTAATGTTTTCTTTTTGAGTTATTTGGTAGCTGTTGCATTCAACTTGCATGTTTTGTTGTCGTTTTTAGGGTATCACTGAGTTTATGACCTAGTATATCCGCTTTGTCTTCAATTTCTGAGACTCTGTCCTCATATTGGTCATATCTGTTAGCCATCCTTTCTGTTATATTTTTCATATCTTATATTTTGCTTGCTTTCTTTTTATAATTCCTAATTCTTTTTTTTTTTTTTTTTTGGTACCGGGAATTGAACTCAGGTCCTTGCGCTTGTGAGGTAGGTGGCAGAACCACTGACTGAGCTAAATCCCCGGCCTGTATAATTCCTAATTCTTTACCAGACTAGTAAAGAATATTGTATTGTCTTGTTTAACTCAATTTGTTTATTATTTGTTTCTTCTCTAGGCTCATTAAACATTTTATTAATAAAAAGTCCTTTATTTAATAAAGTTCTCTTTAAGCTTGCTGAACATCTTATGAAATTGCTTATGTGCTTCTTCTTTGAGCTCTTCAAACATTTAGATCATTTGATTTTGAGTTATTTGTCTGTTATTTCCTCCACTTCAGTGGACATGAGATTGACCTGTGGGAGGCTAAGGGTTTTTGTAGGCATCTTGGTGCCTTGCTTTCACATATTTCTATTGTTTTTGTGCTGCAAGGTGAAGAACAGTTAAGCCAGAGACTTTATCCCTACTGTGGACATCTCTTTAGTTAGGTTCTGTCTTCCTGTGATGTGACCTTGGGTTCTGCTATGTTTTGGTGTTTATACTCCTCTTCAGCATACTCAGTGTGATATTTGAGGGCATTCTTAGTGTCCAGCCATCTTCTGGGGACTTGATCCCCAGCACCACATAGAGAGGAGAAAACAAACCACAGTAATGATGATGACACAAAGACAGATGAGATATTAGTATACAATAAAAACCAATTAACGGCAATAGCTGTGCCACCATTGGCAGTAGCAATCAGCAATAATGATAGAGTCAGAGACAAACTAGATATCCGCATAACATGAGAACCAATAAAAGTTACCTCTGAGCTGAGGATTTAGCTCAGTGGTTCCGCTGCCTGCCTCACAAGCGCAAGGTCTCGAGTTCGATCCCTGGTACCAAAAAAAAAAAGAAAAAAAAGAAAAGAGAAACAAAAGTTACCTCTGAGCCACCATTATCAATAGAAAAGAGATCTACAATGATAACAGAGACCCAAAGACAAACCGAATAGCGTCATACAGTAAGTATCTACTAAAGGTAATAACTATACCACCATTAACACAGGAAAGAGTTCAGCAGTAGCTGCATTTAGCAACTAAGTATCTAAAAAATTAATACTACTTAATTGTAATAATAAAAATGGAGGAGATGGGGAAAGAGAAAAATAAAAGAAGTAAAATTTGAAAAAAATGATAGGAAGATGAGAGAGAGAAAAGTGAGATAAAGAATTCAAATGAAGAATAAAAGAAAATAGCACTAGGTAAAAGTAACAGAACAATAAGAAAAGTAAGAAAAAGAATAAAACAAGGAAGAAAAGAAAAAAAAAGCACTCCCCTTTCCCTGAAAACAAAGAAAAAGAAAAATGAGCCCTCCATGTGTTGGGTGAGAGGTTTCTTTCCAGAGCCTGTGGTATTGGAATCCTCCAGGTATGGGGGAAGGATGGTGAGTCACAAGTAGGGCCTGTTTTGTTTCCACACTCACTCTTTTGTGTGTGAATGCTGAGTCCTGCCCCACCTTTCCTGCTGGGCATGGTCGGTCAATGGTGTCTGCCCAGTTTCCCTGTCTTTCCGTGAGCCCCAAGTCACTGCTATGGGCTCATGAGGTGCCTTCCTGTCCAGCAGCCCCTCTGCCTGCACACCTCAGGCTGTGGCAACCGTCCAGGCCAAGGTGTATCCCTGATCACGTTGGCAGGTGGAGAGGCAAACAGACCACTGAGCTCTGTGCTGGAAGTAGGCAGCTGGGTGGTGGAGTAGGGGTCAAGCAGTCCACTGGATGTAAGGCCAGCACTTTCAGGCCCAGCCCCTGGGAAAACAGTGCTCAACTGGCCTGGCTTCTCACCATGGAGGACAGGACCACCATGTGCTTCCTGGTCTGAGCTCGCTACTGCTTTAACTTCTCAGGTGACAGTCTCTGGTGACTGTCTCCCACCCAGTCACTGTGGTAGGGTGGCCCCAGAGACCCTGAAGTTTATAGTTGTTTTGTGATTTCTGATCCCCAGAGTAGCTCAGTCTTGAACAACTAACGCCTTCCCCAAATGGCTCACAAACATGGTGGTGCTGCACTCCCTTTCTTCCTCAATGCCAGCCGGCCACGTGGAAGGCATCTCTTTCAGAGTCAAACTGCACGCTGTATTTGCAGCTTACAACGCCATGAGCTGTCTTAGGGCTAGCAGTGCTGGACCTGTTCCCCAGGGGCTGCCGCCCCTCTCCGGGTCACCTTGATCTGCAGAGTCAGGTTCCCTCCCAGGAGCTGGGGCCAGTGCTTCTTTTCTCTCATTGTCCTCAATTTCTCCAGTTTCCCTGTGATTTCTAGTGTTCCTGTTGGCTCTTTCCTGATTCCCGAGCTCGCCTTCCTCTTTTCTTGCTGAGTTGTTGTTCTGGGTGTCTAGATCCAGGTCCTGCAGAGGCTGTGTGCTGGTCCTCAGCTGCCATTTTCCCTCTCCATTACAATAGCATGGACTGTTCTGTGACAGTGGAGAATGTACCTGGCTGTAGCACATGGTCGGCCCTCAGGAATTCATGTATGGAACGAATGATTGCATGAAGCAGTGAACCTGTTAGGTTGCACATCTCTCTGCCTACCTCTCCTGTCTCCCTGGAAGTAGCAATGTGCAAGCCATGTGGGTTTGTGGGAATGAGTTTATTTGTACTTCACAAGAAATGTTCTTTATGAGACCTACAACTGGTAATTGTTGGAAGATAACAACAAGGAAGCTGGAGGATGATACCGCGGATGTAGAGGGGACATTCACCTGTGAAGTGAGAAGTCAGGTGCTGGAAAGGAGGGGAGGGTCCCCCTGCACACGTCAGCGTCCATGCACACGCATGTTTTCATGGAGTGAGGACGTCTGTGTCCAAGGCTCCTGCCGTTGCGGCTCACAGAACACCCTTTTGTGATTTCTTGTTTTCCACTGCAGAAAGAATACACCAGGGATCCAAGGGCGAGCCTCCCCCGCCATGTGCCTTCCCGCAGGTTCCTGTCATCCAGCGAGGATGGCCCTAGCAGCCACTCTGGCCACTCCAGCCTGTCGGAGAGGGATGTCACCCGAAGCTTGCAGAAAGGCATTAGGCACCGCATCCTCTACCTGTCCGAGCAGCTGAGGGTGGAGAAAGCCAGCCAGGATGAGAACATGATGAACTACCTCAAGCTGGTGACCAGCGCTGACCGTCACCAGGCCGCACATATCTGGCAGGCCTTTGAGAGGGTGAACCAGCACACCTCGGCCACCATCTCGAACATTGAGTGCCGGCTCCGCCAGTGCTACCAGCAGCTCCTGGAGCTAGAGGGTCACAGGCCCAAGGGCCCAGCACTCAAGGCAGACATTGGCCTGGATGACCGTGAACAGCCAGGTGGGCCTGGCATTGCTGGAGCCTGTGTGCCGGAGACTTACCCCTCCTGTCCCAGTTGGCAGCGAGCACTTTTGCTGCACAGGGCAAAGGAGGAGCTGGCAGAGGTCAGGAGCTCATGCTCAAGTCTGCAGGGGGCCTACCAGCGCCTCCAGGACAAGTATCTGACAGACTTGCCTGTGTCACTGGAGTCCCTTCAGGAGCACAGGTACAGGTGAGGCGAGCCCCTTCCCTCCCTCTGCCCCGGGGACCTGCCTGTAGCCTGGGGCGGGGCCACTGGTAATGTGGTAGTGTAGAGTCTTCGGATATGGCTTTTGTGCCTGCCTGGCGTGTTCAAGGTTGTGGCATGCACCAGACCTTCCTTTTTTCCTTGGCTGAATACCCCCTACTTTTTGTCTCTCTGGCCCACGTTGACAGACATCTGGGCTGTGTATTAACTGCCTTCCCGTTTCTGGGACAAAGTACTCACCCACAACTTCCAGAAGGAGAGGTGTGTTTGGGCTCATAGTTTTCGGAGGGTTCAGTCCAAAGTCAATGGGCTCCAAGGCAGGGATGGCACAGCAGAGTGCTCGCTGGCTCATGGGAGGCTCGTGGGAGGGTGCTCACCACCTGGAAGCCTGGAGTCAGGAAGAGAAGGGAGGAGCCAGGGCTGAGAGCACACCTTTGCGTCCTAGTGGCTGGCCTCTTGTCACCAAGGCCCCTCCCCTCCGAAACCTGGACCCGTTGTTTACAACTTTTGCTGCTTGTGCGAAACTGCTGTGAACGCTGGCTCCCTGGCTCTTGTGCAGGCGTGAGTTCTTTGGGGTCTCCTCCTGCAGTGGGATTGCTGTGGCCTGTGGGGGCTCTCGGTGTACCGTTCGGAGGGACTGCCAGGTTGGCTCCCATGGACTGTGCCAGTTACCTTTCCACCGGCTATGCACTAGGCTTTGCTCTTTTCTTTTTTTCTTTTTGGTAGCGGGGATCAAACTCAGGTCCTTGCACTTGTGAGGCAGGTGGCGGAACCACTGAACTAAATCCCTGCCCCTCTTTTCTTTCTTCCTTCCTTTCTTTCTTTCCCTCTTTCTTTCTTTTCTTTCTTCCTTCCTTCCTTCCTTCCTTCCT
>NW_004624946.1:713847-729276 GCF_000247695.1 Heterocephalus glaber | reverse complement strand
CTTTAACTGTGTGAATTATATCAAAATCGAGGACCAGCCCAACATATGTTTATAGTGAATAAACTCTTCAATATAGCAACTTTACCCTTTGGGATGGGGAGTTAGAAGGAGTTGGGGAGGGAGGGATAGGTAGGTAGAAGCATAGGGAAAGGTTAGCAGCGAGGCCAGAGGACACAGGAAGATCACACAAACTCTAAGAAACTGTTGAAAACAAGAGGAAAAGACAGATTGAAAGAACAAAGATGAGAACAACACAACCTAACAATAATAGGGAGGCTAGAAACTGCATTTACTTTCCTTTAAAACTAATGGCAGTTGAGAGAAGGAAAATGAGAAGAAAAGAAAAATAAAGAAGAAATTCAAATTAGGGCCAGAACAAGAACAGAAAGGGAGATGAAGAACAATATGGGACAGCAAGAGAATGAGTGAGAGAGAGAGAGAAAGAAAAGAGAAAAGAAAGAAAAAAAGAAGAGAATAATAAAAATTTGAAAAGAGTAGAAAAAAATAAAAATTAAAAATAAGAGCAAAAAAATATTTTTTTAAAATAACAAATAAAAGATAAAAATGAAGGGCCTCCTTCAGGGTATGTTTCTGCTGTCACAATAGACAACGTGGGCAACCGTGTGCAGATATAAGTCAGTGAGTCTCAGCAAGCCAGTAGCAGACCCATGAGATTCAGGCAGATTTCTGTCTGCAAGTCCGAAGTTGAGTTCCCTGTCCTCCTGCAGGGTTGAACTCCGCAAGGTTCTACTGCAGGTTCCAGCTGCCCTTCCCCTGAAGATAGTCCAGGTTCCGATGGGAGGTGATGATCCTTCCAACTTACCAAGTATGGTGGTCTGGTGTGCCTTTATTGCAGAGATTCTCTTCACTATTCCAGTGGGCTTCAGTTTTCATCAGGGAGCCTGAGGGAGGTCCTCTCTCTGTTGTTCACTTCTGCAGCTCAGGACAATGGCCTTTATGCCCCGCTGTGCATCTGTAGTGTGGAGCCAGGTAGCGGCACAGCCAGGAGGCCAGAGCCGGGGCCTAAGCTGGTCACTGGGGGCGGGCGTGGGGATGGAGTGGGGCTCCACGCGGCCGAGGTCCTCACCGTCTGCTGGCTGGTCGCTGGGGCTAAGAGGCTTTTTTGAATAGCATTTTTTGCCCTGCTTTTGCGGGGGTGGGTCAGAGAAACGGAGTGCTGATGTGTCCTCTGTGTTCTCTGTGTCCTACTAACATGTCCTTGGGGACTGCTTGTGGCCTGTTGACATGTCCTCTACGTTTCCCTGAGATGGTGCAGTGGGCTCATTTGAACTGGTGGTGTTCCTGTCCTAGTTACTCCTTACTGTCTCTCTCACACCCCTCTCCCTCCCCCCCCCTTCCCCTCTCTTTCTCTTTCCCCCTCTCTCCCCCCTCCCCCTCGCTTCCTCTCTCCCCCCTTTGCCCCTTTCCCTCCCCCTCTCTCCCCCCTCCCCTTCTCTCCTCTCCCTCTCCTCCCTCCCCCCTCTCTCTCTATAATGGAAGTGGGTGGTAAAAAGTATTTCATTGTCAGGGCTTTTAAAATTTTTCCTAAGTCTTTTCATGGGAAAATATTCTTACTTTTTAAGCAAGCATGTCTTCATTAGGGAATCAAGACTGTTCACATTAACAGTTATTACTGAAAGGTATCAACTTATTCTTGTCATTGCATGATTTTCCTGTTGCTGATTTTATTTTTTCCTTTCTGCTTAACTGCTCACCCTGCCAGGTATGTTCATTCTATTTGACTTATTGGTATTGTTAGTTTCATTGTCTTTTTCTAGGGTAGAGATCTTTGAGAATATTTTATAATACCGGTTTGATGGTCTTGAATTTCTTGAGGTTCTCTTTATCATGGAACTACCTTATTTCTCCATCAATTTTCAGTCTCTTTTTTTTGGTACTGGGGATCGAACTCAGGACCTTGTGCTTAAGATGGCAAAACCACTGAGCTTCATCCCCAGCCCTCTTGATCAGTTTTGAGGAAAGTTTTGCAGGATGTATAAATTGGGCTTGAAACACTTTGGCCCAAGCCCTCCTGGCCTCTCAGATTTGCATTGAGAAGACTGCTGTAATTCTAATGGGTTGACCTTTATACGTGATCATTGCTTTTCTCTTAACAGCTTTTATGATTCTGCCCCTGTGTTAGCCATCTGGGATTTTGAATGTGATGCAATGTGGAGAGTCAGAGTCCAGACTTTTCCATTCCCTTCTCTGTGCTGTGGTCCATCTCTTCACCTTCTCTGTAGCTTGTCATTTTCTTGTCAGTTCCTTCCCGATTCCCAAGGATCTACTTCTCTTTTTTTCTTCCCCAAGTTGTGATTTTCCAGTGTCTGCATTCTGAATCTCGGAGACGCCATTGCTGCTGCTCACCACTCAACCACTTTACAGTTTATTTTTTCATCCTATTTTTAAAGCTACAATAAGGCAGACAGTTCCCTAATTTCCAAATTTGCCTTAAAAATGATTAAGTGAGCCGGGGATTTAGCTCAGTGGTGCCGTCACCTGCCTCGCAAGTGCAAGGTCCTGAGTTCAATCCCCGGTACCAAAAAAAAAAGAAAAGAAAAGATATGGTGAACTGATGAGCAGTACCAGAAGACATATTTATCTATCATTTCCGAAGTTCTTCTCCTTTCTCCAGGCCTTTGACCACTGACCCACTCTCAGAGCAAGCTAATGCACAATCCTTCCTTTGGGTTTGTTTTGTTTTTGTTTTTTGACACTGAGTCTCACTACGTATTCCAGGCAGGCCTTGAAATCATGAAATCACTATGCACTATGTAGCCCAAGCTGGCCTTGAACTCACAGCAGCCCTCCTGCCTCAGCCTCCTGAGTGCTGGGATTGCATGTGCCACCACACCCGGCTGAAATAAGCATTTTGAAAAGCCCCCCTTTTGGCTTTCCTCAGTTTTGCTGAAAAGGCTGCTGCCATCCTTCCTGTTGCCTTTCCATATCCTTTCTCTTAAGTGGGTAGCAGTTTTGCCGTCGTGGCCATGGATGTGATTTTCTCTGCTCTCATCCTGATGTTGCTTTGCTTCTTCGGTTTGTGGCTTGATGTCTTTTTTCAACTTTGGACATCCTTGTCCATTCGCTTTTGAAATCTTGCTTCGGCCTGTTCTTTCATTCCTCTATCCATGCCTCTTCGAGGTCTTGTCTCTGTTCCCATCTCTTGTTTCTTTCTGCCTCATTGTATTTTCTTCTGAACTCTTTTCCAGGTCACTGAAACTCCATCTGCCTGGAGCTATTTTGTTCTTCTTCTTTTTTTTTTGTTAGTGGCATAAAGAATTTATTTAGAAAACTTCGTTATAAATGCCATGCTTTTTTGTTACATCTGACCATCTTTAAAAGGGGGGGAAATAAGCCAAAATATAAACCACCACCTAGCATAACACCAGGCATAACAGAAGGTATTGAAATGTACTTGGAATTTGGAAAAGATAAGGTTCAAACTCAGAACTAAAAAACCATGTCTTCTCAAGGCAATCCAAATTTTTCTAAACTACAGGTAATATACATTCAAGTAATTCACCATTAAATGTGTTTTTATATTTTGTATTACTTGAAGCACAAAAACTTCATATTGCATTACTTTAAGCATGAAACAGTTTAATGGCTTATTGTAAAATAACAGTGAAGTATGTGATGGTCACTACATAAAGGATTACATATTATAAACAGAATCTTGTTCTGATTATTTTCTTATGATGACGGAATCCCAAAGTCAAAGTCATTGAGAAAACTTAACCATATATCCCCCCTTTACTTAGCATTTAGTGCAGAAATTCCAATAGCTTGCAAGTAATTAGGGGAAAAAACTGTATTAATACATAAAACAGAAATCAAAGTGAATTCTGATTTAGTAATCAAATGAAGGATTTTTTACTTAACCGAAACAAAAAATTTCTCAACATAGAAAGTAAATATTACAAAGTATAAAATCATAAGGCACTCCTGATATTTTAAAGAATCTTAACCTTAAGTACTAAAACAAGAAAACGAACAAGTACAAGAATGTGTAGTTTTGTATGAAAGGCCTTAAGATAAAGTTCCCATACAAAAACAGTCTAAAAACTGTTTTAAAACAATGAATATAATACTAAACCATTAACAATAGATGTATAGTAGTTTTCACCAATATTGAAAGAGTAAACAAACTTAAAATATATGGCATTTAGACAGTTGAAATATTTAAGAAATACAAACATATAAAGGCTTATAGCATGATTCCATTTAAAAATTCAGTATCAGTAAGAATTACGCTATAACATGAACAGAAAAGCATAATATAATGTCAGCCATTTGATATAGTAACACTGAAGAAAACAAATAACCAACAAGTTTCTCTGATATGGCTTGCCTATACAGAGTAACCTAAAAAATCATACTAATGGAATATCCTTCAAACCAGAAAACATTTTTTAGTATGAATATTTATGTTTCACTTTGAGGCAGTATCCTACATTATTTATGCCGTCTTACCACTAAAGCCCTATCTACACATTTTTGTAATGAGGAACTGAAACAATGTTTTTAATTGTAGCTAACCCCAAACACATCCCAACAAAGTACACACGTGTTGTATCAGTTTTACTACTCTAGGAGAAACTAAAAATACAAACCAGAAAATTAATTAGTTTTGGGTGGGTTGCACTGATTTAATGGCTTTTTTATACTTTAGAAAAATTAGGTAGAACTATCCAGTTTATCAACACTTTTGGAATAAAGGCTGTATACTGAGTATAAAGTTTAGAAATTCAAAGTAGGTTTTGATAATTGACCCTTTAGTTACTTTTGACAATCTAACAGAATTTAACGTAAGACTTAAGAAATGGTTGGTTTAATTTTATCAGATACAAGGATATCTTGAAAAAATATGAGGGTAATAAAATTACACTAGGATTATATTTTAGCTTTCCTTTCATATTAAGATATATTACGTATATCAAATTGACCCTGTAATTATTTAGTTATCATTATGATTAGCAGAAAACAGTAGCATTGTCTCATTTCTGTTTAATAATAGACTTTGGACATTATTTTTTTGCAGTTTTTCCTATTGTAAGGCTGTAAATCTGGGGACACGACTATAGGACTGTATATATTCAAATTATTATTACATAATAGCACTAATATAGTTAAAAATAAAGAAAACATAACAGTTTAAGCAAGGAGCTTTTTTTTTTCTTTTTGGTACCGGGGATCGAACTCAGGTCTTTGCACTTGCGAGGCAGGCAGTGGAACCACTGAGCTAAATCCCCGGCCCGAAAATATTAGAGTTTATAGAGGAATACACAGAAACACAATCCTTCCTTGTGTGGTAAGATTATAGTGGGTTTTTCATTCTGTTTGTATTTCTCGTTAAGTTTATTTATACATTGCTAGAGCTATTTTGTTCTTAACCTACCCCCTGTCTTCTTAATTCAAGGTAAGGTACTTTTCAGTTCCTCATTTGTTTTGTTTTTTTTAAGAGTTCTCTGTTTTTTGCCAAATGCACCCCCCGTTCTTTCTTTACAGTGCTAGGGCTCAAACCCAGGGCCTGGTGCATGCTGAGCTTGCCCTCTAATGTTGAGCAACCTGGCAGCCCATAGCCAATATTCTTCATGCCTTCCATTTTAACAAGTAAAGATGGAACAAGGAAACCACTCCAACCCTCCCTGCACCTGCAGCCGCTGCAGTCTGCTCCCCACCTCGCCCGAACCCTGTGCTCCTGCATTAGAGACCCAACAGACGTTTTTCAGGGGTGTTTGGATGTCAGCAGACACAATCTTTCCACACAGCCATTGCCCTTTTTAAAATGCTGCTTTTCCTTTCCTTCTACAACACCACCAACCTCTGGTTTTATTCTCAGTCATTTTTCCCCCTCTTGGAACTGGGGATTGCATTTGGGGCCTTCACGCTGAGCTATATCCCCAGTTCCTTTTTTATTTTTATCTGGAGTCAGAGTCTCACTGAATCATAGGCTGCCCGGGCTGGGCTTGGACTCTGAGATACTTGTGCCTCAGTCTCCCAGAGCTGGGATTATGGGCTTGTGCCACCAGGCCTGGTTATTCTGCCTCTTGCTGATCTGTCCTCCTCTGTCTGATCTTTACAATGTGAGCTTGCTTCAGATAGCTGGTTCTGCCCCTGAATCCATCTCAGAACGATTGGAGAGGTTAGTGGTGTTACATTTTAGATCGAAAATACCCCTCCAAAGTCTCATGTATTTGGGGGGGGGCTTGTTGGAGGAGGAGGGTCACTGGGGTGTGACCTGGAAGGTTGTATTCTTGTCCTTGGGCTTCCTTGCTCTCTCTCTCTGCTTCCTGGCTGCCATGGAAGCAGCTTTCCTCCACCAGACCCTTCTACCATGCTGTTTCTGCCTTGGAGCCAGCTGACCATGGACTGAATCTCCCCAAAACATGAGCCAAAGGGAACTTCTCCTTCTTCAAATTGTGGATGCTGGGTATTTTGTCCCAGTGATAGGAAATTGACTGAGACACTGGGGTTCCTGATCTCACTAGGGAAGCACAGTGGGCAGCAGCCAGTGGTCAGACCCTTTGAGGCTGTCATTAGGGGAGGGGGCTCAGGCTCCAGATGGTGGTGCTTGGCTGTGGCTGAGCAGCGTGGACCCTCTGGATGGGCTTGGTGGAGGTCCATGGTCCAGCCAGGAGAGACTGTCTGGAGCCAGGTGGGCCTGAGGGTGAGGGTGCTGCTCGGCATTTTGGGCTCTCCAGTCCATGGCCCTGACCCTCACTACATGTCTGTCAGCTGCTCCATGCAGGGCTCCATCCATAACTGTCCCTGCCCTGATCTCTGCCATCCTCAAGCGCACCCTCCTCTTTTCCAGCTGCAGTGCCTGTCTACACTCCCGGCCAGTCACTCCTGTCTTATCTGCTTGCTCTTTGGTCTTCATTAATGCATTCAGATCTTTTTGTCACTGCCATTTAATAGCAAGCAACAGCTGTGTCACCAACAAGGATTTCCATCTGCCAGGCAGCACACCAGGGCCAAACTCATACTGCCGTATTTAACACCTAAGGCACATCTGGCAGGGAGGTGGTACTAGGTGTCATTATTGTCCTCAGCCTCTGTCCAGCACAAATTGGCTCTATGACTAGTCCAGGCAAGTGCCAGGGAGGACACCTGAACTCACAGTGACTGGACCCCAGAATCTGCTCAGAGCCACTTCATTGTAACTTACCAATCTCCTCTTGTCATCCTGTTCCTCCCTGGACGCGTGGTCCTTCCCTTGTGTTGTGGGGAAAGGCGTGCTGGCTGTTTCTCACCAGACCTGGCCAGCTGCCCTCACAACATTCCCTGTCCCTCGTCACACCCCCGCCATCTCTTTGGGGGCTTCAGGTATCCCGTGTCTCCTTCATTTGCCTGCTGCCCCCTGCTGTGTTGGATTCTCTCCTTCAGCGAATAAGCATGGTTCCTTCCTTCCCTGTCAGACCTCTGAAGGGCTGTGTAGGTCCACGTCTGCACGCCCAGCCTCCCGCTCCACCTCCACCCTGCGCCGCTAGAGTCGCTAGCCCCACCTCCTGGTTGGCGGCTGAAACAGTTCTGTGATTGCCCAAGTGTATTGGGAGCAGTCCCCAGGCTGCCTTCTGCACACACCTGCTAGCTTGTGCTCCCAAGGGATCCTTCTGTCTTTGACTATCCCCGTAGTACCCTCAGGGTGACGTGTCACCTAGCATGCCTGGGTTATTTGATCCCTGTATCAGACTCCAGCTCCAAGTGCAGGCCAGTAGGTCCAGCAGAGATGATCAAGAGCCATTTCTCAGGAATGATCAAGAAAAGAGTCTGGAAAGAAGTGGTTTGCATCAGAGAAGGGTGGTCTTGAGAGTGATATAGTATCTTGGGAGTGTCTGGCTGCCTGGTCATTATTGCGTGTGCATAAGAGCATTTTCGGGGGGGGATTGATCTTTGGGACAATAGGAGCTGGAGAGAGGCCCTAGAAATAAAGGACACAGGAAGGGTTAGTGCACAATGGGCAGGTGCTGCTGGAGGAAAGGAGACTGGGCTAGGGCGAGAGAAGGAGAGGCTGGGAGAATGTCCTTAGGACATACCGTAGGTCAGCCAGGAGAAGGAGGGACGGAGGGAGAGCAGGTAGGAGAATGTGTTTTGTACAGGTACCCACTCCCCACCTTCAATGTCATCATCATGTACTGCAAGCATGAACTGTCAAAAATTGAACACACTAAATTGTTTATGAATACCCTGCCTCATTCAAGCATTTATTCCTGTGTTCTTATAAATCTGATGATGCACCTATTAATTGACCTCATACTCATGCAGGTGAGATTCATAAAAATATGCTTCATCATAATTCATGTCTCCAATCCCTTGGTCATATCTCTCCCATGAAGGCAATGATGGCAGCGAGGAGTCTATTTTGAGGTCTAGCTCTGTGATTTGCAACCTTAGCCCTGTTGTCATCAACTCTTCTCACCAGGGACCTGGGGCACAGCCCAGGGGAATGGTCCTTGCAGTGCAGCTTTGGGAGCTGCTGTGCTAGTCACTGTCTGCTGCAGTGAGAGAGTCCCCGAGACAACCCACTCAAAGGGAGGAAGGTTGCTCGTGGCTCCAGGTTCAGAGGCTTCACTTCAACTGTGCCCCCCCTTGCCTTTGGGCCTGTGATTAGGCAGAAACATCAGCCACAAGGGCCTGGCAGAGGAAAGCTGCACACCTCTTGGTCGCCAGAGGGGACAAAATAGTGTCAGGGCACAACCCATAGTCACCCATTTCCTCCCAGTAGACTCCTCCCAAAGTTCCCACCCCTCCATGGAAGAAGTGCTGATGAGCTCAGGGCCCTCAGGATCCCAGCATCTCCCCGGCCCTCTCTGAGCACTGCTGCTTCAGGGATCAAGCCTTTCACACATGAGCCTTTGGACCTTTGAGGTCCAAAGCCCAGCTTGCCTTGCAGCAAGTGAGCCGGGCTTCTGTGTGGGAGTTAGGCGGGTCCTGGGGGCGGGCCAGATCTGAGTCTTGTTTTGCCGGTCTCTGCACAACCACTCTGCGCATATGTGAAAGCCTGAGTTCAATCCCTGGAACCTCAAAAAGAAACAAAGGAATGAAAGAAAACCTCCAAGGATTCAGTCGGAGATCTGCCACCCCCAGCCCCCATCCAGCAGCCTCACTGGCCTTGTTTGCTTTTTTGTTTATGTTTTTGGTTTTTTAGTCAGGATCTTGCAATGTAGTTCAGGCTGACCTCGAACTCGACATGATCCTCCTGCCTCAGCCTCCTGAGTGCTGGGATGACAGGCCTGTGCCGCCACATCTGCCTGTATTTGCTCATCTTTTCCATGCATGTTTTTGTACTTTGAATACTCGTGTGTTTACAGACAGAACACGTGGTGTTTTACTTGTGTTTTTTTAACATCTCTATTGAGATACAATTTGCATGTCATTAAAATACACTATGTTAACTGCATCTTGGTGGTTTTTATTATACATACTGAGTTGTGCAACCATTACTACAATCCAGTTTTTTGTTTTGTTTAAATAACAGCTGCATTAAGATCTAATTCACACCCTACCAATCTTGTCCGTTTGAAGGTAAGTCCATTGGGTTTTAGTGGATTCCCAGAGTCGTTCAGCCATCCCTGCTGTCTCATGGCACCCAAAGAAGCCCGAGAGCAGTAGCAGTCCCTCCTGCCCGCCCCGCCCCGCCCCAGCCTTGCGCTCATCTGGGCGTTGCGTGCCAGTGCCCTTGTGCACTCGGTCGTCTTCTATGGAGAGACGGCTTCATGGAGTCACTGCCACCTGCAAAACTCGGGGCCAGGAGCACCCTTGGCATGGACATTAAACTCTGCAGCCCGGTTACTAGAGAGGACCTAGATGGAAGACAGAGCTGACAGTGTGCTTGTGATTGATGTGCGCCTGGGGTGTCTTGGTGGCCCGAAGGAGGTGGCCTCTCTGATGGAGCCCAGCCGAGAAGGGGGGCAGGGAGGCAGGGCACCCACGGGCCTGGGAGCAGCCCGAGGCCCTGAGTGTGCTCCTGTCTCTCTTGCTCCTGAGACAAGCACTGGTGGTAGGACAGATGGATGGCCACCTGCAGCAGCATCGGGATGAGATTTACCACTTCCAGCAGGGCCTGGCCTGCTCCGAAGAGAAGATGGCATACCTGTCCTATGAGCAGGCCAAGGAACTATGGGTGAGAGTGCCCCTCCCCACTGCCCTCTCGGCCGCAGCACTCCCTCTGTGCCCGGGCCGGTGCCTGCTGGCTTGCTGCTGTGGGAGGGCACCACCTGTGGCCCGAAGACCTGGGCTGGGTGGGAGCGTCACTCCTGAGGGGGAGGCTGGGGTGGCCTCTGGCCCTGGCCTCCTGCCCGCGCCCTCTTCGTGCCCACACCTCTTCCTCCCATCCTTGGCCGGCCACAGCCCAGCTGGGCACTCAGTCCCTGCTGTGCTTGTCATGCGCTCTCGGCTGCCAGCGACTCAGCTCTGTCCTGTGTTTCCCGCCTACAGGGGGTCGTGGAGGTTCTCAAGGGCCGGCTGGCGAAGCTAGAGGCCCTGCAGCAAGCCACCCAGGTGGCGGTGACGGCAAGGGTCTGGAGCGGCCCCCGGGAGCTTTTGCCCTGCCTCATGAGCCTGCTGCTCGTCCTTGCCTGCGCCGTCCTGGCGTGCGTCTCCACCGTGTGCTCCTGCCCCCTGCCCCAAGCCGCCTGGCACCTGCGCATGTTCATCATGCTCACGGTGCTCGGGCTCGGGGCTCTGGCTTGGCAGAAGCAACGTGCCACTGCAGCCACAGACTGGCAGGTGTGGGTCCCTTCCAGGTGGAGGCTGGATGCCAAGAACTCCAGGCCTTCATCAGGAGGACCTCATGGGGCTGGTGTGCTGCCTGCCTGAGTTTGCTGGTTCCCTCCCTCCTCCTCCTGTCCCTTTCTGATTCCCTGATCACCAGCAGACACCTGCCCACCTTGCGCTTCCGTGTTGCCACCGGGAGGTGTGGAACTGGGGGAGATTAAAGTCTGTCCGCACTGCTCTCTGTCTCCCTCTCTCCCTCTCAGACTCGGCGCCGGGACACGCAGAGGCTCAGTGCCCCACGTGGCAGTGGCAGCCTCTGTGACGTGCTTGGTTCTGGCAAAGAGCAATTCCATTTATTTCACAGGGATAGAAAGAAATGGGGAGAGGTGCCCAGAACCGCAGTGGCCGGGCAGGCGGGAGGCAGCCTCATGCAGGTGACACTGAAGACACAGATGAGGCCTCCGTTTTGGAGGCGCTGGAGAGTTCCAAGCTGTCCTCAACCTTCTTCCCAAAAAGCTGCAAGATGCAGTTTGGAAACTGCAAGGACAGAAAGTGTCACTCAGCACAGCAGGCAGGTCTGGGCCATTGGGTGCAAGGCAAGGTTTGGGTAACCCTAAGTGTTACCGGTGACATAACACCTCTCCTCGCCCACTCCCACTCTGTCTGGGGTGTGGACGGGTCAGGTTGTTCCATGCACACAGGATAGTCATATGCATCACCGAGTTCAGCAGTTGATGGTGATGGCTGTGGGTCGATTTGTGTCCCCCAAAAGCTGTGTTCAAGTCCTGGCCACTGGAACCTGCGAGTGTGTCCTTGTATGGAAATAGTCCTTGTGCTAGGATGACATTCCTAGCTACCTGGGAGGTTGAGATGGGAAGATTGCAATTTAAGCGCAATCCTGTCTCAAAATAAAGAAGAGCAAGGGCTGGGGTGGAGCCCAGTGGCACAGCACTGCGGGGTTTGACTCCCAGTGGCACAAAGCCTGAGGTCTTGCTGTTCTGGGAAGAGGAAACTCTGGACATAGCGACCCAGACGTGGAGCCACACACCAAGGCTTGCCCCAAGCCCCAGAAGTAGAGAGAAGCACCAAGCCTGGCCTGCAGAACTGGGAGGGACTCGATCTCTTGTCTGGCCCTGGACTCAGAAGGATTTGCAGCAACCTGACCAGGACCTTGCCTGCCCCCTGTCCAGGGCCTGCTGTTCCATCAGGCTGAGGGAGACGGGGCCTCTAGGCGGGTGCTGGATGGGGGCAGCCCCACGCCCATGTCCCCCTTTTTATTTTTTGGCTTTTTTGGAAACAGGATCTCACTATGTAGCCCAGGCTGGCCTCACACTTGCAGCAATTCTCCTGCCTCAGCCTCCTGAGTGTACCACCACACTTGGCAGACCCCCTTCTCTGCAGAGACCTGGCATGGGTGAGGCCCAGTGCATCCTCTCCCAGGGCCACTGGGCCACAACCTCTTTGGTGACGGTCTATAGATGGCTGACCTGTTTTCCCTCCTCCTTCAGGACCTCCAGGAGTGTCCACTTCGTCTTTGGGGTCCCCAGAGGGACAGCCGCTCCTGGGGCACAAGGGAGCCACAGCTGCCAGGCTTGGGGCCAGAGCCAGTCGAGCCCTGATTGGTACCATAGCAAGGATGGCTGCTAGAATCAGCCAGTGGCTGTCAAATGCCAGGTGCCCGGCTAGGGCCTGTGGAAGAAGGAAAGGATACTGACACAGCCTTGCCACTGGGACACATATGTCCACCTGACAGCTCGTACATGGGTAACCACAGCAACACGCTTCATGGGAGGCCAAGAGGGAGAAACAATCCATCAATAGATGAATTAAACACATGGCAGAATATTACTCAGCCATGAAAAAGAAATGGAGAGCTGACCATGCTGCATCGTGGCTAAATCTCAATGCATGAAAATGTTTGAAAATTAGGACTGGAAGCCAAGTGTTGTGGTGCATGCCTGTCGTCCTAGCATTCAGGAGGCTGAGGCAAGAGGATCACTGAATTGGAGGCCACCCTGAACTACAAAGTGAGACCCTGTCTAAACAAAACAAAAGAAAAAGAAAATTAGGGCTGGGGATATAGCTCAGCTTGCTTAGCATGCGTCAGGCCCTGGGTTCAAGTCCCAGTAACCCTGCCCCAAAATGATCAAAAATTGAATTGTGTTTTGTTTTGTTTGGCATCGGGGATCGAACTCGGATCCTTGCGCTTGCACAGCAGGCAGCGAAACCACTGAGCTAAATCCCCGGCCCCCAAAATTGAATTGTGAATGGTGCAGCTACCATGGAAAACAGTTTGGCAGCTCCTCAAAAACTTAACCATAGAATTATCACTTTATCAAGAAGAAGAGGAGGAGGAGGAGGAGGAGGAGGAGGAGGGGGAGGGGGAGGGGGAAGAAGTATCATTTTATCCCAGAGAAATGACCCTAAGTAGCTCCTTGGTCTGGAGCTGTTAGTGACAAAGCTCATGGCAGGCTGGATGGGCTGAGTGCCAAACGAAGGTGACAGGGCCCCCGGAGCCTGTAATCAGCTCTCACTCAGGGGCCTGCTGCAGAGGCAAGATGAGGCTAATAGGGGTGACGGCGGGTAAATCAGGCAGGGGCTCAGCTGCCAAACGCCATTCTCCTCTGCCATCTTTATTTTACTTTCTGTTGTTTGAGTCGAGGTCTTGCTGTGGAGCCCAGGCTCGCCTGGAACTCTCGGTGATCCTCCTGCCTCAGCCTCCCATCCTCTGCTCTTTCAACTGTACTTCACCTGGGACCCCAAGGGCGTCAAACTTTCCACCCTGCCTGTGAACTCTTTGAGACAGAGGGGGGCCAGCAGCCCCCACCCACCCTGAAGACAGATCTTGGCTGGGCCGCGGCAGAGGCCGGGAGGTGGGGGCTGGCGCTAACAGAGGCTTGGGGCTAGTAGGGGATCAGAGCCACCCGGCCTAAAGCAGCTTAGTGCCCGCCACCTGCTGGAGGGTCCCCATGTCTCCAAGTCCTTGCACCACGCTTACAGGAGTCCGGGCGGTAGGATGTCAGGCTGTCAGGCTGTCCCTAATCCACCTTCCCCGCTCTGCGCCACTCCACCCTGGCTGAACTGATTAGGGTCCCGGGGCTGCCTGTCGCCTTCATTCAGCCCTCAGCCCCATCCACCCGGCCCTTTGGCTTTGATGGTAAAATGCGCATGACACAAAACTTGCTGTCTTCAACACCCTTACATGTTGCTTGGCAGTGCGAAGCAGTTACCCCGCCACCATGCATGAAGCCCTGACTCCCTGCTCCACCTGCCCTCATCCTGCTTATGGTGGCCTTGGCAACTCTAGGGACCTTCTAGAACCAGAGTGCCACCACGTTTGTCTCTAGTGTCTGGCTTCTGTCACCAAACACTGTGTTCCCCAGAGCCACCTGCTGCCTTTGGCTTGTATTGGGAATTGCATCAGGTCTATTGTGTTTGCTTTTTTATTTTTTGAGACAGGGTCTGTCTACGTAGCTCAGGCTGGCCTTGAACTCTCTGTAGCCCAGGCTGGCCTCGAACTTGCAGAAATTCTCCTACCTCAGCTCCTCAAGTGCTGGGATGACAGGCATGTGCCACCACACCAGGATGTACTGGGTTTCAGACTTACAAAATTCACATTGCTTTTCAACCGGGCTGTGTCCACAGGGATCGTCTTCCACACCAACCCCAGGCCTTTCAGACTCACCCCCAGAAGGTCACCAGGGAGAAGACGCCCAAAGCTCTCTTCTTTTGCACTGTCCTGACACTGCACTCAGGAAAAGGCAGAAGGTTGCTTCGATTTCTCTCTTCAGCTCTTTTTCTTTCTGTTTTAAATTGATTTAGGGAGATGGGGCTGACCTTCAACTCCTGGGCTTACGCCATCTTCCTGCCTCCCAAGGGGCAGAAACTAAGGCCCATGTCGTCATGCCCAGCTGCGTGTGTGTGTCTGTGCGTATGTGGGTGTATACCAGGGACTGAAACCAGGGCCTTCACACTGACATACATCTTACTGAATTTGTTTTCTTTTTAATTTTGAGACAGAGGCCGGGGATGTAGCTCAGTGGCACAGTGCCTGCCTTGCAACTGCAAGGTCCTGAGTTTGATCCCTGGTACCAAAAAAAAAATTTTGTTTTGAGTCAGAGTCTTGCCAAGGTACTAAGTTGCCCAGGCTGGACTTGAAATTATGATCCTCCTGCTGAAGCCTCCCAAGTAGCTAGAATTACAGGTGTGTGCTGCTGTGCTTGGCTTTGCACCCAATTTTTAAATTGATTTTTTCTCATTCTTGAAAAACGGTTCATTCCAGACATGATACATATTTACAATCTAAATCAGAGACAAGCCTTAAATTGTACAGAAGTCCTACTGAAATGAAACTAGTGTTTACTTTTTGTGTGTGTGTGTGTGTGTGTGTGTGTGTGTGTGTGGTACTGGGGATCGAACTCAGGGTCTTGCGCTTGCAAGGCAGGCACAGTGCCACTGAGCTAAATACCCGGCCCTAGTGTTTACTATTTTAAAATTAATTTTATTGGTACGTTTTAGGTATATAATACAATGACATTCATTATTGGAAATTTGCACCTTTACATAATCTCTCTTGGTTCTTATTTTTCCAACTTCCACTGACCTCCCTTCAACCCCTCTACCCCTCCCTATTTACAAAGACTTTGTTTCCATTTTTTCATTTTCTCATATTAATTCCATTCCCTTCTTTCTTTTCCCCTACCCCTCCCA
>NW_004624946.1:630452-708887 GCF_000247695.1 Heterocephalus glaber | reverse complement strand
GCCAGTTCAGCGAGTCCAGGTGGTTGAGTATTGGATTGTTCCATCTTGTTGCCCTTGGGGGTTGCCTTAGGTGATCTGGAAGTCTGGTTTCGAGACTTGTTTATGTGTCTTCTCATTTCAACAGATACAGCCTGCTGTGTCTTTGTTGAGGTGACTTTTTGCTCACCCTGTGGTCTTGAATTCTCAGCAAGCTATGGAGCAGCATTTACTCTGCTGCTTATCAGTGCACCAATTCCTGGGTTCAGAGTGGTGGCCTTTGGATCCCTGAGTTGACCTGTTGTCTGGGGGGGGGGGCTTCTGGCTGGGTCCTGTGCACACTTGGGATGGTATCTAAGCATGCCTATCTCTGGGGCGCTTATGTAGCTGTTGTCTGGGAGGGCCTTCGGTTGGGGACTGTGCACCAAAGTTCCTGTTGTCTGCACAGGCTTTGTCTAGGGTCTCCTCCCACTTATCAATGGTATCAGGGCGAGCCTGTGAGTATTGCTTGTGTGCCTGTACAGGTCTTCTCCAGGCAGGTCCCTGGCTGTGGCCAATGGTATGGCGGGTCTCAGGTGGAGGCCTGCATGCCCATGCAGCTCCTCTCTTGGCGGCCTGGCCTGGACCTGTACACAGGAGCCTCTGGATCTGAGGCAGATCCCAGTCGGGGGTCTGCCTGCAGCCGCACCAGTCTGGGCCACACAGCTGCTCCCTGGGTTCTGCACGCACTCAGATGGAATGGCAGGCCTCTGGTGGAAGCCCTTTTGCCCATGCAGCTCCTCTCTGGGCGAGCCCCAGCCTCACTAGTGTTTACTTTTTAAAGAGCCTTCAAAACATGTACTTTCCAAAGAAAAGAACAAAATACTGTAGGGTTCCACGTAATACGAGGGCTCCAGGAGCAGAGAGAGGGAATAAGGGGAGTCAGTGTTTGCCAGGTGCAGGGCTTCAATCCAGCAATGAAGGGCACCATGGGATGGCTTAGGCCAGATGTACCCGGAACTCAAATAGTCCATTCTGCAGCCCATGGAAAAGCAGCCAACAGGGCCACCTGGGCATCACACATGTGCTACTGTTTGGGCTATGTTGCTTCCCCAATACAGCTGTCTTTGTTGTCATCACTGGATGAATGTCAAGTGTGAGCTGTTTTCATCAAATTTCAGACAGGATTTGGCTTTGAAGCTGGGTCAGGCGAGGGCCTAGTGTGTCTGTCTCTTGTTCTCTCTCATCATCATCATCTTCTTTCTCTTTTTTTTGTGGTTCTGGGGATTGAACCCAGACCCTTAGCACTACACTACATCTCTGGCTCTTTTTAATTTTTTATTTTGAAAAAGGATCTCACTAAATTGCCCTGGCTGGGCTTAAACTTGCAATCCTCCTGCCTCAGCCTCCCTGAGTGCTAGGATCAAAGGTGTGCACCACCATATCAGGTGCAGTCACTTCTTAATTGCCTGGGACTGGGAGTCAGCCCTGCGGGGCGGGGGTGGGGTGGGTGGGCGGAGAGCAGTGGACAAAGGCCCTCCACCTGTCCTCCAGCCAGAGCACGCAGTCTCGGTCTGCCACGTGCACCATTCACACGGTGTTGTGCTCAGGCATTGGAGGACAAAGCAAAGCAGAAACCCACTCTGTGGACTGTTGTTCAGTGTGAGCAGGATGAGGGAGGCAGAGCAGGGCTGTGCGTATGGATGGCTTCCCACTACTGTCTGTTAAAGGAAATTCAAAGCTGGGTGTGGTGGTGCACGCCTGTCATCCCAGCACTCAGGAGGCTGAGGCAGGAGGATCCCTGTGAGTTGAAAAGCAGCCTGGGCTACATAGCGAGACCCTGTCTCTAAAACAAACTGAAATTTTAAAAGAAGTTCGGAGTGAGTCCCAAGTATTTCTGTTGTCACAAAGTGGTGGAGACGGCAAAAGGACATGGGAGGGGGCGCAAAGGGACCCCCGCCAGCCACCCCAAGACACATTGAGCATCGAAAAGAATTTCCAACAGGAACAGGTTCAAACCCTCCGAGTTAGAAAAGCCTCCCGCTTGGAGCGCGGAGAACTCTGAGAGCGGGCGGAGGCGGGCCCTTGTGGTTTGTCCAGAGCGGAGGCGGCACACTGGCTTCCGGTCCCGCTTCTCCCCGAGTCTTCGCGGGCCCTGGACACCGGCTCTCGCGCGCCCTCTGCTGGCGCCGCTGTGCATGGCCGCTCGCATCCGCCCGCAGCTGTTCACCAGGGCCTGGCGCCCCCGCCCCGCGCGCTGGGTGGCTGCAACGCCTGGGCACGGCCTGGTGGCTTCCTCTACTCCCCTAGCCCATTATTTGCAGTGTGCGGCGGGCTCTGCTTCCTGATTTCATGAAGGTTATGGGGGTGGGGGCGCTCCTCTTCCGGATTTTACACTTCCGAGAGAACTGGGAGAATTCAGGTTTTCCTTCCTACTCCTACTGAACCTAGAAATCTCACTAGCATTTTTTCGTTTAAAGTAAAAACAAGGGCTGAGGATCTAGCTCAGTGGTTCTGCCGCTTGCCTCACAAGCACAAGGACCCGAGTTCGATCCCCAGTACCAAAAAAGAAAAAAAAAGAAAAAAGGACGTAAAAACAAATCATGGTAAAATATGCATAAAATAAAATTTACCCTCGTAATCATTTTAAGTGCAAAACCGAATGGCAGCAGTAAGTTCGCACTGTCTCATTATCATTTTTGTTGGTTTGTTTATTGAACCTTGGTCTCCAAGTGTTGCTCAGGCTGGTCTTGAAGTGGTGGGCCTCCTCCCGCCTCAGCCTCCCCAGTGGCTGGGACTGTAGGCTCCCACCACAGCACCCAGTTGAATCTTGTACAAAGGTCTTGTATTGAGATCATTGGTTCAATTTGTGGGCCAGTTAATTTTTTAAAGTTTAATTCACAGTGAGAATCGGACAAAAATTTATGCAATATATACAATGAAATTATTGGCAGGATATGGAAATACAATATATGATTCCCTTTCATTGTTTTTGGCCAAAAGGGAAGAAATCCAAGGCAGGCCCACGGGAGGGGCTGTTTCCCCGGAGTTGGTGTAGCCATCCTTGCTACTGTGTATATTTTCGGATCCACCTGGAGCTTCCTTTATCTGCTGCTGTGTGTATTTATTTCCTTATCTGTGTGTGGCCCCCCTTCCTTTATCTGTCTGGCCTTTTGTCCCAGAGCAACAAGACGTTTTTGTTAACTGCCATTGTCTCAGGGCTTGGCCCTGGGGAGGCTGTGACCTGCAGGGCAGGGCATCAGGGTGTTTCCTCCCTGCTCAAGCTCAGCCCTTGTTCCAGGGCTTCTGCGTCTGGAATCTGGGGCTGTGAGCTTTGCCTTCCCAAGTGACCTCACATTCTTGCAGGTTTCGGTTACAGCTGGGGAGACGACAGGACCACTTTGTCTCAGAGTCCCGCAGCCCCTGGGGGCACAGGGGGGACACAGTGCACGCTTTGGCACCGGCCACCCACACTGGCCAAGTGTCCCGCTGACCTGTTATGAAACTCCGGGTTGAGTATAAATGTGTTCTAATTTGAATAAACAAAACTCAAGATGCATGCTGGGCATAGTGGTGCTTGTCTGCCATCCCAGCACTCAGGAGGCTGAGGCAGGAGGATCTCTTGAGTTCCAGGCCAGCCTGAACTACATAGTGAGTGTAAGTTCAGCCTGAACTACATTGTGAGACCCTATCTCAAAGAAACCAAACAAAAGAACAAGCTCTTCACAGGCTCTGCCAACCAGTGTGGCGACATGAGCCACCCCCAGAGCTGCTGTCACTGAGGAGAAGTGCGCCATGGCAGAGGGCTGTGCAGAATGTCAGCGAAGGTGTCTGTGCCTAGGAGGAACCCACAGCACAGGAAGAGGGCATCACCAGTTGTCACTGGGGTCTCTGCTGGGGAAGGGTTCCTTTGTGACAGTGGCATGTCCATGCCTGTGCCCCACAATAAGCCTGGGTGTGAAGGCGTGGCCCGGCAGCACAGTGACAGTGTCCTGTGGACCATATCTCCTGCCCACTCTCTTGGGCCTGACCATCTATGTCACGCATCACTAGAGCTAGTCACGGACACGAGATTGTGACGTTTTGTGTGTTCACAGGGTAATGTCACTGTGCTCCAGTGCTTGTGCAAGCTCCTCCCTGGAGTCACACAACACCAAAGTCTGCGTGCTCTTTGTGAAGTGAAATGCATGTAACATACAACAAAACATCTTCCTTTTACTTTTTTTTTTGGGGGGGGGCGTTCAGGGCCTCACTATGTAGCCAGGTTGGCCTGCAACTCTCAGCGATCCTCCTGCTTCAACCTCCGGAGGGCTGGGATGACAGGCGTGTGCCACCACGCCTGGCTTTAATTCACTATTTTAAAGTGTACATTCTCAGAGTTCTGAGACTCAGTGTGTCCTCTGCCACATGACACCCAGCCCCTGGGAACTGTCGCCTGCTTCCCGGGTCTATGAATGGACCGTTTCTGGGGCTCTCTTCTCTCTCTCTCTCTCTCTCTCTCTCTCTCTCTCTCTCTCTCTCTCTCTCTGTCTTTTCCTTCCTTCCTTCCTTCTTTTCCTCTTAGGATTGAACCCAGGGCCTCACACTGAACTACATCTCCAGTTCGTTCTTTCTTTCTTTCTTTCTTTTTTTTCCTTACTGAGACAGTCTTGCTATGTAGCCTGGGCTGACCTCAAACTTGTGGCAATCCTCCTGTCTCAGCCTCCCAAGTGTTGGGATTACAGGCATATGCCACTATACCCTGCCCTAGTCCTAAGTCACTCAGGCTGGACTGAATTTGCGATCTTCCTGCCTCAGCCTCCCAGAGTGCTGGAATGATGTGTGTGTACCGGTACACCTGGCTTCTTTCTACATATTTCATGTGGAAGGAATCGTACAATACTGACTTTTGGGCCAGGGCTATAACTCAGTGGTTCTGCCGCTTGCCTCGGAAGCACAAGGACCCAAGTTCAATTCCCGGTACCCCCCCCCCAAAAAATACTGACTTTTTATGTCTGCCATTTGAGCATGTTTTTGAGATTTATCCAAATTCTAGCTTGGATCAGTACTTTATTCCTTCTTACCAAAACATGTCTAGATCAGGGTGGGGTGTGCACATGCAGATGGGATAGCACTTATGGGGAGCACTGTGCTCGTCCTTCATCCACAGCACCACGCCCAGGGTCATCTGGGAAAGATGGTGGTGTGGGTTAGGTGCAGGCCTGTGGTGCCAGCACTCTAGGAGGCTGAGGCAGGAGGACGGCAAGTTTGAGCCCACTCTGGGCAATTTAGTGAGTGGAAGAGACCTTGTCCCAAAATTTAAAAGGGGGGGGGACTGGAGATATAGCTCAGTGTGAAGGCCTTGGGTCCCATTCCCCAGCACCACTCCTACAAAGACTACATAAGTGAGCAGGCATGGCGGTGCCACCCATAATCCCAGCACTCAGGAGGCTGAGGCAGGAGGATCCCGAGTTCAAGGCCAACCTGGGCTACATCAAAAGTTCAAGGCCAGCTTTGATGGCATAGTGAGACCCTGTCTCAAGAACTGGAAAATAAAATTTTTTTAAAGGGCTAGGGTTGCAACCCAGGGGTAGAAGGCTGCCTAGCATGCGGTGCTCTGTGTGCAATTCCAGCAGTGCCAGAGAGAAAAGCATTTCCCAGACAAACAGGACGGCTGAGGTCCTCCTCGCTTTCCACAAGGGAGTGACTAGATGTGCACATGTTGCCACTCCTGTTGGAACTTGCAGAGCCCAGGTTTTCAGAATAAAGCCATCATCTTGCAAAGAGGAGGGGGAGAAGGACGAAGGGAGGATAGGAAGGGAAGAGAAGGGAAAAGAATGAAGACGCCACTACAGGTGCCAGCTCCCTGCAACAAACATGTCACTGCGCCACAAACACAGGCTTGCGACAGCTAAAGACTCTAAAGTCATGACATTCTGTAGCATAACTCAATTTAGTTAAACAAATGTTTTGTTTCCATAACCTTAGCTATTTAATGTAAGAAATGATAATTTGCCTGATCTATAAATATCATAAATTTAGGAAGTCCCCTTTAATAAAGTTTCTCATAAGAAATTAATAATAAATGTATCTCAAATCCTGCAAAACTGAAGTGCACGGCTTGCATTCTGTCTTATGCTGCCATAGAATTGGGGAGACACGGAGGTGTCTTTAACTGACAAAGAAATGAGGGTTTTCTTGGCTTTATTTTACTAAGAGGAGCACAACCAATGCCACACTTATGAAGTGAGGTTCAAAACCATGCATCATAAGAAATGTGTCTGGAATTCCAGCAGTGGGAACTCACGACCCCGCCTCTGAGTGTTCGCGCTCACCCATTGGCCGGTTGGCGATGGAAGGGGCGGAGCGACCTCAGGGCTTAGGGGATTTCCTGCCTTTCCGATTCCCTTCAGAGAATTCCCCATTTGTCTATGGTGTTTTTTTAAAAGACACCCCCTAACCCCCGCGCCTCCCTGTTCTGAGGACTGAAACTAGGGCCTTTATGCTGAGCTCCATCTCCAGCCCATTTTCCGTTTTTTATTTCTCACTAAGTCTCTAAATTGCCCTGGCTGGGCCTGATTTGGCCATCCTCCTGCCTCATCCTCCCAGAGAGCTGGGATTGCAGGTGTGTGTCACCTCTCCTGGCTCTGCTGTGTTATTAAAGCCCTTTAAATATTAGTTTGCATCTTTGACACAATAGGGATTCCGCAAGCTTCTTCAGAAAGGTTTGTTTTGGTTCTGATAACAATACACATTTCTTTGTTTCTCATCTCATGACTTAGCAACCAGAACATTTCAACATTGAAAGAAAACATCCAATTCTTTTCTTTTTTTTCTTTTTCTTTTTAAAAGAGAAAATCTGTGTTTAGGAAAGAGGATCACGATTTAGACTTTTTTTTTTTTTTTTGTGGTGCTGGGGATCAAACTCAGGACCTTGCACATGTGAGGCAGTGCCACTGAGCTAAATCCCCAGCCCTTAGACTTACTAATAGCCTATTTAGTTTTATATGGTTGTTCATAAATATTTTACATTTACTTATTAGAGTGTAATTGCCAAATTATATTATTTCGTTGAATTTTTTGGCGGGGGCTACTGGGGATGGAACTGGGAACCTTGCACTTGCATGGTAGGCGGCGGAACCACTGAGCTAAACCCCCGACCCACGTTGAATATTTTTCTCTTTTCGTTTTTGAGCATTTAGAAAATTCTTTTATGCACACACACACACCCACTTTTGTCCCCACAAGATCAAGATCAACTTCTTTAACTTATTTACTATATCTAGGCAGGTTACCACATGTACAGAAAAGTCAGCCTCCACAGTGTTTGGGGGTCAGAGTCTGTGTACTTGGGGGCCTCACTGTGTAGTCCAGGTGCCACCAGTCTCTCGAGGTAGGGGGCCCTCTTTAAGAAAAAGAATACAGGGCCAGGGATTTAGCTCAGTGGTTTTGCCGCCTGCTGTGGAAGCTCAAGGTCCCAAGTTCGATCCCCGGTACCCCCTCCCCCAAAAAAAGAAAAAGAAAAAGAATACAAAATAAATGATAGACAATAAGAAATAGCCAGATAGGGTGGGGATTTAGCTCAGTGGTACCATGCCTGCCTGGCAGACACAAGGTCCTGAGTTTGAACCCCGGTACCAAAAAAAAAGAAAAAGAAAAAAAATACAACCCAGGCGTGTTGGTGAGAACCTGTCTCAAAAAAGAGAGGAAAAAAAATAGAATGCAAAATTAGTTGCAAAGTTGGACATTGGGTTGGAAAATGAAATCATAACAACTTGTGAATGTTAAAAATACTAACAAATACCACAGAAAGGCCAAAGCCAGAGAATCGTGTCATTTTTGTTACTTCTGCTTCCTATGCCTTCCCGGTAGTTGGCTGCCCACTCAGCCCACATCTGCCTATGACAGTAGCTCTGTGTGACAGGCAGTGTCAGTGTCACCTGCTAGTGGCAAGGCTTTGTTGGCAGAGGGAGTGTGAGTGCAGCGCCTCAGGAACTTCCTCTGCAGCTTCTTGCTGTATGGGTGTGGCACCCCTGTGCCTGTCATACCCAGGGGCTGCCAGGTCACTGTCCCTGCAAAAGCTTCCATCCTAATGACCTTGAAGCCTGGTGGTGGAGAGAGGCCACCAGCCCTGCACCCAGGTCTTGGTGCCCACAAGGAGGCCCCCAACCTTGCCTTCTTCCTCCTAACCTTGAGTTCCTTTCAGTGCTTTTACAGCATTGGAGGTTTGGGCTAATTTTTCACTTTTTATTATTTATTTTATTTTATTTTACTGCTTTTGAGAGTCACACTCTGTAGTACAGGATGGCTTGGAACTCCTGAAGTCACCCAGGCTTGTGCTCCTCCTGCCTCAGTCTCTCGAGTGCTGGGATGACAGGGGTGTGCCACTGTGGCCTGCTTGGGTTTCCTGTTAAAATGTCTCCCTGCTGGGGGTCTTTGGTGCTGGTCCAAGGACGAGTACTGTGGGGTGGGCCCACACAGCAGCGGCTACTCACTTCCGCTGGAAGCAGGCAGGGCCTGCAGCCCCCAGCTGGAGCCGCCCTGAGCACCCAGCTGCACTGTCCCTCCCCCTGTGGCAGGACTGGGCCTTTCCAGGTGTCCCAGACTGACGGGGCATTGGTGTCTTGTTCCCACAACCCCTCAGTTCCTGCAAGGGAACAAAGAAGCCAGGGCCTGCTGCCTCAGGTAGCACACCGGGGCCCCACAGCCTGGTCCCTGATGTGGCCATCACAGGCGCCCCTGACTCCCCTCTGCCCCTGGGAGGGCTCTTTGTGATCTGGTCCCATTCAGTGGAGGACACAGACATTAGACATGCCCTGTCCCCTGGATGGTGACTCAGTGTTCACAGCTGCAGGGAAGGGCTATGCAGCCTTTGGCGTGGTAGTGTCCCCAGAAGGCCATCTGACACTTCAGTCGGGACGCAGGACAACTCCTGTAGGCTTCCATGTTTTAAACTGGATTTTTTTTTTTTTGGTACCAGGGATCGAACTCGGGGCCTTGTGCTTGCACAGCAGGCGGTGAAACCACTGAGCTAAATCCCCAGCCCGATAATATTTTTTTTTGAAACAGGGTCTCACTATGTAGTCCAGTTTGGCCTTGAGCTCACTATGAAGCCCAGGTTGGCCTCAAACTTGCAGGGATGATCCTCCTGCCTCAGCCTCTTGAGTGCTGGGATGATAGGCATTCCCCACCATGCACAGCCAAACTGGAAGACAGATGTTCTAATGGTCCTTATCGGTTTTGTCACTGCAACACAGCCACGATTCCCAGAACAGGAAACCTCTAGTGACTGCCAGCTAGGGGCAGGTGACAGCACAGAGAGCAGTTCAATGCTGTGACCAAAGCCCCCGCCCCAGCAGCAGCCCTCCTAGGGAGGAGGGGGAACTGCCAGGACTTTCTAGGCCCTGGCAGTGGCCAGCTCGGGCCAGTGACCTTGGGGGAAACCTCTGACCTGTGGAGGCTTGGTTTCACCAGTGGCCAGGGCACCCTGGGGATGGCTCCAGGCAAGGGGGCCAGAGAGCCGCCTCGTGTCCATGAGGAGCATGGGTTACACTCGGATCACGCTGAGCCTCCAAGAAAAGCCAGGTATGGGAAGAGGGGTTGTTTATGTTGGGAATGGGCCAAGGGCCTTTGGACTGAGCTCCATCCCCAGCCCTTTTTATTTTATTTATTTATTTATTTGGTACTGGGGATGGAACTCGTGTCCTTCTGCTTGTGAGGCAGGCAGTGGAACCGCTGAGCTAAATCCCCAGCCCCCCAGGCCTTTTTATTTTGAGAAGGATCTCGTTAAGTCACTAAGTTGCTCAGGCTGGGCTCGAACTTGCGATCCTCATGTATTTGCCTCTGGTGTGCTGGGATGAGAGGGGTGCACCACCATGCTTGGCTGGGAATCTTAATTAGAAATAACAACATGGCTTTGGCAGGCTGAGGCAGAAGGATCGCAAGTTGTTACCCAGCCTGGGCTACTTATCGAGGCCCTGTCTCAAAATGAAAAATAAAAAGGGCTGGGGCTGAAGCTCAGTTCAAGGCCCTGGGTTCCATCCCAGCACCATCACAAAAGGAAAACAAATTTAGTGTAAGAAACTCCAGTTTTTCTCATGACAAAGGTCCACTTCAGTTTGAGGGAAATGTGCTTTCTCTTCCTCTTGGAAGGAGTTTTACTAGTGTGTGGATGGAATCGTGTCACTGTCACTTCAAGCAGCAAACTGTACTGCCAGGGGCAGGGTGACATGACTGAGGTGGCTGCACAGGGCAGGGGACAGAGCAGGGAACTTAGGACATCTATGGCCTCTTCAGAAGGAGCCCAAGTGGGACCCAGAGACGCCATCTTATGAGCGAGACTGGTACCTAACCTCAAAGCCGCGCAGACTGTACTGTACACACTTGACCCCAGCACTGAAGGAGGAGTGTACGACTTCTGTCTGGGCTGGGGATGTAGCTAAGTACCAAAGCCCTGGGTTCAATCTGTCCTCAGTTTACAGAAGAAAGAAAGAAAGTTGAAATGAGAAAATTCCTAGCAAAAGAAATCACCAGCACTGACTCAAGAAAACCAGGGGCCCTAAATGGTTTTATCATCCTAAAATACTCATTATCAGAAATTAATGCTTCTCTCCAAGGGAAACTCCAAATTGTGCGTGGTACACGCCTGTCATCCCTCACTGGGGAGGCTGAGGCAGGAGAATCTCTGTGAGTTTGAGGCCAGCCTGGGCTACGTAGTGACACACTGTCTCAAACAACAACAAAAAGCAAACTCCAGGCCTAGATGGCATCATCACCAAAATCTACCAAATAGTCCCAAATAAAATCATTCTATTTTATACAAGCTCAGAGAAAAAAAGAGGTGTGGGTAAGGAGGGAAGGGCCGAGGTCTCTGTGGAAAGGGCAAAAAAGTCCCTTGGGGCTGACCTGGTACAGCCAGTCAAGGGGCCACCACCAGCTCTGGGCACGGAACCCTGCTGGGGGCAGACACTTGTCCAGGCCACGCACTGCAATCAGTGGCACCTCTTGCTGGCCGCTTGGGCTGGGGAACCACAACCTCGAGGCGTGGGGAGAGGCCAGACTACAGAGCTAATGTTAGCACGATGGAAAATGACAAGCCACAGCCACCGTGGGGTCCAGGTCTCAAGGGTGAAAAGAACCACATTTAATAAATGACATAATCATCATAATGGCCACAGAAACAGGAAACTGGGAACAGACAGCACTTTCTCGGCAAAGTGGCTATAAAAATTGCCTCTGCCTCCTGCATGAGGCTAAAAGCTTTCCCTTAAGATCAGAGAGGAGAAAAGCAGGCCCACCATTGTTCCCCAGTCCATCTAACACTCCGTGTTGATCCTGGGTAGTGCAGTCAGGCAAAAAAGGGAAAGAGAAATGAAAGGCTCCCGAGCATGGTGGTGCACGCCTGTCATCCCAGCACTTGGAAGGCCGAGGCTGGAAGATAGAGTTCAAGGCCAGCCTGGGCTGCAATAGCAAGACCCCAAGACTAGAAGACTGTGAACAGGGGTGGACTTGCTCTCCCAGACAGGGCAGCTTGTTCCTGCAGTGTGCTTTGGGCAGGGATGGACAAACAAACAGAGAGCCCACAAACAACTCCTTGCTGCATGAACACTTGATGCACAACAGAGAGGTGGCACTTATGGCACTAGTGGAAGGATGAACCTTTTAATAAGTTGTGCCAGGAGAACTGCATTCCTATGGAGATAAAATGAAACTGTTAACAAAAAGTAAGTGGGCCAGGGATTTAGCTCCATGGTTCCAGCGTCTGCCTCACAAGCGCAAGGTCCCGAGTTTGATACCTGGTACCAAACCAAACCAAACCAAACAAAACAAAAAAACCAAAAAGTAAGAAACTATAGCTGGGCGTGGTGTTGCACAAATATAATCTCAGCACTCTGAGAGGCTGAGACAGGAGGATCACAAGTTCCACCCCAGCATGGGCAACTTAGCAGCTTGATAGTTTGTATCCAAAATGTCCCCCAAGTCTCCTGTGTCCAGAGGCGGGGCTTTGGAAGGTGACTGGATCACAGGGTGCTGTAGCCATGAGCAGATTCACCCGTGGATGGGTTCATGGCTGATGCGCTGTTAGGAGGGGCCCTGGTGGAGGAGGAGGGTCTGTGGGGTGACCTGGAAGTGTGTGTTCCTCTCCCCAGCTGCTCACCGAACTCTGCTTTCTGGCTGCCATGGGTGAGCAGCTCTCCCCCACCAGGCCCTTCTACCACGCTGTTCCTGCCTTGGAGCAGCCGACTGACTGTGGACTGAACCCTCTGAAGCCGAGAGCCAAACAACCCCTCCTCCTTTAAGCTGTGCTGGCGGGGATTTTGTCCCAGCGCCCAGAAAGTGACTCATACAGCAACTTAGCAAAACTCTTTCTCTCAAAATATAAAAAAGCTAAGGATGTAACTCAGAGTGGAGACTTTGAATTCAATCCTCATTCAGGAAAAGAAAGGAAAGGAAGAAAGAGAGAAAGACAAGGAAAAGAGGAGAGAGAGAGAAAGAGAGAGACAGAGACAGAGAAGGAAGGAAGGAAGGAAGGGAGGGAGGGAGAGAGGGAGGGAGGGACCTCCGCTTTGAAACATATGCAAATATCAGCTTCACACAGATCAGGAATGTAAACTGAAGGCTGAGCTGAGACTGTCATACAAAGCCCTGAGCAGGTCTCCACTACTGGCTGAGTGGATGCTGGTGTTAGAATCGCTCTGTTGTGACCCCGCCTCTGCCACATTAGCTTCCGCTGCAGCTGCAGGCCGTCATCTCGCCCACACTCGCGGCAACATCACAACGCAGACAGCCCTCTTCTGTCCAGTCGCTCGCTGGCACAAAGACTTGGGCGGGTGTGACCCTGGCCTTTCTTTTTTGGTACCTGGGATCAAACTCAGGACCTTGTGCTTGCAAGGCAGGTGCAGTGCCACTGAACTAAATCCTGGGCCTTATCCTGCCCTTTCTTTCCACTGCAGGCAGGTTCCTCCGTGTGGAGGGATGCACTTTGTCCACCACGTGCCCTCAGAAGGACCCTGGCATTGTTTTCAATAGCAACCACCCCAGACCAAGCTGCCCCAGACCAAAAAGCCACAGAGAGGTTAATTCCAGGGCAAGATGGCAGGTGGAACACCTGCAATCTAGTTCCTTTTTTTTTTTTTTTGGTACCGGGGATCGAACTTGGATCCTTGTGCTTTCGAGACAGGCAGCGGAACCACTGAGCTAAATCCCCGGCCCAACTGCAATCTAATTCTGTAAACGGGCACTCCGAGAGGCTCAGGCAAGAGGGTCACAAATTTGAGCCCAGCCTGAGCGACTTAGTGAGACCCTGTCCTTGTGCCCAGCAGTGACAGTGCCTCTCACGTCCTGCAGAACTTGGGTACTTTCTTCTCCGGAGGGGCAAGGCTGTCATTGCCACAGGCCCTGGGGACTAGAAGTTGCTAAGTAAAAGCAGTCCCCTGGGGCCCTGGGTGTGGGTCAGCGGTGAGCGCTTGCTATTTATGTTGTGAGGCCATTGGATCCAGCCCCAACACCCTCAAAACTCTACCCCACAGGTGAGGAAAATGGCCTCTCTCCAGCCTCCCTCATTGAGACATTTAGTGCCCCAGAAACAAACGGAGACCCTGCCAGCTTCCAGAATCCGGCGTGGAAAGTGCAGGGGACAAATATTTCTTTTACTTTTATTATTTTTTTATTTTTATTTTTTTGGTACTGGGAATCGAACCTAGGACCTTGCGCTTGCGAGGCAGGCGGCGGAACCACTGAGCTAAATCCCCAGACCCCCTATTTTTATTTTTTGAGATACAGTCTTGCTGTGTAGCCCAGGCTGGCCTCGAACCTGTAGCGATCCTCCCACCTCAGCCTCCCGAGTGCTGGGATGACAGGTGTGCGCCACTGCACCCGGCTCAGCTCTTATATTTCTGCCTCTCTTCTTCATGTATTTTTCCAGTAAATTGTGTTTTGTCTACTTGAATGAAATGCACGCGGTTCATAAAGACTTGTTATAGTTACCTATTTATGATAAAGTGGCCTCCTTATTGTAAAATTATACCTTTTAATATCATTTAATGTTCTTTGAGGTCTCCTTTGTCAGACACTTTGTCTTAGTCACTGTCCTTGTCACTGGGACACAATACCTGACGCCCATAACTTAAAGAAGAGGTTGATTTTGGCTCATGTTTCGGAAGTCTTAGTCCTTGTGTGATCTGGGCAGAGTGGAAGGCCCTGGGTGGAGAAGAACAGCCCCGGAAGCAGTGTGAAAGGGGAGGAGCCTAGAGGGTGCACCTTGCAGGCCACGCCCAGGGCCACGCCTCTTCAGACCAAGCTCCGCCTCCTAACATCTCCAAGGGAGGAGCCTGGTGACCCATTCACCTTCGCAGGGCCCCTGTGAGCTCACGAGGCTCGGGAACACCCAGGTAAAAACCACACTTATGTTGCCTTTTCCACTGAATGATTGATTGATTGATTGATTGGTTGATTGATTGATTTTGGTGCCAAGGTTGAATTTAGGACCTTGGACTTGCCAGGCAAGTGCTGAGCTACATCCCTGGCCCCTTTTCCACCAATTTACACGTGTTCCCTGAACCAGAAGGTGCTGTGGAGAGCAGACAGGTCCCTGGAGGCTCCAGACAACTGCAGGGAGGGCTAAGCAGGGGCCCTTGGCTTGGGGGTGGCCCCTGGGGTATAGGCAGGCAAAGGAGAGTCTTCAATGGCTTTCAAAGAATCTATGCCAAGCCAGGTGTGATGGTGTGCACCGTGATCCCAGCACTCCGGAGGCTGAGGCAGGAGGATCACCACAAGTTCAAGCCCAGCCTGAACTACATAGTGAGACCTTGTCTCAGAAAACAAAACAAAATAAATAAAACTAGAGTGAGTTAAAAACTCCCAAGATGACTGGTCGTTGGAGATTCCCATGCTTCTAGAAGCTCAACCAGGTTCTCACATTAAACACTGTTCTTCCGGCAGCAGGAGATGAAAAGGGAATCTGTTTTTGAATAATCATCTCTGTTGCATTGATTCTCCTGCCTCCGCCTCCCAAGTGCTGCATCAGGCATGCACCATCATGCCTGGCTTTCCCTACTTTTAATTGGCCCACACTCACTCTGCAGAACATGTTTCTTTTCCTACATTTAATAAATGTAAAACCTTGCTAAAAAAATCATATCTGGCTTCTCAAGCACTGAGAGTGGTCATGCATACCTGCAATCCCAGCTACTTGGGAGGCTGAGGCAGAAGGATTGCAAATTCAAGGCCAGCCAGGGCTACACAGGTAAATACTACCTCAAAATTTAAAAAATGATAATTTAAAGTGATAGAGGTGTAACTTGGTGGTAGAGCACCTCTGGGATCAGTCTCTGGCACCACAAAATGGTATAAGCAAGAAGAGAGTGGAGGCAAATATTAAAGTTTGGAGAGAAGGGGCCAGAGATTTAGCTCAGTGGTGCTGCCACCTGCCTCACAAGCTCAAGGTCCTGAGTTCGATCCCTGGTACAGAAAAAAAAAAGTTTGGAGAAAAAAAACCTCACCTAAATGTTTTACCTTCATGCAATTACCCTACAAGAGTGAAGGAGAAATAAAGACAAACAACAAACAAATATTGAGGGAATTTGTTGTGAATAGACCTGTTTCACAAGAAAAGTTTTTAAAGTTTTTAAAATTTCTTAGCCAGATATGGTGGCACACACCTGTCATCCCAGCACCTTGGGAGGCTGAGGCAGGAAGATTTCAAGTCTGAGCCCAGCCAGGGGAGCTTAGCAAGTTAGGGAGGCCCTGACTCAAAATAAAAAATAAAAATGAGCTGGGGATGCAGCTCAGTGCGAAGGGCCTGGGTTCCATCCCTGGTACCACCAAAATAAATAAATAAATACATACATTTAAAAATTTTTACCTGATTTGCTAAGAAAGGGGGGGGGATGAAATCATACAGAATATTCAATTAAAACCACAAAAGGCAGAAAAAATGGAAGACACAAATAAGGTAGCAAAAAATAGAAACCAGTATGAAATATGGTAGATATTTCTTTTTCTTTTTCTTTTTTTTTTCTTTTTTGGTACCGGGGATCAAACTCAGGACCTTGCGCTTGCGAGGCAGGCACCAGAACCACTGAGCTAAATCCCCGGGCCCAGAAATATGGTAGCTATTAATCCAACTACCAGCAATAATCACTGTAAACATCAATAGTCTAAATTCACCAATGACAGTGACAGCACCTGCTTCCCTGGCAAGGGAGAGGCCATCATGACAAAGGTAACGTGGGAGTGGGGGACTGTAAACAGAGCTTGTCAGAGTGGGTCAAAATGGAAAACCAAGAAAGACTTGGCTGGATATAATCGACAACTGTGGTGGTGCAGTCTCCAATGCAGCAAAATGCACACTCTCCTCAAGCTCCCAGGGAATATCCAGCTGCAAGCTAGAGTAGCGGAAGCCCACAGCACTGGCATGCCACATGTGCAAGGGTGCAGAGCAATAGCAGGGGACCTCGCGTTCATCACTGTGGGAATAGACATGTGTGCCTCGATGAAAGAAAAGCTGGCGTTTTCTTCCTAAACAAGCTCACCCTGTACACCCGGCAAATCACAGGACTTGGTGTTTTCCCAAAGGAGTTAGTTTCTGTCCACACTGGAATCTGCACGCTCTTCATGGCAGCCTTGCTCTAATTAGCAAGGCAGTGAGATTATTCTGTGTGACCCAGCAAGGATGGCTTACAAGGGGTGATCACAACTACAGTGAAAGCTTCAATTCCAACAATTATTCCAGTGAGAGACATGTTGCTATGAATCCCCTCACTGTCTTCCCTCTCACTATGACCACACCCATCCCATCCTCCTTGCCGCTTTCTGCAGCAGCTCTGGAGTGCTCTTTCCTGAGTGTCTGTAGTTGTGCTGGCCTGGCTGCCTCAAGGTCCTGAATCGACACAACACGTTTTCCTTTGGTGGTCACTGTGACTTTGGGGAAGAGCCGGACGTCACACAGGGCCAGATCCAGTGACTAAGGTAGAAGAGGACGCCAGCGTGTTCCTACAGCCTGCCTCTCCATGTGTGGCACTCGGCAGCAGCAGTCACTTATATATATATATGTTTTTTGGTACCAGGGATCGAACTCGGGACCTTGCACTTGTGAGGCAGGTGCGGTGCCACTGAGCTACATCCCTGGCCCAGTCACTGTATTTTTGATCAGACCTCGCAAAGACACCCAGGGAAGAGGACTTCAGAGCTTCTGCAGGTGGCGAGGATGGTGGGATGAGTGTGCTGGAATTAGGGGGAGGACTGTGAGGGGTTCGTGGCAAGGCACCTTGTCTTGGTTCGACTTGAGTCCCAATGTATATTTAAATGGGCCCTCACATGTCATTACACATTTGCCTAAACCTATAAAAGGTCCAGCACTCTGAGTGACCCTGATCTAAATCTGAACTATGGACCCTGGGTGACAGTGGTATGCCAACACAGGTTCATTGAGTCTACCCAATGTCTCACACTGCTGGGGCCAAGGAGGATGAGGAATTCTCTGGCCCTTCCTCTCAATTTTGCTGTGAATCTAATGCCACTCTAAAACTAGTCTTTAAGGAATCCATTCCTTGCCTGTCCCTCACCCTGCAGGTGGGTAACTGAGGAAATAGCCATATGGAGCTCTTGCTAAAGAGCAGGCCACGCCAAGCATCACGACAGAAGGGAACCACGGAAAGCCACTGCCAAAATATCCAGCCCGAAAAGAGCCTTGAGAAATTTCAAAACATAGAAAATAACAGAGACTACATCCTTGGAGTGGAAAATTGATAACAGAATGGAAAAGAAAAGAAACAAAAGTCTACCTTTATAATTTGGAATTCCCTTTTTTAAAAAACTCAGTCTAGGGGCGGGGATTTAACTCAGTGGTTTCACTGCCTGCTGCGCAAGCACAAGGACCAGAGTTTGATCCCCGGTACCAAAAACAAAAACAACAAAACAAAAAACACCTCAGTCTAGGGCCAGGAATGTAGCTCAGCAGCACAGCATCTGCCTGGCAAGCATGAGTCCCTGAGTTCGATTCCAGGTTAAAAAAAAAACCCCACAAAAAACCTTCAGTCCAAAACAAAACCAGACACTGTGGTACATGCTGTAATCCCAAGGATCTGGGAGGCTAAGGCAGGAGGATCCCAAATTCCAGCACAATTCAGGCAATTTAGTGACTTAGTGAGATCCTGTCTCATAATAAAAATATTTAAAAAGGCCAGGGATGTAGCTCAGTGCAAAGGCCCTGGGTTCAATCACCAGTACAACAAAAAGAAAAAGAAAAGAAAAAGTTGCAAAATATCTAGAAAACAGAAACGCTGAAAACATAGAAAGTAGAAAGTCAAACTACAGATAAACCAATTGATAAATCAGTCTTGAAATTGATTGTTGAAGAACACAAAACCAAAGCTGGGCATGATGGTGCACACCTGTAATCTCAGCACTCAGGAGGCTGAGGCAAGAGGATCGCCATAAGTTCGAGGCCAGCCTGCGCTACAAAAACACCACAGAAAGAAAGAAAGTTAGTGGCACAAGAGGTTTAAATGTATTATTTAAATTCACAGGGAACTAAAGCTAACAAAATATAAATGACAGGCATGATGTGTTGGGGAACCCCAGTACCACTCCTGGAACACCAGAGATGCTAAGTGAACCCTATCCTGCAACTAAAACCTATCCTTCTGTGTTTTGTGTATAAGTTGACTCAGAGTTGACAACCATAAGCAAAACTTCACTTTATGATATATTTTCCAATGCCAGGTCAAGAGGAGGAAGACTAGGATTACATTTCCCTCTCAAAAGTTCAATTTGTTGACCTGTAAGCCATCTGAAAAGAGAACATTCCTACCATCAAGTTTCCAATGCATTAACTTTTCTTCCACACCATGCATCAGTGAAATTAGGATTTATTTCACTTTGCTTCTTATTTTGATCAGATCTTTCTTGTACACCTCTATTCTGATGTTTCTAATTGTTTTTATTTTCTTGTAGTATTTACCATCATTATATCCAGCTTCTTTGAACTCCCAATCACACCAATCACAATATGTTGAGTTGATGTCTGTACTCTTAAAAGAAATGTGTTTTTAATTTTTGGATGCCTCTCTTCCAAAGCCTACCATCCGCCTCTCACTGGGACTTCTGCCCAGCTGGTGTCCCTGGAAATTCCTTGTCTCTACTTTCCTGGTGTAGATCCCCTGTTGAAGAGACTCCATGGCGTCCTCCTTCTTGGTTCACATCCTTGTTCTGCTACAGAACATCCTCAAGTAACTTTCTCAGAAACCATATGTCTTAGTTGCTTTTCTTGTTGCTGAGACAAAATAGTGACACCCAAAGTTAAAGGAAGGAAGGTTTATTTGGCTCACAGTTTGTAGAGGTTACAGTTCATAGTTGGCTGGGTCCAAGGCAGGGTGGCACGGCAGGGGGTGTCACACAGGATGGTATGACAGTTCATGGTGGGCAGAAGGCAGCAAAGCAGCAAAGTAATGAAGAAGGAGCAAGTAACAAACCAGAAGTGACAATAGCAGCCCTCTTTCTATCCTTTATATTCTATCCAGGCTACATGCTCTTAGGGTGGGTAGCACTCACACTCAGGTGGCCTTCCCATTATCCATGCTCAGAACTATGCCAGTCCAATCAGTGGACTGATTTAGTAATCACACACCCATAATCCTAGCATCACACACTCTAGATCCAGCCACCTCTGAAAAGCCCCACCTATGACCACACGAGGCTTTGGGAGGACATCTAGATACAGCTGTAACAACATTGTTGATAGGTACATTTTCTTAGCTCTTGTATATCTAAAACTATTTTTATTCCATTGTCATACTTGGTAGGGGTTATAGCTGGTATAGAAGTCTATATTAAAAATCATTTCCAGGCCAGGGATTTAGCTCAGTGGTGTGGCCACCTGCCTCACAAGCACAAGGTCCCAAGTTCGATCCCCAGTACAAAAAAAAATCATTTCCCATGGAATTTTGAAAGCATTACCTTATCATCTTCTCTTGAAACATACAATATCTCAGAACTTCACTGCTTCTTATCTCCTATCATCCAGTGTTATTATGAAATCTACTGCTATTCTGACTCCTGTTTTTCCTCTGTTTTACTTTGCAAAAATTCTTGTTGCTTGTTGGACTTCCTAGATCAATCCTCAAAGTCTTTACATTTTCTCTCATATATTTTGTCTCAGCTGTCTTGCTCTATTTTCTGGGTGGCTTCTTCAGTTTTATTTTGCAAATTTTCTGTTGGAATTCAAACTTCAATAATTACTTTTTGCAGTGCTGGGGACTAAACCTGGGATCTTGCACATGCTAGGCAAGCCCTCTCCCCTTGAGCTCCACCCTCAGCCCAATAAGCATATTTTAATTTCTAAAAATTCTTTACTGTTCTTTGATTGCTCTTTTTATACAGTATTCTGTTGTTTTATGGATATATTTTCTTTCAATTCTCTGAATATAGTAATTACAAATGTTTTCATATATGCCTTGCAGTTTCTGGGGTTCCAAGTTCATTTTTCTCTGTGCTCATCTTGCCTGTTTTTCAAGTTGAAAGCTTTCTTTCCATTTCTGATGATCCTCACTGGTGGGTTTGTGTCTAATAAAGAATGGCTGGAAAGCTATTGTGGATTGATTTCATGTGCTGTTGGGACAAATGTGGCTGTCCTCTGTGCAGGGCAGGGGACTGTGGAGAGCGGATCACAACCCCACAGGCTAGGATGAGGGAGAAACTGTTCAGGGCTAGTCAGGGTTCATGCTGGAGCCCTAGCTTTGCATGGATTTCACACTCCCTTTCTTTTTTCTTTCTTCTTTTTTTTTCTCTCCTCCTTCTCTCTCACTCTCTTCTCATGGATGACAAGTGTGCACCACCAGGCCTAGAATGAAGATATATCTTGAAACACACAATTTCTTTTCCATTTTTTTCTTTTCTCATAATTTTTCCTTTCCCTTCTTTCCTTTCCCCTTCCCCTCCCACCACCCCTACACGTTTGGACCTTTTAATATTTCAAATTATCAATTATTCATTTTAATCATTTTAATCCCTAATTACACTTTCAGTTTCTCACACCAGAGAAACTATTTGGTATTTATACATGTGTGTCCTATTTATTTCACTTAAGAGGATGGCCTCAATGTGCATCCATTTAGCTATAAATGTCTCTAGTTTCTCATTCTTTATGGCTGAGTAGTACTCCATTTTATAAAAAAAACCCCATTTCTTCTTTATCCAGTTTCCAGTTGATGGGTATTTGGGCTGTTTCCAAGCTTTAGCTATTACAAACTGTGCTGCCATAAACATGGGTGCACATATATCGCTGTTCTTTTGGGAAGATACCCAGCAGGGGAATAGCTCTGTCAAACCGGACCTCTAGTCCTAGTTCTTTGAGTTATCTCCATACTGATTTCCACAGTGGTTGCACCAGTCTGCACTCCCACCAACAATGGAGAAGGGTTCCTTTCTCCCCACACCCCCACCAGTGTTTGTTATTGGTTGATTTCTTGATAGCAGCCATTCTTTCTGGGGTGAGGAGGAATCTCAGTGTTGTTTTCACCTGCATCTCTCGAATGACCAGTGATGTTGAACATTTTTTCATATATTTATTTGCTGCTTTTACTTCTTTGTCCGAGAAATGTCTGTTCATTTCAGGTGCCCATTTTTGAATTGGGTCTTTGAATTGGGGGGGGGTCTGATTGTTTTCAATTCTTTATATATTCTAGTTAGTAGACCTTTGTCTGAGGTACAGCTGCTAAAAAATTTTTCCCACATTGTAGGTTGTCTCTTAGCTCTGTTGGTGGTTTCTCTTGCAGTGCAGAAGCTTTTTAATAAGATGAGATCCCAGTTGTTGGTTCTTTGGGCTAGTTCCCGTGCTACTGAGGTTTTGTTCATAAAGTCTTTTCCTATGCCAATGTCTTCAAGAGTTCTACCTAACTTATTTTCCATTAAGTTTAGTGTTTCTGTCTTAATATTTAGATCTTTAATCCACTTCGATATTAGTTTAGTGCATGGTGATAGGTATGGGTCTAGTTTTTTTGGGGGGGGGGACCGGGGATCGAATTCATGACCTTGCGCTTGCGAGGCAGGCACCGGAACCACTTAAATCCCTGGCCCTGGTATGGGTCTAGTTTTAATCTTTGGCAGGTTGAAATCCAGTTTTTCCAAGACTATTTATTAAAGAGGCTATCTTTCCTCCAGTGAGGATGGTTGCCTCCTTTGTCAAAAATGAGGGAAACACACAATTTCTCAGAACCCCATGCTCCCTGCAAAACCAGCACCATCTCTCTGTCACACACTATCGCTGGGGCTCTCGTGCCTAGTTCTGCTCCACCACAGCCAGTTCAACACAGGTCTGAGGGTGTCGGCTCCAGCTCAAAGCCCTTCCAAGGACTCATCTTGGAATAAACTCCCAGTTTCCCCAGGCCGCCTCTCCAAACCACATTCCCTAAGACTGTCCAGCCACAGTGGCCTCCTTATTGGTCCCCAACTTGCCAGGCCGCTGGAGATGCTCTTTTCCAAGCTTCCACAAGGGCGAGTGCCGCAGGGTAAAGCTAGTGGGTAGGTGGGATCCAGAGTCCTCCGCTGTGTCAGTCACGCTGTATTTATCTGTATGTTCAGCAGACATCGTCCCCATAAGAATGACACTCCTCTGTCTCACGTCTCACTCGGTACTGCGCATTCAGAGCCTGGTTCGGTGCCTGGCACATGCAGGTGTTCAATAAAGAAACGAGATGCCCCCTCGGACCCGGAAGACTCCTTGTTAAGCATACCAAGGGTACAAGAGGCCCTGGGTGCCTGGGTGCTGACTGGTATCAGGAGAGGTCGCCTTAACAAGCATTCCTGTCCCGAGCACCGTGTTGCCCCAAACTCTTTCAGTGCTCTCAGGATTTTTCCGAAGCAGAACTCCTGGCCACTAGCTCCAAGTCTCCCCTTCCGGAAGGTGACCCGCTGGGTCTCAGCTCCCAATACAGTGTCTCGCAAGCAGTGCCGAGCCCCGCGTCCTCCGCGATTCCCCCGCCCCTCCAGACACCTCCGCTGAGCCACCTGCTCGAAGTGACAGGTCGCACCTGCTTCCCACGCCCGAGTTCCGCCAGGGCAGTTTGTTCCTCCCCTGGGGGAATGTGTCGCCTGGCAGGCTCGCGTGAAAGATGCCATCGCTGTGCCTCTTAAACCAAGTCCCTGGCTCGAACTAAGTCGAGCTCCAGGGCAGGCGACTTCGGTGCTGCCACCGAAGGCGGCGATGGTGACAAAACGCCTACTCAGAGCGACGCGTGCGGCAGCATACTGGGTGCGTTCGTGTACTGCAGGTCAGCCTCTCAGTAGAGCTGCGCACACAGCGGCCCCTCTCCGTTCCCCACTGGCCGCGAGGGCCCATTAATCCTTAACGTTCAAATTCCGCCCACTAAACCAGCCCTTCGGTGGCCAAGCCGCCTCTGGTCCCCAAATGACGGCCGAAGGCAACCAATCGGCGGCGGGACAGGGGTCCGTCCCCTTTTCCCTCGCCCAAACGGACAGGAACTCTCGCCAATGGAGGGCGCCTCCGCCGAGACCCCACCCCAGCCCGGCTGCGGCAACCAATGGAGGGCAGGCTCCTGGCGGCGCCGAAGGCGGGGCGCGGGCGCGCAGGTGCAGCAGCGTGCGGACTGGCCGGGAGGGCGGGGCGCGACGTCCGCCGTGCGGGGTCCCGGCGTCGGCGCGCGCGCTCCCTCCTCTCGGAGAGAGGGCTGTGGTAAAAGCTGTCCCGAAAATGGCTGCCGCCGCCGCCGCCGCCGCCGCCGCGCCGAGCGGAGGAGGAGGAGGAGGCGAGGAGGAGAGACTGTGAGTGGGACCGCCGCGCCCGCGGGCGGGGACCCCTGCCGGAGGGCGGGGGGGTAGGGGCGGGACGTGGCGCGGGAGGGGCCCACGGGGTCGAGCGATAAGGCTGACGGATGGCGTCCCTCCTCTCTACCCTCCCCCTCCCGCCGGTGGCGGCTCTCCCCTCGGCCTGTCACCCGCACACGCAGGTGAACGTCCTCGGCGCAGTCTCCCCGGGCCATCCTCACCCGGCGCCGCCCGCTCTCTGCGCGCATCTTAGCACCGGCCCCGCGGGCGCCCCTGTCGCCGGGGCTTCGTCGGGCGGGCTGCGCGCGCTCCTGTCCTTCTTGGGGATTTGGGCCGCGGCGCCGTCGCGCGCCCGCGGCCCCGGCCTCTCTCTGGATCGCGCTCTCCCCGCTCCCTCCCTCGCGCGCCCCCTCTCCCGTTACTCGGCCCCCCCACCGGCGCGCGTGCGCAGTCCGCCTCCCGTCGGGAGAGTGCGCCACAAGGGCTCCTGCGCGCTCACCCCCATCTCCGGGCTCTGCCTCCCCCCTTCTCGCCCATTCCATGACTTTCTGCTCCTGCTGCTAGCGGACCAGTCTGCCAGCTCCTTCACCCGGGTAGCCGGAGGCGGTCGGTGGAGGTGATTGCCCCCCTCCCCTGGCCGAGGAACGGACACCGTGTGCCTGGATCCCACCGCTCATCCTATGCACTTGATCTTAGCCAAAAGGCCGACAAGCGATCGCTCATCCTATGGAGCTGGTTCTGCTCCCATCAGTACCTGAGGGCGGGGACCTTGCGTCCAACGGCAGCTAAGGCTCCGGGCCCAGCTAAGGCTCCGGGCCGAGAGCGTGCCCCCTGGTGCACAGAGGTTCTTGGGGTGCCGTGCCTTTGGACTCCGAGCGCCCTCTCACCCCCCACCCCCCCGCCGGCGATCTTCCAGTTACATAAGTGGAGTGGGACATAGTATGTGACGGGCTTTCATCGTCCTGGAGTGCTCAGGATTACTGGGACCAGAAAGGGGTGAGAAGGGGCAAGCTCATGGCATCGCTCTGACTCCTGTCAATTACCTCTGAAAGTTTATTCTCTTTTCACTTTGGTTATGACTAAATCACCCAAACTAAAATTCAGGTGACTTTTACAGAGCCGTGGTAATGTTCCTGTGCCGCCGCCCCCCGCCAAGACTTAAGGTCGTTGTCCAGAGTCTGAAAAGGTTGCTTTCACAAGGGAGACCCTTCGAGGCCTTACTGGGAATACCTCTGGTGTGCATGATGGCTTAGGTGTGGGTTGGTCATGGCAGAAATGGGCCCTCCCTCAAAATTGATATTCCTGACTCACGATCAGACAGATGTATGCTTCTAGTTATTTTTCCAGGAACACAAATGAGCTCTGCCAAGCCATTTGCACGTTGTACCTCCCAGTGTTCGAGATCGTTGGCCCAAAGTCTGACATAACAGGATCAAATTCAGGGGTGCTTGGTGACTGAGGCACCAAATGTCCTGGTACGTAATGCTAAGTGGCTTGAGGTGTGTGACTCTCACACGTTTTCATTGTTTTGTTACACTATAAAAATAAAGCATATTTGGGTTTGGGTAGTAAAGTCACACTAATAAGCAATTACTACTCAAGAGGAGAATTTTGGGTTTTGTGGCTAGAATTTTCATCTGGATCTCAGCAATTTCATTTCATAGCAAGATTAAGGTAACTTCTTGGGTCTTTTGAAATATGCTGGGTCTGTATAAAAAGACAGGGTCTGGGTTTTTTAGGTCTTTTGGGAATTTCCACTAGGCATAAAGGGAAATGGGCTTAGTTATGGGGTTTTCAGGATTTCTACTTCAAATCCCAGTAAGGAACCCTAGGAAAGTCTTGTTTTTATTTTGTTGCCTGGTTACATCAGAACCTTAAAAGACAAAATCTGGTGGGAGCATAGTTGATTAGAGTAAAGTAAGTTGTGGGCCAGGATTTAGCTCAATGGTTCTGGCGCCTGTCTCACAAGCACAAGGACAGACCCAAGTTCGATTCCTGGTACAAAAAAATAAAGTAAGTTGTCATAGATCACTCAGTGTCAGGTCAACTAGATGGCTGTCACTGGGGTACAGTCACGTGTGCATACACGCTCACCTCACTAGATGAGGGTTCCCATATTTGTATATCTGAGCCAGATGCAGGACCAGTGGAGGTCTCTGCTTTGCTTTCAGATGCACCCCTTCAGGTTCCCTTGAATCGGTGCGGCCAGCTTCCAAAGTAGAGGTTCCCCTCACAGGGCCTGTGGCTGACCTCAGTGGCATCTAAAGCCCAGCATGTCCCCTCAGCTGGGAGAAACCATGTATGGCTTTCTTGCTGGTACTGGCCTGTCACCCTGTTCTATTTCTTGTTGCTAAAAGTTTGCCCTGAGTGCTTTACATTTGGAATACCAAGTCTTTGTTTCACCTAGTAAGAAAGCACTATGTAGGGGCCAGGGATTTAGCTCAGTGGTTCCGGCACCTGTCCCAAGTTCAATCTCTGGTACCAAAAAAAAAAAAAAAAGGAAAGCATTATGTAGTCCTCTCTACTCTACTCTTGTTCCCTTTTGAACCCTGAGAGGGGGCTGGGGATTTAGCTCAGTGGTTTCGCCGCCTGCTGAACCCTGAGAGAGGTCCAGACAGGGCATAGACCCCAGTGTTTTTGGAGGGCCCTGATACAACTTTGCATTCTGTGCTTATGTTTGTAGCTTCTAGACAGAGCTATTTCCCCTGCCTCTCTGTCCCTGTGGGACCTCATCTAATGGGGCAGGGGGCAGGCTATGGAGTTTGAAAAGAAACCTGGCTCCATGAGTCTAGTAAGAGTTGTGCCCACCAGAATGGGCCTTCTCCCATGTGGAGATGGCCCAGGAGCTCATTGCTTGAACCTACAATAAAGAACAGCAGAGGTAAACTTGTTTGCCAGAGTTCCACTGCTTCCAGGGCTATTTGCATAAAAAGTGATGTGCTCTGGAACCCAGTCTTTTATAAAGGTGACTATCAGTTGGAATCTCCTAATTGGCCAAGAGCAGTTTGTCACCAGGCTACTGAGTTCTCTCTGGGGAGAAAATGTTTGGCGCTGTAGTAGCACACGAGCGAGCGTCAAGTTCGGCCCTGACCTGGTGCATTCCAAGGCGTGTGCAGGAACACCTGCTTGTTCTTCCCACCTGCTGTTCCAGTGTCATCCGTGCAGGCCAGGCAGACACAGTCTTCATGCTGGGGGGAGCGCTGCTGCTGGTCCCTGAAAGGGCCCATCCTCAGCTTCAGCACAGGCCCTTCCAGCCACACTGCTGCTGGCCTGCCTCGGAGCCCCAAATCAGAGGCGCCCTCCTTCCTGGGCTTGCTGTCTCGGAGCTGTGCTCTCTGCCTTCCCCATTCTCTTCTGCCTATGTCTTGAAGGGACCTTCTCTGCTCGAGAGCTGCCTGGCCCCGAAACTTTGATGTAGGTGTAGTGTGTGGGGGACCGAGTGCAAGCAGGGATGGGGGTGGGCAGCATCCCCACTCCCATCCCAAGGGTGGGTGTGAGTGCTGTGGTAGAGAATAAGGCCTTGGCCTTTTCACGATAAGATGTACACTGCTGGATTTGTGCCCAGTGGATGTGTGCTCACTATCATGTGCAGCTGTGTTGCAGCTGCTGCAGCTGTCTGGCAGGACCAAGCCTTGGGAAGGGGGCACTTGTCTCCTTGCCTAAGAACTGGGGGTGCAAGATAGATTTGGGTTTTTGCCTAACTGTTCTCATTCTCGGACTTCCCCTCATAAAATCTTGAGTTAGTTAAGAATCTCAAACTTACAGAGCTGGAAGGAACCTTAGTCCAGCTCCCTCAGTTTACAAGTAAATCACCTGGTGGCCTTGAGGAGTTGCAACTTTTCCAGGGCCTCCTAGCCAGGCTGCTGGTGAGATTTTTTACTATACTGTGTAGGTAACCAAGAAATATTGTCAACGGCTGGGATTGCAAAGCATTCTATGGCTTGGCTCTTTGTTTAAGGGGATTAAGGGAATTATGAGGCTTCACTGCACCTCAAAAGAGAATTCTAGGTACCATCCAGGCAGCTGTTGCCTAGCCATAAAGAAAACAGCGGGGCCTACCCTTCCTGGGTTGAATCACGTGTGTCATTGCCAATAGTTTCTAAGGTATATACTCCGTGCTTTTGTTTTTAGTCTAAAGCTAAAAGTGCCACTGTCAGGTCAGCAAGGTATCAGAGATTAGCTAATATGAAACAGTTTAGGTTTTAACAAGGAAATGATAGTTCTTAATGACAAAAGTCCTTTTGAACATGTGTTCAAAAACAAAAGAGAAATGATCAAACTAATAACTCAGTTCATTGGCTGTGCAGATTTGCTGTTCTGTGAAGTTTAGCCATGACTGCTCTGAAATAGCCATGCGTCTGTATTTTGGGTGATGGTGTTGGATCTCCCCGGGCACCTGGTTTCCCTGGGTGCTTTGTTTCTCACAGGGCTAAAAGCCCCTTATGTGATATTGCAGCAGCCCTTTGTAACTTCAGCCACTTGCTGAAAAAGGAAGCCTTTGCCTCTGGATTGTGCACGTTCTTTGGGGAATGGTATGTTGATGTTTTGTGTTATCTTGAACACATATTCTTTCCCTGAGTGTTTCTGTGTGACATGGTGGAAGAAATACTACTTGCAGAAATCACTACTCACGGTATGCTTTGTAGAGTCAAAATATCCCTCAGAGGTGACAAGACCTGTGATAGTGTTGATGTGAACCAGCATGAGTCTTTATTTTAGCACCGTGTATTATGTGCCAGTAATTTGCAGTTTATCCTTTGTTTCTAGCTAGGTGAGCTGGGAAATAACATAGTGCTTTGACTATGTGATTATCTTCAAAATATCCCAAATAGCCCTGGGAAAAAGGTCATACAGCTCAATGGGGGCTTTCAACTTACAATTTTCTTTGTTTTAGGCTCCATAAAAATACAGACACCAGTTCCTGCTTTGATGTGACATGTGACTCCCCAGAATACACCTTGCTTCTGTAGACCAGCTCCAACAGGATTCCATGGTAGCTGGGATGTTAGGGCTCAGGTAAGTAACCTTCCTTTTTTTTTTTTTTAGTATATGTCCTGGTTTGGCAATCTGTTTTTAAAAAAAAGGAAAAAAAAAGATATTCTGCTCTTGGACAGTATAAATGTACCCCAAAGACTAAAGACATAACTGTGCCAAACTGTGCCATATAATAAAAAAAAGTCACTTCCCTGAGCCCTGAAAGGTCCATTTGGGGAGAGTTACTTGGTAGTCACAGCACGATCTAGGGGCGGGTGTCAGATGAGAGCTGGAACTGGTGACCTGCAGCTTCAGGTCCCCTGGGAGCAGGTGTCTGAGCACGTCACTTGCAGGCTGCCGTGGCCGCATGACCCTCAGCACACTGCTGTGTTTGCTCTGGTTTGGGGACTCACTGACTGGTCAGTGTTAGCAAACCCTGGTAATGTGGTTCAGGTATGGGAACCGAGTGTGGCCCCTAGGACGCCCTCCTGAGAGCTGTCCTAAGGTGGCAGAGGCCTTGGCTAGTGGCACTGCTTTCCTTGCTCCTCCCCAGACGCCAGCCGGCTCTTGGGGCCTAGAGCAGAGTGGGTGCTTTCTTAAGAAACTGGTGACCCAGGCCATTCTAGATCCGACACTCGGGTGCCATATCAGGTGCACTTTGAATGACTTTGGTACTGTTGTGTGTTCTGCAGTTTTGTGACAATGAATTGTTCCTTATTTTTCAACTATCAGGCTGAGTATCAGGCTTTTTCTGTCTGGATCTGTGGTTATTCCATATTTCATATCTGACCCCTGGGTTTCAAAAATGCTGTGTGGTAAAGCAGAGTGTTCTGGTTGACTTTTCACATTTCCCATTTCTTTTAGTACAAAAAAATCTTGAGTTTTCACATATGTTGCATTGTGATTCCAGCTGAGACCCCAAGTAGCACTTCGTTGTGTTTCTCTCTTGATTTCTAATACCTTGGTATGAAGCTGCTGTAGATACCTGCAACAGACTTCCATTCAGGAATCGTGGAGGGCGAGGTTTGAGTGAGGCTAATAAGTGTGGGAAGAAATGAAGATGATCACACTGACCCCAAGCCCAAGTTTGTTTCTGCTCCTGATCATGTGACTTGAATTGTCGGTCCCCTTCCCGCTGTGCTTCAGGCTGGGCCCTGGGCCTGGCTGGCTGACAGGAGGTTCTTTGTACTCGGAGTATTTAGGCTGGTGGGAGTTGGACGGCCATGCTTTGTACACTGACTCGGAATTGTCTGCCCTCAGTGCAGTGTGGGCAGTGAATGGCTCTCTGCCTGTGGATGTTAGGTGTGGAGGGGTGGCTTGTGTTTTTAATAGTCTTTCTCAGATTGCTTATGTATTTAGAAGCTATACAAGTTTCTCCTAAGAAATATAGAAAGGAAAAATGATTTAAAACAAAATCTTCCCTGCTTTTGAAGGAGAATGTCATTTGAGCAAAAAGGATAGAACTTGTCTTTAGTAAATAAATGCTTAATATCTTAGTTTCCTTTTAAAAATAATTACAAAAATAATACATGCTTTTATAGAAGTTTACCAAATAAAAAATGAAAGCTCCCCCTTGCTGTATGCTCACACTACCGTTAATAGCTGTCGATCTTCTCAGTCTTCTAAGACTATGGATATGTGCTTTTTATGTTTTTAACAGATGGGATGGTGTTGTGCATGATCTGCGTCTCTCCACCTTGTGTATTTGTCCCTTGTTTCTTTTCTGTAGCGGTACAGTCTGTGCTGACTTCCCATCATGTGTTCTGCCGCCACCCTCTCGGTTCTCCCAGCTCCTGGCTGCGGACAGTCATACAAGGTTGAGCTCCCTCGCCGGCTGCTTGCTGGAAAGCCTGGCTGCCTGCACTTGGCTTGCTCTGGTGCTGCGGCATCCCCTTCCCGGGTGGCTGCTCCAGCTCCCACAGCAGGCTGAGGAAGGGCTGGTTGCTCAGACTCCCCGGAAGGGTATCCTTTTTCCAAAGCAGTGTTTCTTGGATTATCACTGAACCTTGGTAATCATTGGCCATCAGGATATTTCTTTTTAAGTTGATTTGTAGGAACTGTTAATGGATTAAGGATATTAACTCTTTGTCATCATGCAGATGTTTTTCCTACTTTATCATGTCTTTCAGATGTGTAAATTTCTGTTATGATTTTTTTCTTAGCTTTTCTAGGTAAAATACAGTACTTTCCTACTCTGCGAACGGATTAATACTCACATATCTTCTTCCTAAAAAAAAATTGATGTACTGTATTCAGACATGCATGTTTAGTGCACATAAGAGAGTCTCATGGGTAAATACTTGTTCTTGGGTTTTGCTTTAGGACGGATGCCATCCGGAGCCCACTTAGGCAGGTGTCTTAGCTAGGTGGTGAACCAGCCGTCCGGTCTTCACCTTTAGCAGATTCTGGCTTCACATGAATAAAGTGTCACTTCAACTTTTCCTCTTTTCTTTACCAAGTTGCTCCTCCTTTTTGAAGCTTTTCACCATGAGGCTTGGCTCAGGCTGTTGTCGGACAGCCCCTCGTTCTCCCCTCAGGCCTCCTTCGGGCAACTGCTTCGGCGGGGCTCCATGCTCCTTGCAGAGAGACTGAAGAAGATCCCATGGCTTCACCAAAGTGGGTTCACCCCTAAACTGAGAGGAACCCAGAGTGCAGGTTTGCAAGCTGACAGTAAGTTCAAGCTTTAGGGTAGACTGTAACATAAGCATGATTTATTTTCCAACTTGTGTAATTGCAGGCTGATTTTTTTCTTGAATTTATGATAATGGTAACTTCTGTTGAAACGGTTCTGTATTCAGCTAGCTTGGTTGTGATGGAGTAAAAGTTGCACACTGATAAAAATCATTAATTTTGGGGGCCAGGGATTTAGCTCAGTGGTTCCACCACCCACCTCGCAAGCGCAAGGTCCTGAGTTTGATCCCCAGTACCAAAAAAATCATTAATTTTCTGTAATGATTTTGAGGCTTTTCTGTAATAGCTGATGAAAATATACACATACTTTTGGTGACTGTATTCTTTTTGGGTTTTTTTTTTTTTGGTACCAGGGATCGATCTCAGGTCCTTGTGCTTGGGAGGTGGTGACTGTATTCTTAGGGTAGCAAATGTAATTTTTGCACCTTGCAACATTAAAATCTAGTAAATATCCTCAAAACAGAATTCTGATCTGGATTGAAAATATTTTTACTTAAGGAATATGAAAGACTAAGGACTAAGGTAAAAGCTTCTTGTATAAGGCAGGGGTTTTAAATGAGTTTTTTTTCCTTTTGAGGCACAGTTTCTTTGTAGTACAGGCTGGCCTTGAACCCACTATGTAGCCTAGGCTGGTCTCCAACTCACAGCAGTCCTCCTGCCTTAGCCTCTCAAGTGCTGGGATTATAGGTGTGTGCCACCACAGCTGACTTCAGTGAGTGTTAATACTTAGGCATGTAGTATATAATGAAAACAGTGGCATAAAAGCCATGTAGAAGGCATGTGTGGCGCATGTGCTTATCAGGTGCGAAGCCCTGGGTTCCATGCCCAGCATGAAGGAAAGCTAAGGTAACATGGAGGAAGAGCTCCCTCCTAGCCCGTCAGCTGACACAAGTTGCTGTCCCTGGAGCAGCCACCAGGAGCAGCCTCCTCTTTGGCAGTGTGCATGTGTGAGTGAGTGCGTGTGTGCATTACGTGTGCATGTGTGGATACATGTGTGTGGGGGGCTGTTGATGCAGCCCCATGGGACAGTGTGCACCTCACATAAGGAGGCTCCGGCTTTATTCCTCAGCACCAAAACACGTCTCATGTGGATTCAGTTTGTATCGTGGCTAAGTAGACATAACGAATGTACCATTCTCATCATTGGAAGTGTACACTTCAGTGCCACTAAGTACATTCACATTGCTTTGCAACTATCACTGCCATCCATCCTCCAGAGCCCTCCTCATCTTGTGAAACGGAAATTTCCTACCCATTAAACACGAGCTCTCAACTTCTCTCCTCCTCCCCTTATCCTCTGGAAACCACCACCTTATTTTTTGTCTCAATAAATTTGAGTATTATGCCAGGCATGGTGCACATCTAATCCTAGCACTTGGGAGGCTGAGGCAGGAGCATCACTGCAAGTTCAAGGCCAGCCTGGGCTACAGAATGAGTTCAAGTCTAGCCTGAGCTACATGGAAAGACCGTGTCTCAAAAAAAAATTTTTTTTAATATTCTGAAGTACCTTGTATATATATATTTTTTTTGGTACTGGGAATTGAACTTGGGACCTTGTGCTTGCGAGGCAGGCAGCAGAACCACTGAGCTAAATCCCCAGCCCAGTACCTTGTATTATTACAAATCTTTCTGTATGTGTCTGTATGTGTTATGTGTGTACATATAAACAAGAGTGTGTAGGAGTGTGTGTTTTTATATAAACTACAAGATCTTGTACTCATTTGCTCTTTTTAGCTAATATGTCTTGGAGAATTGTTCAGAATCAGTTCCTATAGAGCCATAGCATTCTTTTTAACGCTTGGGTTTAAATAGTCCATTGAGTGGGATGTACTGTGATTTTTTTTTTTTTTGGCACTGGGGATCGAACTCGGGACCTTGTGCTTGTGAGGCAGGTGGCAGAACCACTGAGCTAAATCCCTGGCCCTGTACTGTGATTTTTTAAAACCAGTTTTCTTTTTTGTTTTTATTTTTTCTTGGACTGGGAAATAACTTATTTTTCATATCATGGTGTTCAAGAGTTTGGCATATTCTTTAAAATTGTTTTTTAGTTTATAGAATTTTGACTAAAACATTAACCTTTGAACCTCCTACTGAGAAGCCTTCTGAAATGTTTTCTTATATCGAGGATTGTATATTGACATTGAGCACAAGGGAAATGCAGATCGCAACCCCATGAGATGCCACTTTGCCCCTAGGATGGCTGTAATCAAATGGTGTCTAATAGCAGCCCCTGCATGGATAGAGCAAAATTAGAACCTTCAGATACCCACCAGAATAGAAAATAGTGTGACCTTCGGAAACCAGTTGTCAGCCCCTGCAAAAGTTAAATGTAGGAGTTAGCTTATGACCCAGCAGCTCTGCTTCTAGGTACACATCCGAGAGAATTCGTACATGAGTGTTCATGGCAGAGCATTCTTGACAGCCACTGGGTGGCTGACAGCATGTGGTCTCTCTGTGCAGGATGACACTGCCGGTGCATCGGGGAAGGGCAGACACAGAAGGCCACCTCACCCATGTTTCTGCAGGAAGCCAGTTTATAGCCACGGGAGAAACACGACAGGTGCCGCTGAGAGAGTGGGTTCTTGGGAGTGCGGGAATGAAAACGTTTCCAACCTAGATAGTGGTGATGGTTGGACAGTTGTGTGAATATATTAAAAACCATAGCCAGTTTTCAATGTCTGTATATTTGTGTCTCCAATTTTTAAAGCTTCGTTAATGCTGTAGCGAGTGGTGTTGTTTTTTTTTTTCTTTTTTTTCCACACACCACATCGGTCACACGAAAATGAGCAAGCTGCTTTTTTTTTTTGGTACCGGGGATCGAACTTGGGTCCTTGTGATTGCAAGGCAGGCAGCAGAACCACTGAGCTAAATCCTGGGCCCTAGCGACTGGTGTTTTACATACACCATTTGCTCATAGCCAAGTTCATCTGTGGGAGAAATTCCTAAAGAGAACTTGCTGGGTCACAGGGTTTGTGCATTTTAAACTTCCATCGCTGTAGCTCAGTCAAGGTTGGCCTTTTCAGTACCCAGTTGTTTTTCAGTACTGGGAATCGAACCCAGAGCCTTCACACTCAGCTGCATCCCAGCCCTTGTAAAATTTTTTTATTTTGAGACAAGGTCTCACAGGCTGTCTTTAACTTGTGATCTTCCTGCCCCAGCTTTCCAAAGTGCTGGGACTACAGGCGTGTGTCACCATGGGCAGCTTAATTATAGACTTTTAAAGAAAAAACTACTTCTGAGCACATAAGCACAAATTTATGACTCCAGTCCTACTTGTAAAGATTAGAGAACTGTTGTTTAGGCGAAGAAGAAGAAGTGGCGTTTAGCAGTTAGCACTAGAAAACAAAACTTTGGAAGCTTTCATTTCATCAAATGTGACTTTATGTGAGCAGGGCATTTGACAAGAGCCAGGCATGATAGCACAGTGATCCCAGTACTTGGGAGGCTGAGGCAGGAGGATCACTGTGAGTTCGAGGCCAGCCTGAACTATATGGCAAGACTTTGTTTCAAAAACAAAAAGAAAAAAAAAAAAGAACTTGATGAGGGGACTTTCAGCAGAGTCTTGTTTGAATCTTGAAAAAAACAGACCACTTTTCTTTTGTTACTGTTCTAAATTATGGTAGGTCTGTGGGACTCTGGGCTGGAGAGTCTCAGTGCTAGGCTTCTGCCTCCTTTGTCTTATAATTTACATAAAGAATATTGTGGGCGGAAGCATGGTGGCATGCCTGTGGTCCCAGCATTCTGGGATGCTGAGGCAGGAAGATCTCAAGTTTGAATCCAGCCTGGGAAACTTAGGTGATTTAGCAAGTCCTTGTCTCAAAATAAAAATATTTTTTAAAAGGGCTGACAGATGTTCCTGGGTTCAATCCCCAGTACTGAAACAAAGGCTGAGGTTGTAGCTTAGTGGTAGAGCACCCCTGGGTTCAGTCCAAGAAGTATTTAGGGCCAGCTTGCTTCATTTCTCTCTGACTGTTGTACTCTTTGTATAGCAAGACTTTCCTCGTATAACCAGTGGTGACAGCGGCTGTGCCGGCTAGTGGGAACATGTCAGGGAGGGGCAGACATGCAAGCAGGCTGTGCTGAGAGCACTGCTAGTCATTTGGGGCCTACCTACCATGGCAAGAGCTTCCACCCAAGTGGAAGCCAGGCCAGGAGGAGACTAGGACCTGAATCACCAGGGAACGTGAGCTGCTTAAAGGCCTGCAGAAGGGGAGGCTGAGGCAGGAGAGACTTGGTGGACCATGGCAGAGGAGCCCTGGGATGTGAGCTGGGCCACATGGAGGAGGTATTTCCTTCCTCACGGCATGTGGTCTTCGGGTGTAGAGGCACAGGGATGCTGGGGGCTCTGGTTGTCCTCAGGTTCTCACTCACTTTGTCTCTCCGAAGAACCCTCCTTTCTCACTTCCACCCCTTCTCCAACAGACCTCAATTGGCGCTGCACACCCCTGGGCTGCCAGGCCAGGGGCTTGCCCACTTTCTGCTCTTATCGTGACTCTGTGGCGAAGGATCAGCCATGAGCAAGCTCTCTCTGGTCTGTCTCCTGTCACCTGTGGTGCTGCAGATGGCACCTCTGTCCAGGTCCCCCAGGCACCTTCCACCTCCTGGGACCTAGGGATTCCACCTCAGCAGTTTGCTCCTTTGATGGGATGTAGAAGTGACAGCCCCAGCCGAAGCCCAGTGCATGGCTGGCAATTGCTGCCCTGCCTGCTGCCAAGGTGATCTGGGGGGATACTTTCTGTGCTGGATGTGAGTTGGTGCCGTGTGTCCCCCGTCCCCAGATGCGTCCTGCCCTGGAGCACCCTGCTTCTCTTCCCTGGGTGCTGGTTCTCGAGCCTCACTGTGTGCTCCATGCCTACCATGCATGTTCACTTGCCGTCCCAAGTGCTGCGGAAATGGCTCTCCAGCAGAAGCCCTGCGGGGTTCCCGAGGGAGGGGGGAGGATGCAGAGGTAGGGAGGCGAGGCGTGGCCTCTGCTTTCTGTTTACATGCTTCGGTCCTGTTAACTGAAACAAAGCTATTTGATTTCTGTGTTTGTGCAGGCTTTCCACAAAAAAAGGGATCTTTCTAGACATATTAATAGGGTAGTCTAAAGGTTTTATTTTTAGATTCGGAAAAAAGCAAAGCTGGCTTCTGAGATATGTCCATTTTCCTTTGTCCCCATCTCCTTTGGGACATTCCACATTGCTGCTGAAACATGAAGTTGAACACTTTTCAGTGTGAGTTGACTTTCTACATGTGAACCATTTCTGAAAACATTAAAGCATGTTGGTTTCTTTGGGTACGTAAGGCTTTTTCCCCCAGAGACCAGATCTTATTTATTTAATAGACATTCAGACCATACGAGTACACTAATGTTCCTGTGTTTACTTCTGGGTCGGTGAAAGTTACTCAGATGGGTTCGGTCCTCATTCATTCACACTAATGAAGCAGGTGTTTCCAATATAAATATACTTTTAGTATGCCCAACTGCTAAGGGAAAACACTGTTGCTTAAGGCATCTAAGTATTGCCATTACTTCAGTAAGTTGTATTTTAATTTTTTTACACATATTTAGTAACAAACTATAAATTTTGTGTGTTTCTGGGGTTTATGTTTTTGTAAACAGCAGAAGGTATTAGTCCATATTAAGTGCTAATTTGCTCTGATATTTTCAGCTGTTTTTGGAATTGTACTTGGCAAAAAAATAGACGAATGTCTGCAGTTGTGACAGTTTGTCTTTTTGTTCTTTTTAACTCCAGGATAAATAATTCTAGTGGGTTTTCAGACCATGGGAATGAGTAAAGTCATCCTAACAAGTAATTAGGGAAGGCTGAAAGTGCTTAAATGGTAGCACTCTATTTTATTGTTTGGTTTTGTTTTGGTTTTTTTGGTACCGGGGATCGAACTCGGGTCCTTGCGCTTGTGCAGCAGGCTGCGAAACCACTGAGCTAAATCCCCGGCCCGGTAGCACTCTATTTAAAAAATTTTAATACAGCTTGTAAGCAACTACATAAAATTTCGTAGTCATTCTTCCAGGTTAAGACAAACAAGCATAGTGTTTATTAAGCTCTTTATTTTTTAGTTATGTCTGTGAAATTTTATTAGCGGAAACTTAGAAAATGCATATATATATGAAGATTAAAAACTTAGTCATTCTGATGATTATTCCACACAAAGAAAACTTCTATTTAGTGTTTGTATCTTTCCGGGCTGGGAGTATAGCTCAGGGTTAGAGAGAGCCCGGCACTCAGAGGAGAACCCTGGCTTCCGTCCCACCACTGCCAGTCCAGGGCTTTGACTCCGGACTGGAGCATTTGGGGCTCTGGGACGCAGACGCCCCATCTTGGTCTTCAATGACAACTGTGGGTAACAGCGTAGTAGCAGTAGGAGTACCTGTGGGCTGGGGGTATAGCTCAGTGTAGAGAGAGTGCCTGGCCTGCACAGTCTCTGTGCCTGGCTCCAGTCCCTAGTGCCAAAAACAAAGTGAAACAAAACCCTATGAGTGTCACCACTAGAGATCAGAGATGCTGTCATGTCATACTGTATTTGTCACAGATATTTTGAAATAGCATATATGCTCATTAGTGCTTCACACTTAGGGTAATTATGAGACCCTAATAACTACTCTCAATCTGGTTATTTAATGGTTTAAAGAGGAGCACATAGTCTAACTCTGAGTCTCAAAACGTCATCAATCCATTTCTGTGTATTTTATTTTATGCATTTCAAAAAATTTTCTGAGGAGGGGTCCAGAAGGCCAAAAAGGTCCCTGGCAAAAAAGGTTAAGACTGCCTATTCTGCACATTACATCGTACAGCTATACATATGAAAATAGCACTCAACTCATCCCTTAGTTATGGGAGGGAAAGCACAGGTATAATAAAAGGAGACAAAATGACATTTAAAGCTTAGTTCATCTTAATTATAGTCAAGATTTATGAACACATTTAGTGTTTTGCAGATAGCATGCAAAGTGTAATGTAACTAAAACTGTTTAAGACTACTTAATACCACATAAATTGCCTGGTGATTAATAGCCGGCAAGTTCCCCTTGCTGTTGGGATTTTAAATGTTCTCCTAGTCTTCCTTGGCTGTAAGCCTGTGTGCACGCGCAGACTGTTGGCTGGATGGGGTGGTGGCGTGCATCTGCTGTGGCTTGCCTCCTTTCCATGATGGCGTGTCCTAGCTGTCTATGCGTGCCGAGGAGAGTGGGTTTCCTCAGCACTTGCCCTGAAATGAAGAGAACGTCATTGCCTTTTTATTATAAAAAAATAATGTGTATTCTATAGAATAAAGTTTTTTAGGATATACAGAAGAAAAATAAAGGCCATAAATCTTCCAGCTGCAGATAGGTAATGTCTGGATGAGGTTTTTGCACCAGCGTTTTTAATCACCACATAATGTTTCATTGCACGGCCATGTCTTGAATTGGGCATTTCCATTGCTTCTGTGCCCAATGTTGGTCTGGGCCACAGCACAGCTTCGAGGCAGTGGCCCCGACTCAGCACTTACACCTGAACCCCTCCTGGGCCTTCCGTCTGACAGCCTCTTCTGAACCCACTGCACTTGTGCATGGGCATCGCAGATTTACTAGCTGGCACCCAGATGGGATTCTGGATGTTCCTCTTCCAACTCACTCTTCCTCCTGTCTTCTCCATTTTGGTAAAGATCATCCTAGCCATCCAGTTACTCCATCCACAATGTTGAGAGTCACCCTCATTGTCCCATCATCCACAGGCAAGTCCTGTGAGAGCAGCCACTTGCCACTGTTTCCACCCCAGGCCTTCAGTCAAGGCCTAAGCCACACACCACCTTTCAGATGAATTTGGCAGGGCTTTAAGTGTCATACTAAACCACTTCCTGACTGACATCCTTGGGAAACTCCATCTTTCATCTGTTTAGTGTTCGGACACTCGTCTGAAGGATAAGATTGTTTCATTCCTCTGCCGCTGTAATTCAGCTTAAGCACTGAGTTCCCTGCCTGCTGAATGCTGATGGATATGCAGCGCATCGGTCTCTCATCTAGTCATCCGTCCCAGGATGGAGTGAGGTGCCTAGAGCACCCCAAGCCTTGTGTTCAGCTGGGGCTGGGGCCATTGACTTTCCTCATGGAGTTGGGTGGCAGAGGCAGACTTAACTGTCTGCCTGATGTTGAAGTGTTTAGAAGGACAACTATGAGATTGGTGCTCTCTTTTTCTGAGCCTATAAAATGGAGAGCCAGCTCAGCTTTGGGAGGGTAGGAGCCTTCCCAAGCCTAGGACCAAGGGTAGAACAGAAACAAGCAGAACACAGAGAGAAGGCCAGCCTTGCAGGTGGCAGAGAGCAGTGGAAAAGGCTCAGTCTGCTAGGAGCTTAGCCCTCGTATGGCTGCTGCAGGGTGAGTGGTCAGAGAGGTTGGCCACAGCTGGGCCGTGCAGGATTTGGGATATGGAACAGCAGAGCAGAAGGAAACGAAGGGTAAAGTTATTTGGGTTTTGAATTTTTGTCAGAATACTGCAACTACTTAGTAACAAGTCAGAACAAAAGAAGTTATGGTGAAAACAGTGGTCTACCCTTCCCAGCTTCCTTGTCCCTAGCCCAGAAATGTCAACTTTTAACCATTTCCAGTTTAGTTTGTTTGATGGTTACTCTCAAAATTAAGTCATATATATCTTTCTTGATTTCCAACTTTAGGGAGTAATATTAACTTTAGGGAATAATATTAACTCTCAGATGAGTTGTGGTGACTTTATATTCCCACTTTTTATAACTCTAGAACAGTGTTCTTCGACTTTGGTCCTCAGGGCAGTGCGTTTTTGTATGAGGACATTAATAATCAATTTTTTTCCTCCCACCTTCTTGCTCCAACTTCTACTTCCTAAAAGCTATACTTGATCAAATTCATTCTTTTTTTTTATGGTACCAGGGATCGAACTCAGGACCTTGCGCTTGTGAGGCAGGAGGCAGAACCACTGAGCTAAATCCCCGGCCCGATCAAATTCATTCTTACAATTGCTAACATTTACGTTCTGCCCTACAACCACAGCCAAGTTACAGGTTAATTCTCAAGTTGAAGATAGGTCAACATCATTTACATTATTGCAGATATGTGAATATTGTTCATGGCAAGGCCAAGTAGTGAATTCTGGGGTTACATTTCCTTCTTTATAGGTCTGGACCACTCAGAGGAGAGTGACCAATCAAGGTCAAATGGATTCTCTTCACTTAGACTCCATCACCTGCTTAAAATCCTTGCCAGGATTTAATCAGCTTTGTATTTGGACTTTGGCTTTCTTGTATAGCTCTGTTTTTGCCACTATCGCTGATTGCTTTTCTCCTGTCTTTAATATTCCTTGATCTTATTGTAAAATCCTCTTAGTCATGCTGTTTATTTCCTTTGATTCTGCCCCCCCCAAAAAAAGGCCTTCCTCTTGGCTCACTGTACTCTCCTGCAATTTAGACACATATTTGCTCTTTAAGGTTGCATACAGCTGCCGCCTGATCTTCTCTTCGCTGAGCTCCCAGGCTGAAGCCTCTGTCCCCAAGCCCACGTCACTTACTGAGTTTACTCCTTGTTTTCTGGAATACATCCTGAAACAACTTAAGGTAGGGTGCGTGGGGAATAAGCTGTAGTGGACACTTGTTACTTACCACTTCGCCATCCCCTCCTTCCCCATTCCTTATGGAACCCTAGTGTTGTTAACCTCTGTGCTTTCAGCCCAACTTTAGAAAGTGCCCCTAAGACCTACCACACACTCTACTCCCTTGGCAGTTGTTCCTGGGCAAGGCTGGACATGGAATCTAAATTGGTCGGCCCAGGCAAAAGGGCAGAGAGGACGTTGCTTCTCTCCCTGGCATCAGTGAGGAAGATGCTGCTGCTGGAAGCTCTTTATTAATCTCAGCTGAGGGACCACACCTGAAGAAGCGGTCTGCAATGATGGTGGAGGGGAGAGCCAGCCGACAGAGCCTGATCTTGGTGCCCGATCTTGGTGCCCTTGCCCGCCTGCTGATTGTGCTATGGCTCTGCAATATCAGTTTCTGTGTTGGTGTGTAAGCCATCTAGAGTCAGCATTTCTGTTACAGTATTTGCAGTCCACAGTGCCCTTCTTCCACTCCTACACTTGATTATCAGCAAACCCCTTTCCTCCAGACTCCAGGGCACATTCCCTGTTGTTTGGTTGTATACAGAGGTGCGGTGGAGCATGTGCCTGGTGCCAGGCTGTGGTGCTGTTCGAGGTGGCCTTCTTTTCTCTTTCCTTCCCTAGAAGAGTTTTAGGGTACACCCCTCTTTTTTTATTCATTAAGTTTATTGGTCCATTTTAGGTATACAATACAGTTACATTCATCATTGGGAACTTGTACCTGTATGTGATGTATCTCAGTTCTTATTTTTCCCCCTTCCCCTGCCCTCCCTTCAACCCCTCCACCCCTCCCTATTTACAAAGACTTTGTTTCCGTTTTTTCCTTTTCTCATATTTATTCCTTTCCTTTCTTTCCTTTCCCCTACCCCTCCCACTTCCCCTTCCCCTTCAGACCTTTTTTCCCTAGGGGTGCAACCCCTCTTTAACTTAGCACCCTGAAATTTCAAGGGAATGTGTCTAGAATTGTGTCTTTTTTATTTGCTGTTTTGGGGTTATTCAATCGGAACATTTTGGGTTATTGTCAGCTATTTATTTATTTTTTAACGGTAGCAAAGTTTTATTAAAGGTAGGAAAAGACACAGGCTCTGCAAAGTGAATTTGGGCCAAGTAAAAGTAGGACAAGAAGTACACCCTACAGCAGGAAGATGGACCACCATATAAGAGAGAACACAGTGGTCTGTTGTCAGCTTTCTAAAAGTTGACTTCAATTCTTTCTTTTTTTTTTGGTACCAGGGGTCGAACTCAGGACCTTGAGCTTGGAAAGCAGGTGCAGGCTAAATCCCGGGCCCAATTCTTTCATTTTTAATTAAATTTTGGACCTATATATTATTTTGTTTTTTGGTACCGGGGATCGAACTCAGGACCTTGTGCTTACCAGGCAGGCACGGTGCCACTGAGCTACATCCCCAGGCCCTTGGACCTATATATTATTGATCCTCTGTTACAATCTTCTCATATTTTCTACTTTATTTATTTAATTTCACTCTGAATTTTGGACCATCTCCTTATTTTCTAGTCACTGTTAAATTCCTTATTTCAGCCAAACCTTTTTTTTTGGTAACTTACTCTTAAGCCTGTGTGCCCACTGCCCAGATTTGATGACTGTTAACATTTCGGGATTTACCTGATTTGTGTAGGGAGGTGCATTCTTACACCTTTCTGCTGACAGTTTGAAAGGAGTTCACAGGCATCAGGACATTTTACCCCTAAGAACTTCAGCATACATCTCCTAAAAATAAACACATTGTCCACACCTAAAGTACTTAATAGTTCTCTAGTTGGGAATGTAGCTCAGTAGCGCTGCACCTGCCTGGCAAGCACAAGGTCCTGAGTTCAATCCCTGGTAATGAAAAAAAGAATATTTCTCTAATGTTATCAGACACCCACTCTAAATTCAAATCCCCCCAAATATCTTTTTTAAAAAATTTCCATTAATTTTGTTACATTGATTACATGTTGAAATTATAGTTTGGATATCTTTAACTGCACATTACTAAAATCAATCTCATCTGTTTCTTTTTACTTTTGAAGCATAGCCTGTGGGAAGTTTAAGCTAAATGTGTGGCTTACACTGTTTCTCTCAGCATCAGCATGGTGCTTGCCCTCATATTAGGCCGTGGTGGGGTCCAGTCCGGTTCAGTCCAGCCCAGCGCAGAGTATGGCTCTCCTGTGCCTACGTGGTGGAGAGCTGAGCTCACAGACCACACTTCTGGGCAGCACAGTCCTGTTGCTGAGAGAGGTTTTATCCAGGGGAGAGTGGCTTCAGCCCTGTGTCTTTATACAGGAGCTGGGGAACCATTTAGAAAAGTGTGTACAGGGGATTTAGCTCAGTGGTTTTGCCCCCTGCTGTGCAAGCGCAAGGACCTGAGTTCAATCCCTGGTACCAAAAAAAAAAAAGAAAAGTGTGTACAGAAGGGGAGTTTCGAGGGCAGGAGTAATCACAGGGACTCCTAAGGCAAAAGACATAATCGAGCAGATGTTATTTGTAAGTAAATAATTACAAAAGAGCTAAAAGTTTTCCGATCCCTGAATGGGTGGAAAAGAGTACGTTACAAAGCAGGCTGGCCAGTGCTCGCTTCGGCAGCACCTATACTAAAAGCATGCTGGCTGTCCTAGTCCCCCATAGCTGCCCAGCATATGCACAGTCAGGCCTCGGCTGGACACTTGGGTGTTGTCTCAGCTGCTGAGAGTCAGCTGAGCTGGATTCCTGCAAAAGACTGAAGTCAGGGTGTGGCCCGGCCTGGATTCCCACCAGGATTCCACTGGGAAGGACCCACTTCTATTCCTGCAGTTGTTGGCTGCATTCATGCCCCTTGGATGGACAGCATACTTCGAGCCTTGGTCTCCTGTGAGCATTGTCTCCAGGCTGCCCTTGGTTTCTCACCACAGCAGAGAGAAGTTACCTCCTCACACTTGCAGTGAGAGGGCAGAGGAGCTAGACGAATTCTGTGGCAGTTGCGAGTGCTAGGACATCGAGGACAGAGGCACTCAGTCTAATGCCCCTTTTCCTTCCCACCATGCTCCTGCCTGCTGTCCTCGAAGCCTCCATCCTGCAGGGCTGCCCTGCCAGTCCTGACCGCAGGGCCTGGGCCACAGATGGCACACCCACTGGGGAGCCAAGGCTCAAGTCTCCATCTTGAAAAGTGAGCCCCAAAGGTCACTTAGGGAAACTGAGCTGGGGGTGGCTGCAAAGCAATTAAGATGTGTTACATTGCCTTTGATTATGCCTCCCTTGGCTCTTTTGAGGGGCAGTACTAGGGATTAACCCCGGGGGCTCACACATGCTAGGCCAGTGCTCAGCCACTGAGCTCCACCCCCAGCTGCCTGCCTCTATTTTTTATTTTATTGCAGGGTCTCCCTAAAGTTCCCAGGCTGGCCTTGAACTTGGTGGTCTGCCTGCCTCAGGCTCCCAAGTAGCTGGGATTATAGGAGTATAGCACTGTCCTTGGCTCTGTGTCTCTCCTAACAAAAACAGCCTACCCCTCCACTTTACCTATAGCCTTGACATTTCGAAGCAGTCAGCCCAGTTGTATAGAAGGCCCACATTTTAGATGTCTCTTATTTTCCTTGCCTGTCCTTTAGATTGTTTTTTTCCCCTTAGATTAATTGTAAATGAGCGGTTAGGCCTGCAGGCTTATTTAGGTTCAACATTTGGAGCCAGAATCTTTCCTAGGCCTTGCTGTGGACTTCTCTTGCACCCAGTCAGGAGACACTCTTAACACGTTGGTGACAGGACCGCCGTTCACATGTTTCCCTGCTAGGTGGCTTGAACCACCGGTTCCATGCATCCATGCTGTCCCAGCGGGCAGCTTTTTATTAATTTTTTTAGTGGACAAATGGATAAAAGGGATTTGATCCGTTTGTACCCCCAGTGGTACAAGCCGCCTGACAGCACAGCCATGCGTGGACCCTAAAGGCCAGCCATCCTGCGATTTCTGGTGCTGTGGTTTGGTTCAAGGAGGAGCAACTGGTATGCTAGCCATTTCAAACATAGCTGTCCTGTTGTCATTGACAGGTTGTCTGCTGTGGGGTGGTGTGGAACCAAACATATCCTGTTGCCCAAGAGCTATTATTTACAGTACTTAATGATTTTAGTTTTCATTGATGATCTTTATCTGAATCTGTTATTTCATTAAGGGTTACAAAATGATGATTTTTCTAAATTTGTCATTTCTCTATTACCCACCTCTACCAAGAGTTTTCCTTTATCAAGTAAGGAAGAACTGTAGTTCCTTCTAAAAAGACAGTCTGGACTCTTAATCTTTGCCTTTAATTACTAAATTTCCAACTAAGTGCTGTGATAGTCACCTCAGATAGTAACAAAATGTTTGCTGTTGTCTTTTCTCTTTCATATCAGTACAGATTCATGGAGCATTGCAGAAGGGTGGAGTGCAACCCAGTCATTCTTCTGTGATCAGTTTATTCCACATTTGGTCAAGAAAGGTCCCCTCTTGTTGGTGCCTGTGTCTTCTTGTGTCACACTCATTAACTAGTCTGTGAGCAATTCCCTATTTGCTGGCACAAAATAGTTCATCCCAGTGTGTGCTTATTGTGTTTCAGAACTGATTGCAAGGAACTCTGGTTCCCATTAGTGGGAAATGGTACTATTTAAGAGTCCCAAGACGTGGGTGCTGGCTGTGGCCATTTTACTAGGGTGACATCATATTTAGGCCCTTTCAATGGACAGAGCTGGAAAATACTTACATTGATTTTTATTTTTTAGTTTTTTTTTTGAGACATGCTGTGTAGCTTGGGCTGGCCTCAAAACTTGCAGTCCTCCTGCCTCAGCTTCCCATGGGCTAGGATTATAGGCATGTGTTACATGCCCAGCTGAAAAGTTATGAATACATAATACTGTGTCTCTAAAGAATTTAACATTATAGGCTTTCCTTTAACTTTTATTTTATTCTTATATGTCTTTTTCTTAAACTAAAAATGTGAATTCCTAATAAGCTTTATCTTATAACAAATATAAAATATATCAATATTACTTTGTTTTGGGGCTGGGGACTGAACTCAAGGCCTCACACATGCTAGGCAAGTACTCTCCCACTGGGACCCCCGCCAGAGTTTTAAAATTTTTATTTTAGTTATTCTTGTTGTTTTGAGACAGGGTCTCACTATGGAGTTCAGACTGCCCTTCAACTATGTAGCCCAGGCTGGGCTCAAACTTATGGGGATACTCCTGCCTCATTTAAATTTTATTTTTGGACAGAGTCTCACTAAATTGCCCAGGGTGGCCTCTAAATTGCAGTCCTCCTGTCTCAGCTTCCAAACTACTAGGATTACAGGTGTATACCATCACAATTGGCTGTTGTCCCTTTGTTCTTTGTTTCTTCTTTTTTGCTTTCTGTTGGTGTCCCTTTTTCTTACACCATGAGTGTTTACCTAAGGGTGAAACCTGCATCCCTGGCTTTTTTGTTTGTCTGTTTTTTGTTTTTTAAAACAAGGTTTTACTTTGTAGTTCAGGGTGGCTTTGAACTCACTATGTAGCCGAGGCTGGCCTCGAATATGTGGTGATCCTCTTGCTTCAGCCTTCCTGAGTGCTGGGATAACAGGTGTGTGCCACCACACCTGGCCATCCCTGGCTTTTTACAGCCTTAGCTCTTGCACACTGGCCTGAACAAGACATTCCAGTATTACTGTTAGCGATAGAAATACTGCATGGGGTTTAAGATTTTTTTCTGTCATTAGGATTTATCTTCCTAAGGGTGTAAAATTAAGATAATTAAGTTCAATAGTCATCTGGTAGGTTCGCTTTTGGTATTGATGAGGTGACTCATTTTAGATTACCCCTGTTGCAGACAGTTAAAAACTGGACAGAAATAAAGAATAGCTACTTAAAAGCACTGGAGAGTAACTGAAAATGGGGGACAGCTGATGGTTGGAAGAGCCGAGCACTGGGGAACTTCTAGTTCTAACGATTCCTTTTCGACCTGTGAGCTGTGAGCTGTGCTCTGAGCTGAGTGTGAGTTGTGAGTTGTGAGTGAGCTTTCCCAATCAGTGCTGCTGCAGGGAGGCCAAGTCCCTGCTGGAAGCCTTCAGGGTCAGGGCTTGAGAAGTTGAGCAAAGGCAGGGCAGGATTCAGAGAGCCTCAGTGGCTGGAATTTGGGAGGAAGGAAGGAAGAAAGGAAGGGAGGAAGGAAGGAACAAAGGAAGGAAGGAAGGAAAGAAAGAAGGAAAGGAAAGGAAAGAAGGAAAGAAGGAAGAGGCCCTTGATCTTCACCTGCTGCTGAACTCCACCTGAGCAGGGGGAGGAGCTCTTACCTGCTCCCCACCCTCGGGAGGATGGTTGACTGCTGGAGGATCACAGCTCTTCATTGAAGATAGCACAATCCCAAGTCTGATACCGTATCACTCACCATATCTAGACATTTGAAGAAATTGGAAAATGTGACCTTTACTCAAGAGCAGGACTCAGCACATTTTTTCCATGAACAGTAACTATTTTAGGTTTTGTAAGCCATATGGTCTTTGTTGCAACTACACAACTCTGCTATTGTAGTGCAGAAGCAGCCACAGAGAGTATGTAAACGAATGGGTATAGCTGAATTCAAAATAAAACTTTATTTACAAAAACAAGCAAGTCAGGCATGGTGGTGCACACCTGTAATCCTAGCACTCTGGGAGGCTGAGGCAGGGGGATCATAAGCTTGAGCCTTGCCTGGGCAACTTAGTGAGACCCTGTCTCAAAGTAAAAAATAAAAAAGATGGTAGGAATGTAGCTCAGTGTGAAGGCCCTAGGTTCAATTCTTAGCACCCCAAAAAACAAAACAAGCATTGGGTCACTTTTGGTCTGCAGACAATGCTCAAGACAAAAGGCAGTCCAAGGAAGTCTACCCCAGATGACCCAGATATTAGATTCAGCCAATGTGGGATTTTAAAGCAGCTGTTGTGAGGACACAGGAAAACACGCCTGTAATGAAAGAACAAATCAATATCCTAAATCCATTCATATTAATAATTGCTTTAAGCATCAACAAACTGAACATTTCAGTTCAGAGGTAGAGATTGTAAACTAGATTAAAAAGCAAGACCCATTCGATCCCTGGTACCAAAAGAAAAAGCAAAAAAAAAAAAAGCAAGACCCAGGTATGTGTTGTCTATATTAAATATTAAAACATAGCTAGGTTGAAAATAATAGAGTGGGAAGGGTCCTACCATACCAACAGCAAGCATAGAAAAATTGGAGTGGCAGCAGTAGCATGAAAAAATGGAGTCTGTAAGACTAAGGCTATTACCAGAGACAGAGAGATGAAAGTGTCAGTTCATTAGGAAAATACAAACAGTCATAAAGGTTCACATGCCTAATTATAGACCTGCAGAATACATGAAGAAAATTGGGCAAAATGAGAGATAGACAAATCTGTAATCATATTACTTGGCGGTTTTAATACTCCTTTTCTCAGTAGTTGATAGAACTGGAGTAAAAATCAGTAAAGACCTAAAAGATCACATTACCAGCCCACCTTGGCTTAACTGACATTTATAGACTAATGGGCTCGGGAACACCAGCAGGCAGTCTTTCCAAAGGGAAGCCAGCTAGTTCAGCAATGTCTCACTTACTAGGCTACAGAACAGGTCTCAGGTAAGCTTCAGAAGCTCCGCAGCCTCCAGTTAATGTTCTCTGGTAGGAATGAAATTAAATTAGAAATCATAACACTAAAGTCTACAAAAATCCCCAAATATTTAAAAATTAACACATTTCTGAGTAACCCATGTGTCAAAGAAGAAATCATAAAAAAATTAGAAAAGATTTTAAGTGATTAAGAATTGCAATGAAAACAAGATTTGTGGGATGTGTCTAAAGGATTGCTTAGAGGGAAATGTATAGCTTTAAGTACATTTATTAGGAAAAAAAGTATAAGAGTAATCCAGGATTTAACAAGCTAGGAAAAGGATAAAGTAAACTCAAAGCGAGTAGAGGCAAGGAAGGAAGGAATACAGGTAGGAGCAAAAATCAATGATTTAGAAAACAAACAATAGAGAAAATTAACAAAGGCAAAATTGACTCTTTGGTTATATTAATAAAGGTGACAATGCCTTAAGACTTAATCAGGATAAAAATAGCTGGATGTGGGGGACACGCCTGTAATCCTAGCACGGGGGGTGGGGGTGGGGAGGAGTATTTCTGTGAGTTCGAGGCCAGCCTGAACTATACTGTATACTGTCTCAACCCCCCCCCAAAAAAAGATAAAAAGAGAAACATATCAAACATTTTAAAAAGTATATATTTTTTTTCTTCCCAGTACTGGGGAATCAAACTCAGGACCTTGTGCTTTCGAGGCAGGTGCAGTGCCACTGAGCTAAATCCCTGGCTCATTAAAAAGTATATTAAAAGATCCAGACTATGGTAAAGATATAGCAACACCGCACACACACACCCAAAGTATATTAAAGCCCCTTCAGATATTAAAAGAGTTATAAGGAAATATTATGAACTACTAAAGTTGACAAATTGGATGACATGGACAAATTCCTTGAAAAGTATGACTTATTGAAACTTACCAAAACTGACGTAATATGAAATAAAAATACGACTCTAGTGCACACCTGTAATCCCAGCACTAAGAAGGCTGAGGCGAATTCAAGCTCAGGGACAGCCTGAACAACACAATGAGACCCTGTCTCAAAAAAAAAAAGCAGGGGCCGGGGATTTAGCTCAGTGGTTTTGCTGCCTACTACACAAGCACAAGGACCGGAGTTCGATCCCAGGTACCAAAAAAACAACAACAAAAAAACCTTCCCTCTAGTAGACATTTATCAGAAACTCTTCTCTCAAAGAAAGCTCTAGGGGGCCAGGGATTTAGCTCAGTGGTGCTGCACCTGCTTCCCAAGTGCAAGGTACTGAGGTCCTGAGTTCTATCCCTGGTACCAAAAAAAAAAAAAAAAAAAGAAAGCTCTAGGCCCAGATGGCTGCATTGATGAGTTTTATGAAACACTTGAGAAATTCTTCACACCAAGGGCCGGGGATTTAGCTCAGTGGCATTGCGCCTGCCTTGCAAGTGCAAGGTCCTGAGTTGGATCCCCAGTGCCCCCCCCTCAAAAAATTCTTCACACCAGTCTCCATAATATAAGCTTGTAGTAAATGGAAGAAGAGTGGCTGTGGGTATAGCTCAGTGGTAGAGCACTTGCCTAGCATTTGCAAGGTTCTGGGTTCCATCCCCAGAACCAGAAAAGAAAGGAGAAAGGGAAGACGGGCAAAGGGAGGGAAAGGAGGAAAGAAAAGGGACCTAACATTCCACAGTTTGTTTTATGAGACTAGCACAGCTCTGATACTGAGTCTTATAAAGATGTTACAATAAGGGGCCGGGGATTTAGCTCAGTGGTTTCGCTGCCTCCTACTCAAGCACAAGGACCCGAGTTCAATCCCCGGAACCAAAAAAAAAAAGATGTTACAATAAAAGGAACTTCTAGTCCAGTGTCCCTTGTGAGCATAATTGTAAAGATCTTCTTATTAACAAATCAAATCCAGCAGTGTATAAAAAGGATAAAGCATTGCAACCCAGTGAGGCTTAGCCCAGCAGTACCAGTGTGGTTTAATGTTCAAAAGCAGTTTGTGTGATTCCCTACATTCAGAAAATAAAGAAGAACCATATAATCATTTCAGTAAATACAGAAAAACAGCATTTAACAAAATACAATGCCTTTGCATGATTTAAAAAAACAAAACTGAACCAAACCTCTCTCAGCCAGGCAAGATGGCACCTGCCTGTAGTCCCTGCCCCTCAGGAGACAGTGGTGGGAAGATCACTTGCACCCGTGGGTTCAATGCTAGCCTGGGCAACATCGCCCCAGGACCCCATCTCATCTCAGGAACCCAGGGAAATGTCCTCATCTGGTAAAGTACATGTATTGAGCCTGGCATGGTGGCATTGTGGGCCTATCATCCCAGTACTCAGGAGGCTGAGGCAGGAGGATCACAGAAAGTTTGAGGCCAGCCTGGGTTAAATGGTAAGTTCAAGGCCAGCCTTGAATACACAGTGAGACCCTGTCCCAAGAAAACTGAAAAAAAAGTACATGTATGAAAGATACCCAATGAAATATTGAACATATAACCCCTAAAATCAGGAAAAAGACTATGATGTCCACTACTAACCTCATCTATCTAACATTGTACTGGAGGTCCCAGCCAATATGAGGCAAGAAAAGAAGAGGCAATTTAATATTGAAAGAAAAAACGTGGGCTGGGGATTTAGCTCAGTGGTTCCACTGCCTGCCTCACAAGCACGAGGTCCTGAGTTTGATACCCAGTACCAAAAAAGAAAAAAAAAGAAAGAAAAAAATCTTTTCATTTTCAGATAGTGTAGAAAAGGTGAAAGAACCTATTAAAATGGCTATTAGAACTAAAAAATGAATACAGCAAGGTCTCGGTACAAGGTCAGTATATAAAAATTAATTGGAAATGAAATCTACAACCCAGTACTGTTCAGGATAATTTAGTAAGAAATGTATAAAATCTATATACTGAAATTGAAAACATTGCTGAGAGAAAGCAAGGATGTAAATAAATGGAAAGATGTACCATGTTCATGGATTGAAAGGCTGTCATTAGAGCCAGCTCCTTCTTCATTGGTCAGCAGATCCAGCTCAGTCCCAATTGTAACTGTTGGTGGGCCAGGGATTTAGCTCAGTGGTTCCGCCACCTGCCTTGCAAGTGCAAGGTCCTGAGTTCTATCCCTGCTACCAAAAAATAAATAAATAAATAAATAACCCACTGGGCCAGGGATGTAGCTCAGCAGTGCTGGGCAAGGTCCTGAGTTCAATCCCCGGTATGGGAAAAAAGAAAAAAAAAACCACTTGTAACTGTTGGCGTCTTTTTTCGGGGGTGGGGATTGACAAGTTCATTTTAAAGTGTACATGGAAACACGAAGGACCTAGAATATCCAAAGCAATTTTGAAAAAGAACAAAAGTGGAGGGCTTGGATGACTGGATTATCACTTACTGTAGATCTGCTGTGATGAAGACTGCCTGGTACTAATGTCGAGTTAAACATGTAGTGGAACAGCATAGAGCACAGAAGTTGACCCCACTTCTGCAGTTATTTGGTGGTTGTTGTTTGTGATGCTGGGATGAAAGCCAGGGTCTTGTGCCTGCTAGGCATGTGCTCTATACGAAACTATACCTCCAGCCCTATGGTCAAGATTCCACCTGGGATGAAAGCCAGGGTCTTGTGCCTGCTAGGCATGTGCTCTATACGGAACTACACCTCCAGCCCTATGGTCAAGATTCCACCTGGGATGTAGCTGAGTGTTAGAGCATTTGCCTAGATGCACAAGACCCTGCCTGGGCTCAATTCCCAGCGCCACAAAAAAAAAATTCAAAATAGATCACTGAGGGGTGGGGATTTAGCTGCCTTGCAAGCGCAAGGACCCGAGTTCAATCCCCGGTACAAAAAAAAAAAGAATGGATCACTGACCTCAATGTTTTAAAAGTTAAAATTATGAAGCTTCTAAAGAACATATAGGAGAATGTCTTCAAAATCTCAAGACAGAAAACAGATTTCTTAGGATATAGATAACAGTAACTATTAAAAGAAAAATCTGGACTGGCAGTGGTAGTGCAGACCTGTAATCCCAGCACTCAGGAGGCTGAGGCAGAAGGATTGCCATCAGTTCAAGGCTAGCCTTGGCTGCATAGTTTAGTGCCAGCCTGGACCACATAGTGAGACCCTGTCTCACAAAAAATTAAAGAAATAAATACATAAAAATAAAAGAAAGTTGATATGGGCCGGGGATTTAGCTCAGTGGCATAGCGCCTGCCTGGCAAGCTCGAGGTCATGAGTTCAATCCCCGGTACCCAAAGAAAAGAAACTTGATAAGTTGGGCTTCACTGAAATTTAAGTTTTGCTCCTCAAAAGATACCATTAAGAAAATAAAGCTGGGTGTGATGGCACATGCCTATAATCCCAGCACTGAGGGAGGCTGAGGCAGAAGGATTATAAATTTAGAGTTTAAATGCCTTGGGCAGTTTAGCAAACTGTCTCCAAAAAGGCCTGGGGATGTAGCTGGGAAATAAAGAAAAAGAGAATGAAGCTGGAAATGGTGACACATGCCTGTATCCCCAGTAACTTAGGAGAATTGAAAGTTCAAGTCCAGCCCGGGCACTTAATGAGACCCTATCTCAGAATTCAAAAAGGGCTAGCAATGTAGTTCAGCAGTAGAGCACTTGCCTAGCATGTGCATGACCCTAGGTTTTATCCTCAGCACCAAAAAGAAGTGATAGTGTGGTGGCACTTCCTGTAATCCCAGCATTGGGAGGGTGAGGCAGGAGGATCAAAAGGTTGAGCCCACAGGCTGGGGATATGGCTTAGTGGTACCTAGCCTGCCTTGCAAGTGTAAGTTCCTGAGTTTGATCCCTGGTACCCAAGAAAAAAAAAAAAAAAGGTTGAGCCCAACTCAGGTGACTTAATGAGACCAGGCCTGAAGGCCCTGGGTTCCATCCTCATTACTGAAAAAGCCTACAATTCAATAAAAAGCCTATGGTTTAAAAGAGAGGAAGTAATATACTCATGCACATGTACATACACAACATTGGTTGTCAGCAAAACACAGATCACAGCCACAGTGAGATTAAGATGCCACCACACCCTCACTGGAATGGCCAGAAGTGAAAACTGAGAATGTGCAGGGGCTGCCAGGAAGGGGCACCAGGAAACTGGAGCCATGGTTATGTCTTCTGTCTTGGTGGGCTTGGCGTTACACAGCTGTGTTCCCTTGATGGGACTCAGGTGGTATGCTGAAGGTATGTGCCTGGCACCGGAAGGCCGTGTGACCTAAAAAATAAAAATGAATGATGCCGGTGATTTAGCTCAGAGGTACTGCGCCTGCCTTGCAAGCACAAGGTCCTGAGTTCAATCCCTGATACCAAAAATAAATAAATAAGAATGTTCAGCTTAATACCATGCAGGCATTAAGAGTCTGGGGATAGTGTATAGTAGTGTGCAAATCATTCAGTGCATCAGAAATCAGGTGGATTGTAATCCCAGCACTTGGGAGGCTGAGGCAAGAGGATCACCATGAATTCAAGGTCATCCTGGGCTGCCTAGTGAATTCAAGGCCAGCCTGAACTACATAGTGAGACCGTGTCTCAAAAAAAAAGAAAAGAAAAGAAAAGAAAAAGAAATCAGGTGGATTGAGGTGATGTTAACAGTGGTAGAATGTAGGTGATGAGTGTATACATTATTTTCAGTTCCTGTATGTTTGAAATTTTTCTCTGAAATAGTACGTTGGAAGAAGTCACTTGAGATAATTCTTTACTGTGTAGGTTATGTTATCAGCTTCATATACAGTTAGGTTTGGTTTCTTTCTTTTTCTTCCTTTTTTGGTACCAGTATCGAACTCAGGACCTTGCACTTACATGGTTGCAATTTTATGGCTTTCTTTTTCCTCTCTTTATTATTGGATAAGTAAAGTATTTTGATGATTCAAAAGTCAAACCTAATTTACTGTGTCTCTTTCTCCCTTTAACCCTCTTTGGCCTTTTCCCTCAGACGTGACCATTTTTATTCACGTCTTGCCTATCCTATGTGTGTTTCCTTTTGTAAAAAAAAAAGCCAATTAATGTATGTGTTCTTGCTTCCATGTCATTGTTACAGGAAAAGTTAGTGTGTAGGGATGCTGCACTGCGGCTCATGTTAGTTCACTTCCTTTCTCTTTCATGGAGACCTTGGACTGCTCGGGGCCCTTGCTCATTCTACTTCTACAGCACACTCCCTCTACTGATGGTTGAGGCTTGCTGAGCCTAGTGGTTCCCTGCAGATAGACTTCTGCATCCTTTTCCATCTTGTCTTATTGGAAACAGTGCCACACCAGAAAAGCTTGCATGTGCAGTTTTGTATTTGTAGCTCACTTTTTTTTTTTTTTTTTGTACTGGGGATCAAACTTGGGACCTTGCACTTGTGAGGGAGGCAGTGGCACCACTGAGTTAAATCTCTGGCCCTAGCTCACCCATTTTTTTTTTTTTTGGTACCAAGGATCGAACTCCGGTCCTTGTGGTTGCGTAGCAGGCGGCAAAACCACTGAGCTAAATCCCTGGCCCATAGCTCACCCATTTTTAATCTCCAAACTTCTATTATGTTTCTTTCTTGTTTGTGGATGCTTCTCTTCTGGTCCTATGGCTGTATTATATTCTAGGAATTCCCTGAGGATATTGTCTGTTTCCTCTAGGGATAAAATCAATGCTCTTCATGGTGCTGTATCTGTAAGTCGTCCCCCACCCCCAGCCCTGCACAGAAAACCTGCAGAGCCCCTGGGTGGGGAGAGGAGCCCAGGCAGCAGACGGAGCTGCTGTTTACTGTGGGAGACCAGCACAGACCTGGACTCTGAGGTCAGGCAGAGCTGGGCTTCCCCTTCCCTGAGGCACTGCCAGCCCTGTCACAAGCCTGCAGGAGGAAAGGAAGGCTCGGGCAGTGGATTGAGAAAAGACCAAGGGAGGAGGGGTCACCTTGCCACTTCACCCATGGGTGGGCTGCTGACCAGCCCCAGTAGCGTCAGCCTCCCCTGGGAGCTGCTGGCGGTGCTGTAGCCCACGCCTTCCAGATTCTGAGCTGGCTGGCAATAGCCTATGGGGGAGCGGTGTGCACGCCCCTCTACCCTGCCCTACACTATTGTGCTGAGAGTTCCTTCGGATTCTCCCAGGTACCTGGGCTCCATCTCCTTTGGAGGGCATGCTGCTCTGTTCCGTTGCCTGCATCCAGCATTAATCCCTCCCTGCTGTCACCTCTGTTAAGGGCATCTTCCTTTTCCTGTCTAGACTTGTTTCTTGAAGGTTTGAAGAGCCAGGTTGAAAATGTATGTATACAGCTGGCCATCCTCTAGTGAGGGGTTTTAAGATCATGATCTGGTTATGTATAAGAACTAGTAAGAACCCTACCTGTAGGACAGTGAGCTTGGAGGTAACGGTGACAGAAACCAGATTGAAATGGGTGGGTGAGTCGGGGTGGGGTGAGAGAGAGGAGCCAGGTGTGGAAATCTGTGTCTCAGAAGTTTTGTTGCTGGGCGTGGTGGCGATTACCAGTCATCCCAGCACTTAGGAGGATGAGGGCAGAGGATTGCAATTGGAGACCAGCCTGGGCTACATAAGGAGTTCTACAGAGCAGACCCTGTCTCAAAAAAAAAAAAATCATTTTGTTGTGATGAGGACCAGAGACGTAAGGGTGGGTGAGAGGTGGGAGATTACAGAAGGTCTTTGTGGGAGGGCAGGTATGGAGGCAAGTTCCCATTCCATGGGCATGGGCCAGCAGAGGGGTGGCATGGGGAGGAGGAGCAGAGGTTTTCGTGAAGTGAAGACAGGAGTCTGGTGAGAACTAGCTCGGGTGGGAGCTGCTGAGTTTGGGGCTGTGAGATGAGAACACCCCAAGTGAGGATGGGGTCGTGGGCTGGCAACATTGTTCTCCCACCTATGGAGCTCTGGCAGGGATTTTTTCTACTGGCCATGTGGCAGTCCCAGGCTCTCACTGACTTGTGACCACTCCCTCAGGCTCTCCTTCATCGGCGGATGGGGTCCACCCTTCAGCCAGGATGATGTCATCTAGATGTCCCTCACTTAATTACGTCAGCAGAGATCCTCCTTTCGAGTAAGATCCCATTCATATGTCCAGGGCCACCACTGAAGCCCTTGTAGAAGCCTGCCCTCCTCCAGTGCAGGAGGACCCAAACAAAGCCACCCCTTTCTCTGCCCCCCAGGCCCTGAGCACATGGCAGGTTGTCCTAGATAGTCTCCCAGGAAGGCATCCTTAATGCCTGTAACTGTAGCTCTTCCCTGGTTGCCATGGCCCAGCAGAGCTAAACAGGGCAGCCGTGGTCACTCACTGGAAAGTTTGTGTTGTTCCCATCAGGCATTCCCTTGGAGTCTGCTTGTGCTTTTCTGGCCTTGGGTGGGCTAGACATGGGAACAAAACATTGAAAGTGCTTACAGCCCATCATTAAAAGGACAGCTTTCTACAGGGAGAATGTTAGCCACATCTTTGTGGCCTTTCTCAGAGGAGTGGCTGGCCCAGTAAATGTGGGCTCTGACCACTCGACCCTTTCCACGGCCCGTAGAAATGGAACTGCCTGCATTTCCAACTCAGAGCCTCTCATGCCCAGCTCTGGGTTTCTTCCTGCCTTCGGGGCTCTGGCCCTTTGCTTGTACTCAGGTGGCACAGTCCCAACCCTAGTGAAATTCTGTCCCCTGCCTGGCCAGGTGACACCCACACACTGCCTAGCTGGCTGTCACACCCCTCCCGGCCTCCCAGGAGGCACCAAGGAGTGCTGCAGGCCTCAGCCACACCCCACCAACCCTCCCTCTCCCTGCTTACCTCTCCCGACTAGACTCCCATCTCTCTTGCCACAGTTTCCCAAGCCCTGTGCTGCAGTCCTAGATCTGTCAGAATCACACGACCCCACTGTGTGCAGGCTGCTTTCTCTCCCTTGCATCTCTGCATTGCCCTGTACCTTCTCAGTGGGGCCTGCCTGGTTCACAGTGACTGGCTCATCTGCTGGAGCAGACTGCAGGGCGTCTGTGTCCCCATGGTGCACACTGTAGCCCAAGTGCCCTAGGATGGTGCCTGGTACCCTGGGTCCTGGGAGTCTCTAGGCAGATGTGGGAATGTGTGCCCCGCAGTCCCCAGAGGATGGAGTCCAAACTCATGGCGTCCTCTCACTTGCTGTCCTGGCACGTGCATCTTCACTCTCCCTCAGCTGCTTTCCTGTCCTAGGAGCAAGTCGTCATGCCGAACGCCATAGGTCCGAGGTGCTACTGCAGGACAGGTGTGCTGAGCAGGACAGAACTCAAGTGCAGCCTGCTCTGCTGCTGGCTGGCCAGTTTGGACGTGGCACACAGGAACCGTACTGTTTGGGGTTCATCAGACCTGTAGGTGTGATCTGGAAGGCACACGTGAGGGCAGATGTATGCAGTTGGTTATTGTCAGAGGGCTTGCAGTTCTCCCAGACACAGAGCAAATCAGTGCAAGTCCAGCACCCACTCATTTGGGCCTCTTTTTAAACATACCTCCTTGAGCCAGGTATGATGGTGAATGACTGTAATCCCAGCACTCAGGAGGCTGAGGCAGGAAGATCACCATGAGTTCAAGGCCAGCCTGAGCTACATAGTGAGACCCTGTCTCAAAAAAAAAAAAAAAAAAAAAAGATTAAACATGCCTCCCTCCCTGAATGTATGATTTTAACAGCCCAGTCTCCTGGTGCAACTTTGCAAAACAGGAGAAGGGCATTTTAAAGGCTGTCAGGTGCCTCTGCAATCTGCAGCTTCATATTTGCCTAACAACGTTTGTGTTTTGCCAACAGATGTTCTGCTGAAAGTACCCATGAGAGAGCGGCCTCTGTGGTTTTCCATATCACTGGGCGGATGTTGAGGAAGGGGTTACTGTGCAGAGACAACTGCCACCCCCAGCTCCCTGGCCCCCAAGATTGGCTGTGCATGCTCTTCCCTAGTGGGTTAAGGATTCTGGGTCTTCCTGTGAGGGTGGTACCCAGCACGTGGAGGAGGCGCCTGGGAACTGGATCTCTGAAGGAGCCAGAGAGGGTGGGCTGTATTGTTACTCCTGTGGCCCCCTGGCCCCTGCATCTCCAGCACACTTGTCACCTGTGCCAGCATCAGGGACACTCGGTGTACTGCTGGGGGGCTGGGGTTTGGGAGCACGTTTTCTGTGCCCTGGCTAATTGAACTTCCTGTGCCTCAGCAGTCTGAACAGTGTTCTATGTTTGTCCTGGTCAGGTTGGAAAGAAAAGGAATCTGGTGTTGGAGGACTATTGTGAAATTATTTTATTTGTTACTTTTTTTTTCTATTTTTGCAATGAGGCAGGTTGTCTTTGAAAAAATAGTGCTGGGAGCTTATCACAAAGGAGGCATATGTATCGTACTCAGTACATTCTGAATTATCTGGGTTTATTTTTGTCTCTTGGATTCGCTCAAGAACAGTTTTGAGGCAGCTTTTGAAGCTAACACATAGGAAGCAAGAACCTCAAGTTATTTTGTCTTTCCCCCAGTGGGTTGCATTGCAGTGACTGTGATGATGGAACAGCAGTGTAAATACTAACACTCACATATACGGAGTGTGTCAGGCACAGATTGTTGGGGGTTTGTTATTTTGGCTTCTGACCACCTTGACACCTTTTCTGTGTTAAAATAATCCCCCATTGTGTGTATCTTTAAGCCTAAAGATGGAGCCAGGGATTTGATTTGACCTTTATCTTCATGTACCATGAGGCAGGCTGTCCATGCCACTTTGGCAGCCTTTTGGTAGGTTGGTTGCAAGGTGGTGGTTGCTTCTCTAGCCATTGCAGCCACTTCTCCAGGTAGGAAGAAGTAGGGCACAAGGGAAGAGCAAACACACACACACACAATGATGCAACCTCTAGGCCACTCAGTAATTTCCATCTTCACATCCATCTCTTTTACCAGGGAGCACACAGCCCCAGAAGTGCAGTGGCTACAACATCAGTGATCTATTGCTCACCATGGCCTGGGTCACCTGTCATTCCGGGACCCAGGGGAGAGGGACAGCTGGAGGGAGGGGACATTGGCCAGGCTGTCCTTGAGGGATAGGGGAGGGCTTAGTTCTGTTGAGAAGCCAGCAGCAGTGCCGACATGGCAGTGTGCAGGGCAGGAGGTCCCTTCTGTACAGTTGCCCAAGCTCTGTCTGTTGCTTGCTACCCAGGCTCTTGGTGCAATGTGCAGGGCCTGGGCAGGGCCTGGGCAGGGCACAAACACTATCGTCAGTTTCCCTTGAGTGGAATCAAAGAGCTGAGGCTGTTTGAGCCAAGAAGCTTCCATCACAGAGCTGATGAGCTCAGCCGTCTCCGGCCTCAGTGTTGCCTCAGGTCAGCCCTGCTTTTGTGTGGTCCTGAAACTTCAGTGAGATTGGACATGGGTGATAATGGTGGCAGTTTGGGGAGTAGCTTGGCTCTGTGTCACTTGGGTGGTAGGAGGGTAGTTTGGGGACCCTTTGGGAAGAAGCTGAAGAAGGGCAGGGCAGACCTGACATGTTTGATGATGGGAACAGTGGGTTACTGACTCTGGTGGGCAGTGGACACAGACCGGCTAGTCAGCCAGTAGTCATTGGTTGTGGGTGGAGTTTTAAGCATCCTTCTCAGTCTGGACTTTCTGGACTTGAGTGCAGCCAGTGTTACTAAATTGCCCTTGATCGTGGCTGCTGAGCAAAGACATGAGCAGGAGAGTCATACAAGATGCAGATTGCCAGTGAAGGTAGGAGACAATTCTGCCTCTGCAGCAATCAAAGATATGCCAATGGGGCCGGGGATTTAGCTTAGTGGTGCCAGTGCCTGCCTCGAAAGTGCAAGGTCCTGAGTTCGATCTCTGGTAACCCCCCCAGAAAAACCAAAGATATGCCAATGAAAATGAAACCAATAGCCAGGTGTGGTGGTGCATGCCTATAATCTCAGCACTTGGGAGGCTGAGACAGGATTGCCATGAATTCGAGGCCAAGCTGGACTACATTAGCAAGACCCTGTCTCAAAAAACCAAAGGAAAAAATAAAGGAAAAAAACCAAAAAGACCAGAAAGGAAAAGGGCCTGTTTTGGGGGCTCCTGTCCGCTCTGGTCAGGACCCACCTCTGGGGTACAGCCAGGGAGGCCTTTCCTTGTGGAACAGGTGACACCTGTGCATAGTGCACAAGTCACAAGGCTAAGCTCATCTGTGTGGTGGTGCAGGCCTATCATCCCAATACTCAGGCAGCTGAGGCAGGAGGATCACCAGCTTGAACTACATAGTGAGACCCTGTCTGAGAAAAACAAGAAAAGCCCCTCTCCTCCCAAAAAAGAGAGTACTGCTTGATTTGAGTGTTCTTGTTGCCCTGGTCTCGTGCCACCCACACCCCTCTGGGGGAGCAGAGGGTCTTGCATGTGTCCTTTGAGATGTTTATGCACAGGCTGATGTATTTTCCTGAACCTGTTTGTGACAGTGTGGGGCAAGTTTAAAGAGTTTTTTCTAGGAATGTGTCCCTCTCGTGTGAGTCACTAGATTGACTAATATAAAGTTGTCTGTGTCATCATTCTTTAAGCCTTTGCAACATCTGGAGTTGTCTCTTCTTTGATTCCATTGTTGACTTGTGCCTTTTCCCTTTTCTCCTTGTCTTGGCAGACCTCTGTTCATTATATTAGTTTTTCAAAGAGCAAACTTACAGATATTACTGTCCTGTGTTGCTGTGTGTAGTGTTCTTGGAGTACAGTACATTCTCTCTTTTTTCTTCTGACTTCTGAAGTCATAAAGATACCTAACTTATTTTTCAACATTCTTTTAAGTATTTAAGTCTAACCCTCTGGACCTACTTCACCTGCACCCAGCAAGTTCTGAGGTGTAGTATTGTCACTTTGGGTTTTGCTTGGGAGGGGGTGTTTTGAGACAGGGTCTCACTATGTAGCCCAGGCTACATACTCACTGTGATCCTCCTGCCTCAGCTTCCCGAGTGCTGGGATGACAGGCATGTGCCACCACATGCCTGGCTGTTTTTTGTTTTGTTTTTTTGGATTTTGGTTTCTTGGGGGAGGTGGTGGTGGTGGTGGTCGTGTTGTTCTTGTTGTTGTTGTTATTGTTGAGACAAGGTCTCCATATCTTGCCCAGGGTAGCCTCAAACTCCTGGGCTCAAGTGATTTTTCTGCCGCAGCCTCCTGAGTAGCTGGTGCTACAAGCATGTGCCACCATGCTGACTGTAATATTCTCACTTTAACTCAGCTTGAGGCTTTTAAAATTTCTTTTACAAAGCTGAGGGGATAGCTTAGTGGTACTAGTGCTCACCTAAGCATGTGTAATGTCAAGTGCTGGGTTTAATCCCCACTACAGCAAAAAAAATGTTTTTCTTTTATGATTCTTTCTTTGTCTTGCAAATTATTTACAAATGTAGTTTTTAAACTTCCAGCTTGGAAGTCTTTCCCTAGTTATTTGTTCTTTAAGTTGAGTTTTGGCCTAACAGCACTGTAGTTAGAACCTGGTATGTGTGACCCCAGCCCTTGAGTTGGCTGAGACGCACTTCCTTGACCTTGTGTGCCGCCAGTGGACGGAGACACCACTACCAGGTGTGGGTACAGGGCTCTACACTGTTTGTGCCCTCCAACGGGCCACTGTGTCACGTCTGCTTGGTTTGTCAGCCACTGGGAAAGTGTGTGAAGTCTGCCATGCCAGCGACACATCCATTTCTCTATGGAGCTTTTTTGGTTCTACTATTTATTTATTCTGAGGCCACATTTTCAGTTTTAGAAAAGTTTTCTCTTCCTGGTAAATTGAACCCCTCCCTCAACATTATGAAATGACTCTCTTTGTAATCCCTAATCCCTACTTTTGTTGTGACTTTTCTTTTGTCTGATAGCAAGGGTGCCACATTACTTGTGTAGCACAGCTGTCTTGCCTACTCATTTTGCTTACTGATGAATTTAAATTTGTTTATATCAGTTTATTTTATGCACTCTATTTTTTGGACATTTTCTGTGTTTTAAAATGTTGTGCCCTTTCCTACCTTGGTTGTTTTGTTTGGTGGTGTCGTTTGAGGTAGTGAGGATTGAACTCAGAGGCACTTTACTACTGAGCTGCATCCCCAGCCCCACTTTAAATTATTGTTTTATTTTGAGACGGGATCTTGCTACGTTCCCCAGGCTGGCCTCAAACTTATAATCCTCTGGCCTCAAACTTATAATCCTCTGGCCTCAGCCTCCTGAGTAGCTGGGATCACAGACATTTGCCACCTTGCCTGGCTTTGAATTTTTGTTAAATTGTGAAAAAATATACATCACTTTAAAAAATAATGAAGATGTATCATGTACATGTACTAACTCCCCATGATGAATGTAATCATTATATACTGCAAACATGGACTGATAAAAATAAAAAATTTTAAAAATTGGCTAAAATTTACCGAAAATTTCATTCATGTTTAAGTGTGCAATTTAATAGCATTGAAAATATTAAAGTTGTGTAGTTGTCGCTTGGACTGAGTTTTTAATGTGTATACACATTTATGCAGCACTGTCCCCTGCTTTTCATTTTTCATTCAACATTGAGACCTAAGCATCAACAGTTCCTCTGTTGAGCCCCAGCTCCTAGGGTGACATATTTGGAGGTGGGATGTTCAGGAGGTGCTTAGGGCTGGACAGGGTCCTGAGATGGTGGCCCCCTTGATAGATCCATGTCTTTATGAGAAAAGACACGTGGCTCTGTGCCATATGAGGCCACGCTGAGAACGGGGCCATGTGTGAGCCAGGAATGGACTGTCGGCACCTTGATCTTGGATTTGCACCTCCACAGCTGATGAAGCTACCTGCTAGAGGACCAAGACCTCATGTGGTAAGAACTGGGGATGTCCTTCTGAAGGCTCCCAGCATTCTGTCATGCTCTCTGGTGCGCCTTCCGGTGTGGGCTTCTGTGGCTGCCCGCCCTGCGTCTCAGCAGACCACACCTGCCGTGTGCTGAGTGTTCTGGATCCAGTCAGCCCCTGGGAACTGCTGCTGTCCTTGCTCCCAGCATGAGCCCAAAGACTCCCTCACCAACCTGGGGCCACCTTGCAGGGCAGGCTCCCCCTCACCCACATGCCTCAGATGGGTTTGCATGGCCTCTCGTGGCTTGAAAATATCCACTTCCTGTCCATACATTCCACTGGGAGTTACACCAGCTCATGCTCTTTGGCCCTTGTCCATTTTGTCCCCTCCTGTCAACACTGGGCTTTGTGTCCTCCTCTCTGAGTGGTCCCAGGTGACTGTGACATTCCCCTCCCTGGGTCCCCTCTGCTTTGACACCTGCTCTGTTTCTTGTTACATGAGTGAGATTTGAGGCCTTTCCAAGCTGTTGGGGGACACGGGTAGCAGCAAGGGTTGTGGCTCCTTGACTTTGCCCTGGGAGCCCAAACTTTCACTAGGACATTTACAGTTCCCAAACACAAAAGAGTACACCTAAACTTAGAGGTAGTGTGTTAAGCATGGAACCTATGGCCGAGTCCAGCTGGGCTCGGATGCCCGAAATTTTTGTTGTCCCTCCCTGTAATTCCCTAGATGTCTACCTCAATCTCTTAGCTGACCCTGGGAGAACAGGGAAATCAGGGTTGAGGTGGACATTATTAAGGAGTGTCTCTTGGGCTCCAGGAATCCCGGGCTTCCAGAAGGTGGGCCAAGTCCCTTTGCTTGTGTGCTAGGCGTCCTGGCCAGGAGGTGGCCCGGCTGGCTGGCTGTCCTCTTGAGGCTTTGGGTTTCAGCTAATATCCCATTAGGTGGCGACAGAGAGCACTAAAAGGAAGTGCAAAGAAACAACTTGCTGGGAGCTGCCAAGCTGCACCTGCGGATCCTTTGTGTCTCTCGTCTCCCTGTTTTACCCTTTACACCACTGTCCTGCTCGAGCTCTCATCTCTCTCTAGGACCCCTGCAATGCCACGAACTTTTTGCCCAAATCTGTCTCACCCACTGCCTTGCTTCAAACCCAAGTGGGGGCCCTGCCTTCTAATGACCTCAGGCCCCTGACCTGACCCCTGCCCTTCTTTCTAGTCCCCTCCTCACTCCTCACACAAGTCAGTTCCCATGTCCCTGTGCCACATCTAATAGCATCATCTCCTCAGCCCTTCCATGCGCTGCCTTGTGTGAGCAGTTCCATGTGGCAGTGCTCAGGGCAGGAGGTTGAGCTGCGACCTTCAGCTGCCTAAGCCCACACAGCCACATCAGAGGCTTGCTCACTGCCCTGTATGTTCCACCTCTGCTGAGGATTCAGTGCCAGGCCCATGGCCTTTGTCTCTCTGTCACAGCCCTTCTGTCCAGTAGGTGACTTCAGCATACACGAATGACAGCTCTCCTTGTCCTAGCTCCCCATCTCCTTGACCACCTCCACTCCAGTGACCTCAGCCACCCACAGTCCTAGTCACAGCCTGGACTTTGTCATCACTGGAAACTATTCCACCCACGAAACCCAGCACAGACAGCTCTGCCTGTGATGAGAACTTCCTGTCCCCCCAGCTTTTGGTGTCAGTCACCATTACATACTTCTTGGGGCGTTGTCAATCTGCCTTCCACTTGTGAATTGCGCTCATCGCCGTGCAAACATGTTTGAGATTTGCCCATCTAAAGCAGGTGCTCCTGATTCTGCTCTCACCCTCCTCGGCCTGCCCAGTCTCCAATTTCCCTTGTAGCCAACATCTCCAGGAGGCCTCTCTGTTGCCTGAGCCTTCCTTGCCTCCCACAAGCCCACAACACCAGGGCTTTCTCCCCTTTGGTCCAGGGAATGATCTTCCCATCCCTGGTGGAGGGCCTCCATGTTGCTGTGGCTCGTAGCAAGTGGTTTGTGTTGGTTTTTTGTTTGTTGAATACTGGGGATGGGACCCTGGGGGCCTCTTGCATACTGGGCAAGTGCTTTACCATCCAGCTACATCCTTTTTGATTCACTGTTTATTAGGGGTTTTCTTTCTTTAAGTTCTGTTTTGTTTTTTTGGTTTTTTTGGTACCGGGGATCGAACTTGGGACCTTGCGCTTTTGAGGCAGGTGGCAGAAGCACTGAGCTAAATCCCTGGCTCTCTTTAAGTTTTATTTTGAGACAGGGTCTTGGCTACATTGCCCAAGTTGATCTTGAACTTCTGGTCCTCCTGCCTCAGCCTCCTGAGTACTTAAGATTACAGGCATGCTCCCCCGCGCCCAGGAGTATATGTGCTACCGAAGCAAGCATGAGCCCTCTTCTGTTTTGGCATGGTTTTCACTCCTTAAAACCCTTGTCTCCAGTCTCTCTGGGCCACCAAAGTCCCACTTATAATATACATTGCAGACCTCACCTCCTACCTTGAGTCCCCTCTGTGCCCCTGCCTTAAGACTTTGCCAGAAGGCCAAATGAGCTCTGGCTGCAACTGCTGAGAATGCCCTTTCAGGCAGGGCAGCCCTGGAGCTAATGGCATCCCCAGGACCAGCTCTGCCCACCCCGCCCCACCCAGTCCTTCATTCGCTGTCTGTGGTGGGGGCTCATCACAGAGACCCTGTGACGTCAAGTGCTTCCTGCCTGGTCCTTTCCAGAAAATGTCACCTGAGCCACAGGGCGGAGGGACTCCTGGCTATGGGGGCCACCATGCCAGAGGCCAGCACTGCCCCCACACAGGATGGCACAGGCAATGCTGGCTGCCCCTGGGGGCCAGCTTGGCAGCAGGATTTGGAGTGTTGTTCCGGTTCCTCCAACCCTTTTGGGATTTAGCAGCCACCCAGTAATCTTTTTCATCCCCAGCTTTTAATGTGATAAGATACACATAAAAGCTAGGCAAGATGGCGCACACCTGGAATCCCAGCACTCTAGGAGGCTGAGGAAGGAAGATTGCAATTTCCAGCCCAGGCTGGGAAACTTAGCAAGACCCTATCTTAAAATAAAAAGGTAATGGAGGGGTGTGCTGAGGATGTAGCTCAGTGCCAAGACCCTGGGTTCATTGCCCAGTCACACAAAAGAACAACATGAAGTTCGCTGAAGGTAGGCAGCCTTGGGCTGCCCATTTACTCGGGGCTGGCCTCAGCTCCAGGCCATGCTGTGTTTGATACAGTGCCCTGGAGACCACTGAAGCAAGGGTGCAGTGCTTCCGTGGAACCATCTCCCACTCTGACTTCCTCTTGTGCCTGCCTTTATGAGTGCCAGTCCTGGTGGCCCAGCACCCTTCTGCATCCCCTACACAACCTCACGATTTGCGGGAGCCTCTGATCAGGTCATTCTCCTGCCTAGAGACTTCAGAGTCGGTTGCTTCAGGGGCATGCAGTCTGCATGGCTGTCCAGGACCCACATGCTTAGCATTGGAACAAGAGGCCCTGGGTTCTCACTCTGCACACCCCACCCAGGGGTGCCTGGAGCTGTCTGGGACCTGGCCAGCCCTGCCCTGAGCCCTGACCACTGCCTTGCTTCTCCTGGGTGCTGCTGCCACTGTGGCCTGGGCCTTTGGCCGAACCCCTCCCTCTCTCCTCCCTCCCCACAGCTTGGGTCTAGCTTGCTCTGGCTGACCCTCTGCCCTCCCTGCACCAAGTTGTGGCTACAGTACTCTGTAGGCCTCAGCCTGGCCTTCTGACATTTCTTCCTTGAGTCACTTGCTGCTTCCTGCCAGGGTGCCTAGAGAGGTATTTCTCTCACTGAAGCTGTACTATGTAGTGACCCAAGTCTGTGTCGCTAAGCAATATTCTCTACGAGCTCCGTGGACCTGTGGCACAGTCCTTCCCGCTGCAGATGCCACGTCTCTGTGTCAGGTCAGTTCTCCTGTTCCACATCCTTGACAGCATCTGTGTCCCATCATCAGCCTCTCTACTTGTACTTGAGGTGCACAAATTCTCCTTCTATTGGGTTATTTTCACCTCTCCAGTGCCAGTAGCCCTGCCCTAATTGCCTTAGCTTTTATCTTTCCACTCACATCTACTGCACTTGTCTGATTGGATTCTCAGCTGTGTGTAGTCCAGTTCTGGCTGTCTTCAGTGCATTTCTTAGTCTCATGCTGACGTGTTTTGGTGTGAGGTGGTTTGTCTGGGTGGGGGATTGGTCTTTCCCTCTTACTCTGTGTTATCATCTCATCTGTGGACCCTTTTATTCGGCACGTGTTCCTATAAAGTGGGGAGCAGTTTCCTTCTCTCCCTCGAAGGGTATTCTCTTCATAGCAGAAAAATTGCCCTTCCTGGGTCACCTCCCTCCCTGTGTCTTCTTTGCTTTGGGCCCAGTGTTTGCAGAGTCAACACATCACTGCTTTTCCTGCTGGCCAGCTCAGACATCTCTGTGTAGCTGCTGCTGGCTTTGGGCTCTTTTTTCCCATGTCTTGGTGCCCCCACTTTCTTGCCCTGGCTCCCCAGCTTGTGTTTGGGAGACTCCACATGCTGGGGGCACTTCGGCCGACCCGTAATCCCCAGGCCTGTGTGTACCTCTGAACAGTCATTCCACTGTGGCCGGCTCACTAGCCACATCTAGCAGGGCTTTCTGTAGTTCCTGACTGAAAAGGAAACCAAGAAGAACCCACCCACTCAGCTGCATCTCTCCACCTTCCTGGCAGGGATTCTTAGAGTTTTGTCAGCTCTTCACCGTGGTTTTAGGGGGCAGAGGTAGCAGCAAGAGTTCAGTCTTTCCCCACACTGCTTGCACTGATGCCCTTTTCCTTTGTCTGATGAGTTCTTCCCCACCTTTGTTTCTCATTTCCTAGAGATTAAGAGACAGCCATTGTGTGAGCAAGTTTGGGTCCCTTCTACTGTGTGTGTGTGTCTGGTAATGATGCAATGGCAGGAAGGACTCTGCGCAGCTGTGGTCAGCTGCAGCAAGTCCCAGCCTGTCACTCAGCACCCCACCTAGGGCCCCGTGGGCCTCTAGACCCTTTTATCTAACCCTGATGAATCCTAGTTTAGCCAGCAGGGTTGTGGGTGCAGTGTTCCAATCGGAAAGGTCTTCTCAGCCTCTGGGGGTCCCTGCTATGCACACACGTGCTTCACAATTGCGGGGAAAGTGGGTGAGTGCGGCTCTCTTGGCCCTGCAGCAACTTCTCAGAGCTTCTCAGCCCCCTTTCTTTCTGCCAGCACCTTTAGCTAGATATGCCTCTTTCATCCCCATCTCTCATTGGCACAGAAGGACCCAGCTGCAGGCTCAAGTGTTGTCTTCGAGAGATGGGGAGTGACCTGCGTCATGAGGGACAAGACACAGAGACAGGGCCTGTGCCACCTTACCAAAGGACCTCTCTTCCTCTACTTGAGCTCTTTTTAAAGTTTACTTTCAATTAACAAATATAATTATACATATTTATTGGGCACAATGTGGTATTTCCATACGTGTACACTCCTTTCTTCCTTTTTTGTTCTTCAAATATGTTGCCTCTGTGATGAAAATTTATTTTGGCAGATATTTTCTTCTTCAATAAAAGCACCCAACACTCTGATCAAAGTCTGTAGAATTTATTTGCATAAAGCATGCAAAGGTAAGGAAAAAACACGAACCAGAACCTGGGGGAAGCAGCCGCTGGAGGACGACGGATCACTGGGGCCCGAAGTCAGACACATATGCACCTGGGGAAGCAGCTGGCCGAGATGGCCACATCCGAGAGTCTGTGAGCACTGTGTGCAGGAAAGGAGGAGCCCAGGGCTAGTGAGGGAGGACAGAGTGCTAGAGAGTGGAATGCTTAAGACACAGGCTTTCTCGAGTAAGAAAGGGATAGCAGAAACATCCGTATTAAGTGCTGGGTCTTGTTTTCTCTTCCTTACTTGGTCACTTTCCTCTGTATTCACCTCCCTGCCTGGGTTCCAGTTGTGGCTCCATGCCTCACCAACTTTGCTACCTTGCCTCTCACCCCAGCACATCACAGCATACTCTGGCATCCCTGAGCAGTCTTCCCTAGTTCTGACATTTGTCAGAGTTGCTGCCTTCAAGCACCATCCCCACCAGGAGAAAGAACAGGAACAGATGCTTTGTGCAGGTAGTCTCACTGGAGCAGTCCTGGCCAGTACGAGAGTGAGGGCAGCAGAACAGCCCTGAACTGCTCCCGGCAGCCTTGCTGGGGTGACTTCTAACACCACTTTCCTCCTGGCTAGTTCCAGGGCGGTTTTATCACTCCCAAAAGCCCACAAGCGAGTCTGGCTGCTCCTCAAAAGGTTAACTGTGGAGTTGCTCTGTGATCTGGTAGTTCCACACCTAGGCTTGTAGACTAAGAGAATTAAAATCATATGTTCAGGGGGCCGGGGATTTAGCTCAGTGGTTCCGCCACCTGGCGCGCAAGTGCAATGTCCCGAGTTCAATCCCCGGTACCAAAAAGAAACAAAACAAAACAAAAAAAAATCATATGTTCAATGCTCACTTCAGTAGCACACATACTAAAAATCGTGTGTTCACACAGAAGCAGGTGTTCATAGCAGTTGGATGCAGAGCAGCTACGGGTAGGTAAATGGATCGATAAAGTGTGGACTTTCTGTAATGTAGAGTATTACTGAGATAGCAGATGGGGTGATGTTCTGATCCATGTGACAGCAGAGATGGACCTTGAAGGCTTCTGTGAGTGAGAGGAGCGAGTCGTCACAGACCATATTGGCTGACCAGTGATGGTGAACTTCTTTTTTTTTTTTTTTTTTTGGTACTGGGGATCGAACTCAGAACCTTGTGCCTTCGAGGCAGCCACGGTGCCACTGAGCTAAATCCCCGGCCCGATGGTGAACTTAGAGCTTCCAATAACAAACACCCTGGTGAGTTCGCCGCCGATTTATAAGCTGTGATTCCACTGGTAGAAATGTCCACAGTAGGCAAGTTTGCAGGCAGAGTAGTGCCTGCCAGGGGTCACTGCTTCTCAGGTACAGGACTTTGGGAGTATGACTGCTCTGGAACTATATAGTGCTGAAGGTTGCTAAGTGCCACTGTTCATGAGTTTTATATTGTGTGTATTTTTCACAGCTAAAAACATGAATACTCAGAATATTTAGTCCACAGCCTTCAACCTGACTCAGTGGCTAGGCATTAGACTTCTTGAACTGAGTTCCTTTTGGACTGTCACGGTTACCCTGTGCTGGGCTTCAGAATGTGACACTCGTTGGTGTGGTCCAGCCCAGTATGGATCCTGTGGGTCCCCACTGGCCCCTCTCAGGTCCGCAGAGCTGCCTGCTGGTGCTCTGTCCCAGCCAGACAGACACTTAGACTTGGCTGTGGGCTGTGAGCAATATCTGTACACCACAAAACCTGCCTTTATGATTTAGAGTAATGGATGAAGTCAGCTGCTAGTTTAGTGTAGTTTTTAAAAATCACAATAGTGCCTGCCTCTCAAGGTCCTGAGTTCAATTCCTGATACCAAAATAAATAAATATCATGATAGCTGGGCACGGTGGTATGCAGCTGTCATCACCAGCACTTGGGAGGCTGAGGCAGGAGGATTGCAAGTTCCAGGCCAACCTGAGCTACATAGCAAGTTAAAGGCCAGGCTGACTACAGAGTAAGACCCTGTCTCAGAAAACAAAACAAAACAAAAAATGGAGATATAATTCACACACTGTGAAATCCCCTCATTTAAAGTGCCCAGTTCAGTGGCATGGAGTACATCAGTGTGGTGTGCTGTCACCCTAGAGAAGCCCAGGCCCAGCAGCGCTCTCTCCTGCTGCACACTGACCTGCTGTCTGTCTCTGGGTTCATCCCAGGGTTCATATGTGTCACTGAGTTCAGTGCGGCTGTGAGCGCAGGCTCACAGCTGTCTGTCTGTGGGCCTGTTGGCAGCCCTTTTGCGCCTGCCTATGAGGAGAGTGGTTGTGTCCTGTGCCAGTCTGTTGCCCACAGAAGGAAGGAGTTTTTCACTTTCTTCCACTCGTGTGGTAGACTTGTAGGGTTTCATTTTACATACCTCTAAAGATGAGGTTTACTATGTGGCACTAGTTGCTTTTATTTGGGGAGGGATCTATTTTTTGTTTGGCAAGGACTATGTTTTATTTAGGTTTTCAAAACATAGTTTCTTGCATCTTCTCAAAAGATGAGGATTAAAAATGGACTTTGAGTTCTGAGCAGGCAGCTGAACCTCAGATTCTACCTTCATAGCTTTCTGAGCTGAGCCCCATCCTCTCCTGCTCTCCAGAGACCCCTTAGACCTCCTCCAGTGCTAGGTTGATTTCATGGATTTGTTTTGGTTGGGTTTTTTTTGTTTTGTTGGTTTTTGGTGGGGTTTGTTTGTTTGTTTGTTTGAGACAGGGTCTTACTATGTAGTTCAGGCTGGTCTCAGGCTGGTCTTGAACTATGTAGCCCAGGCTGGCCTGGAACTCTCGATAATCCTCCTGCCTCAGTCTCTCTAGTGCTGGGATGATAGGTGTTCACCAACATAGCCAGCATGATTTTGCAGATTTTTAAAGGGCTAGAGGTGGTTTCTCCAAGTGCTGCTGCCTTGGTATCAATTCATGCAGAGAAGCCTCTGAATTCAGAGATTTTCTGGTTATTTCTGTAAGTGGAAAGAATTGGAAGCCCTGATTCAATGACACCACAAGATGGAAGCAGCCGTTCTGTCCCCAGAGGAAGTAGCTTCCACAGGATGGCTTCGAGTGAAAGGTGCTCCTGAGATTGGCGTAACACACACGTAAGTGAAGTCAGCAAAAGTCAGGAGATTGCTAGGCTTCTGGACGTTTCCCTGGAGCCTAGACAGGTCTAGGCAGGGAAGGAGTGGGATTCTAATTCAGGTGAAGCACACCTTTTTCTTGCCACTTCCACTTGGCTTTCTGGCTCTTGGTTTGCATGCTGTGGATGGAACCAGGCCCGGGTGCATGTTAGGCAACCACCATAGCACTAATCTACACCCCCAGCCCTTCCCTTTTTTAACCTGAAAACCTCTGGGCTTGAGTGGTCCTTCTTCAGCTTTAGGGGCCTGGCTGGCTGAAGGTGCCCTGGTTGCTTGCCTGGGGTCAGATGAGCCTCAGGTATGCCTCTGGGACTGCTTTGGAGGCCTGTTGGAGCAGGACTGCTATGGGTGACTCATCTCCCATCCAGCCCTTCAGGATGTGAGGGTTCAGCCCAGAACCATTCCTGCCACTCTTGATTTTCCTTTGCCACATTAAATGAAGGATTGGAGCTAATGTTTGCATTCTAGCAACAGAAGCACTGAATGATGTTTTATTATTACTCCAGAGTATTACCACATATGCTTCATCGATATTTAAGATTTATGAAGGCCCTTCTGTTCCGATGCAATATGTGCATTCCTGAAAAAAATCTTGTGTTCTGCAGATCACACAATAAAAATGTGAACGCTTAGAGGAAACACTGGGGTCGGGTGGCAGACCACACCACACCTGTGTGCTTTGGTGACTGGCAAAGCACAGTGACTGCTTTAGTGACTGTGGTTACATGAATGCTGGGAATGCTGCAGGCTCTGTTGGCCTTTGGCCTGAGATCACTGGTATCCTTCACTGCTTCTCATGCTGCCAAGCCCCTTGCCACCTTGTCTTCTAAACAGGCAGGTTACTCAGAGCCTAGGCAAGGCCTCCTTCTTTCTTAAACATGGAGAAATCTCAGGCCAGGGATTTAGCTCACTGGTTCCACCGCTTGCCTCGAAAGTGTAAGGTCCAGAGATCAATCCCCAGTACGAAAAAAAAAAAAGAAATCTCTTGACATCTACTCTCCCTCTCGCAGCTTCACAATAGAGTGTAACACTGTGGAAACCCACTTCAGGAAGGCCTTTGCTCAAGTTTCCAGCTGTTTCTCTTAATGTCTTTGTGTAATGGGAAGGCAGTCTCTTTGTTCAGGAGCTTGCCCAAAGCAGGAGGCTCAGGAGTTTGAGGCCAGCCTGGGCTGTGTGGTGAGTTCAAGGCTGGCCTAGACTACATAGCGAGACTTGGCAGAGAGACAGAGGAGGGAGAGAAGCTTGCCTGTCACTGCTTTACAATTTTACTTTAGGGGCTAGGAATGTGGCTCAGTGGTCGAGCGTTTATGCTCAAGGCCCTGGGATCCATCCCCGGAACTACAGAGAAAGCCCAAAATGCTGTCAGCCAGCAGCTTCTAATTATATTGATGTCATTTCCCCCTTTTGAGCATGTTGCCATATTGGCACTGCATAGATCCCCTGATTCATTCACTGCTGGAGCGTTAGTCACAGTCACAGTCATTGTGAAGCTTAGCCCCTAAATACTTCTGCCCGGCTCTCCTGAGAACAGACAGCGCTCTTCCATTCCGACGCATAGGAAGTGAAGTGATACACTGATGTCGGGCCTCGTTCACACTTCCCTGGGTTCCCCAGCACAGTCCAGTCTGAGACTGTTAGTCTCCTGGCTCTCCAGGTATCTGCCTCATACATCCTTGCCCGTTATGGGTGCACTTAAGATGTCATGGTCTTGTCTTCTCTGCTGCGTTCTCTTCAGATGTTTTCTTTAGCACTATAGTTGTTTCAGCAGGAGAGCTATGTGCCACGTTGCCAGAGCTGACATGTCGTCCTGGTGTAGCCACCCTCCGTAGTGCTGCCCTTGTGACACCAAGGGCCCTCAGTGACCTCTAGTTGTATTTCCTGCTATCCCAAGCTGCTAGTATCCAAGAGACTACCAGGTAGTTCCCAAATTTATCATTTGTTTATTCACTTCCTGGGGCCTGCCTGCTTTCAGCCCTAAGCTTGACCCTGCTTACTAGAAGCTTTGGTCAGAGAGATATAGCCATCAAAAGAAGGAGGCATGAGGGCCAGGGATTTAGCTTAGTGGCACTGCGCCTGCCTTGTGAGTGCAAGGTCCCGAGTTCGATCCCCGGTACCAGAAAAAAAGAAGGCATAAGCCGGGTGTGGTGTTGCACGCCTGTAATCCCACTGCTCTGGGGGGCTGAGGCAGGAGGATGGCAAGTTCAGCCCAGCCTGCACAACTAGGTTACATAGTGAAACTCTGTCTCAAGAAAAAAGAATAAAAAGTGGCTGGGGGTGTGGCTCAGTGTGAAGGCTCTAGGTTCAATCCCCAGATGTGGCACACTATCTGGGTGGTGCGTATTTGTGTGGCATGTGTTTATTATGGAGCATTGCCACTGCGCTTGGTGCTGCACTGAAAGGGGAGGTGTGGAGAGGGAAGAGCCGTCCTAATGAACCTGCAAGTTGAGTCGAGGAGAGCTCAGCTCAGAACTGCTGGTGACACAGGGGACCATCATTGGTCACTTTTCCTTGGGGAGGGGCAGCACAGTGGTGATAGTAAAGACAGTCCTTGAGCACACAGGTGTGTTTGCAGTGACAGCGAAGCCACCACACTCGCCAGTGCCCGCAGACAAGCCCTTTTGTGCAGTTGAATTTCCTTTTTTTCCCTACGTGTAACACAAGAGTTAAACAGCTGGTCTTCTAAGGCTGCATGCAGCTCTGAACCTATGAACATGTGAACTCGATACTCAGCTCTCGTAATCATGTCAAGATTATGTATCTGAAGATGTGATCTGAGCACTCTGGGGGGCTGAGGCAGGAGGTTTGCAAGTTTAAGCCTGGCTTGCTGGGCGTGGTGCCACACACCTTTAGTCCCAGCACTTGGGAGGTTGAGGCAAGAGGATCACTGTGAGTTTGAGGCCAGTCTGGCTACATAGTGAGATCCTGTCTCAAAAAAACAAACCAAAAAAAAAAATTCAAGCCTAGCCTGAGCAACTTAGCAATACCCTGCCTGAACATTTTTTAATTTATAAAAAGGATTGGGGGCCAGGGATTTATCTCAGTCAGTTCCACTGCGCCTGCCTTGCAGGCTCAAGGTCCTGAGTTTGACCCCCAGTACCAAAAAAAACAAAAAAACAAAAAAAAAAAGGATTGGGGTTGAAGTTCAATATGAAGGCCCTGTGTTCAATCCCTAGTATCACAAAAAGAAAACTGTGTGCGTGTGTGTGTGTGTGTGTGTACACACTCACATACAGTCTGATTAGAGGGAGGCTGAAAAGGGATGTGTGGCTTCCTTACAAAAGTGTGTGTGTATGCTATGGTAAGCCCCTAGCCTGCTGGGGAGCCATGCTGGGCCGTCACTGGTGCCCAACCTAGCGCACCCCCCCGATCCTGTGCTGAAGGGCAGCAGGGATCTAGACCTGGCAGGCACCTGCCAAGAGGAAAGTCTTTAGATCACCTGTCTGATAACAGCTCATTGAGCCTTCCTTAGAGTATTTGTTTTTAAATTAGCAGTGAGAAAATACAGTAGCAGACACCTGTGTGCCTTTCAATGCACAGAATTAAAAATCACCATATGGTTATTATTTGCTTGAAATAATTTCAGTTTGAAAGAACTGGGATATTGCAGTTAATGGCCCTATATTCCCCATTTCGGTGCTAATAAAGGTGTAGTTATTGTGCACTTAGGAATAGTTAAAACAGTAAGTTTAGACCCAGGTGTGGTGGCACACGCCTTTAATCTCAGCTTTCAGGAGACCGAGGCAGGAAGATCTTGAGTTTGAGGCCAGCCTAGACTGCATAGTGAGACCCTGTCCCAAAAAACAGAGAAAGAGAGGTAAATTTTGTTACATATTTTTTTCATAGTTTTTAAACCCTTAAAGAACAAGCCGAACAGTTCACTTAGTCCCAGTCAGAGCCTGTGCACGTCTGAGTCTCCCCCTCAGCCCATGGCTGAAGGACTGTAGCTGTGACTGCCTTCTCAGCAGTGGCATCCCCGCCTGTGGTCTTTCATGTGTCCCTCCTTCCCCACACCAGTGCCCAACAGACTACGGATGCCCCTGGAGGGTTCCTGAGTTAAGGCTGCGCCGGGGCCACTGTCTTCTCTCTCTCCACTGGTGCCACGAGATGCCCTCAGGCAGAATCTCCCAGTCCTCCCAGGAGCCACTCTGGTGCATGTGCGTCCTCTGGGGTGTCTCACAGCAGGCGTCCCTGCCCTGTGGTTGGAAAGTACTCAGACCCTTACCTCTGTGGTGTGTTGCCCTTTGGTAAGCAGTTAAGCTCGTTTCTTCCTGTCTGTAGTCACTGTAATGCAATGGGGATTTGTGACTTTTTGTTTTAATTTTATTTCTGGTTATGTAAACATTTATGTGATTCACAAGTCACATTTACCAGGATGGAGTTCAGCAAGGTTTCTTCCCATGTTCCCTCCAGCCCCAGGCCACCTGATGGCGACATTTCATTTCTGGCCTGTCCCTCCTCCTCAGGCTGTCCTGCACAACAGGTAGCACATGATAAGCATCTGTGTTCCACTGTGCACTTCCCTGTAGGGCCTGCAGTGTGCTCCCCAACACGCCGTCCTCCAGCTCCAGTTCTTTGGTGTGTCCCCTGGTGACAGGGGTCTTGGGCGAAGATCCTCTCAAGTGTGAGGGCATTTCCAAAGAGGCCTCCTGGGCTGGAGGGTTCAGTGACTCTGTGTCTACCCTGTGCTAGTGAGGATGTCAAGATGCAAATGAAAGCTCAAGAGACGCCAGCCTTCTCAGCCCTGGGCCTGTTCCATGCGCAGTGTCCGAGGTGTATCTACATAGGAGGCTCTGGGGGACCCCAGCAGCCCTGGTCTGGGCCTGCACTGCTGGAGGAAGACACAGGTGGAAGAGGGACTTGAGCACAAACCATAGCAGAGTGAGGGCATCCCCTTGCTGAGACCTTGTCACTCAGTGGGACTTACTGCTGTCCCCACACATACACCTGACTGTGCTGGACAGTTTGGTCCCTGTAGCTTCAGCGTCCTGGAGCCATTCAGCCTTTAGTGACCTCTCCTCATTGCTCAGGATCTGGTGCGCACATGGTGCCTTCATTGCTGCTGGGATGTTGCCCAGGTTGTCCTGCCACAGGGCAAGGGCTGGTGTCAGCTGAGGCCATGTGGGGTGGGAAACTTGGGATGAGACCACAGGACAGGAGTGGTCGTGCTCTTCTCCAGAACAAACTGCAGCCCAATGGAGCGGCTTTCCAAACCTCCCTTAGCACAGCCTGCAGTTCAGAGACACTGGCGCAGTGCTGCCAGGCTCTGCAGTCCTGAGGGTCTCACTGCGACTTGATCTCGTAGTTATTAGACATCACAGTACACGAGAAGGGGGCCCTGCCAGCCTGAGCTGATGGTGTGTAGTAAAGGCGCTGCTGCTGCCTGTGAGAAGGATGCCCAGGCCTCCCACCCTGGGATGAGCAAGGAGGCTGCTTTGGTGCCCCTTGGCCTGAGTACCAAGGCCGAGACTGTCCCCTGTCAGGGGGTGGCTTCCAGTAGAGACTTGCGTGGCCTGGGATCCCTTCTCTTCTCATGCTGGAACCCTGGGCAGCAGGTGCTGGTGCTAAGTTCGCTGGGGTTGAGTACCTCTGGGTACCTCTGGAATGAGTTTACCGTTGCTGAGGTGAGGCAACTGAGGCACGGAGTGCTGAGGTAACTCGCTGTGGTCCGTGTTAGGAAAGTGGCAGGGCTGGGATTTGGGATCAGGCGCTCAGGACACTGTGCCTCCCAGGCTGTCTGTTGTTGAGTACACTTGAAAGAACCAGACCGCGTCCAGGAAGCCCACCTTGTCAGGGAGGCCACCCCCTTCCACCCACAGGCTGCCCTTGCTCTTGCCATGCAGGGTCCCTGAAGAGATCACTGTCACGGGGAAGCTACCAGGATCTGACTCTGCGGTTCCCTGGGGCCTTGACCCAGGTCATAGGGGTCCTCAGCCTGCCCTTGCTTGCTTTTCTGCAGCAATGTGTTCTCCATGATACTTATACTCACGTATTTGTTTAACACTTCAGGGAAGAGAAGTCAGAAGACCAGGACCTCCAGAGCCTCAAGGACAAACCCCTAAAGTTGAAAAAGGTGAAGAAAGATAAGAAGGAAGACAAGGAGGGCAAACATGAGGCCCTGCAGCCATCGGCGCACCATTCTGCGGAGCCTGCAGAGGCAGGCAAGGCGGAGACCTCCGAGGGCTCGGGCTCCGCCCCAGCTGTGCCAGAAGCATCTGCCTCCCCCAAGCAGCGACGCTCCATCATTCGGGACCGGGGGCCCATGTATGACGACCCCACCCTACCGGAGGGCTGGACTCGGAAGCTTAAGCAGAGGAAGTCTGGCCGCTCTGCTGGGAAGTACGATGTCTACTTGATCAAGTAAGTGAGCATAGGTGCTGTCCCTGCCGGGCAGGGCAGGGCAGGGCAGGGCAGGCGGGCAGGG
>NW_004624946.1:585116-628462 GCF_000247695.1 Heterocephalus glaber | reverse complement strand
CCCCGGCCCTGGCCCCGGCCCCGGCCCCGGCCCCGGCCCCCGCCCCGGCCCCCGCTGCAGAAAAGTACAAACACCGAGGGGAGGGAGAGCGCAAAGACATTGTTTCGTCCTCCATGCCGAGGCCAAACAGAGAGGAGCCTGTGGACAGCCGGACGCCCGTGACCGAGAGAGTTAGCTGACTTTACTCAGCGCGGATTGCAAAGCAAACCAACAAGAATAAAGGCAGCTGTTGTCTCTTCTCCTTATGGGTAGGGCTCTGACAAAGCTTCCCGATTAACTGAAATAAAAAATATTTTTTTTTCTTTCAGTAAACTTAGAGTTTCGTGGCTTCAGGGTGGGAGTAGTTGGAGCATTGGGGATGTTTTTCTTACCGACAAGCACAGTCAGGTTGAAGACCTAACCAGGGCCAGAAGTAGCTTTGCACTTTTCTAAACTAGGCTCCTTCAACAAGGCTTGCTGCAGATACTACTGACCAGACAAGCTGTTGACCAGGCACCTCCCTTCCCACCCCACCTTTCCCCACCCAGTCGCAGTCGTTAGGGATGTTAGGGACGGACAGCAGTCGAGAGGACACTCTCATTTGGTGCCATCAGTGCCCCGCCCACGGTGCCCCAGCTCCCCCACCTCCCACCCCCAACCACAGTGGGATAAGGAGGCGAAGCAGAGAGACCGTCAAATTCTTTAAAGAAGACAAGGGAGATGGCCAGTGGCTGCGGCCCGCACCATCCCAGACGTGGCGGCACAAGCCTGGCCCCACACCAGCCCCAATCCAAAACTGACGAGGACATTTCACAGAACAGGAAAGTGGCACCTGTCTGCTCCAGCGCCAGCTCGGCTCAGGGGGAGCCCTGAACTTCGAGTGTAGACTGGCCTGAGCCACAGGAGAGGATAGCCCAGGGTGAGGTGAGGTCGCCTGTTCTTGGGAGGTGGCGCCAGGACAGGCACAGGCCACTGGCCACACCCCACATCGCACCGCACCTGGCTGACCCAGCACTGCGGGTGGGACAGGAGAGAGATTCCTAGTCGCTTAGAGTAGCCTGACTGGTAGTTAGGGATGTCCGGACGGGCTAGGGGGCACAGGCAGGAGAGTCTCGAAACTGTTCTTCCAATTACTTTCCAGTTCTCCTGTAGGGACAGCATAGAATTATTTGCACTATTGAGTCTTCATGTTCCCACTTCAAAACAAACATGCTCCGAAAGCAACCTGGCTTGAATTGGGGACACTGTCCCTTGAGCCACCAGATGTGATGGTGTTCCAAACTACCTGGATCTGTATATACCTGCGCTTGTTTTAAAGTGGGCTCAGCACATAGGGTTCCCACGAAGCTCCGAAACTCTAAGTGTTTGCTGCAATTTCATAAGGACTTCCTGATTAGTTTCTCCTCTGCCCTTCCATCTCTGCCTTCCATTCATTTTACCCTTTCATTTCTCCCATCCTCCTGCCTCCAAGCTCATTCTCTCTCCGGGCAGCCCCGGTACCCACCCACACACCAAGCCGCTCTGCTCTGGTCAGCCCCAGCCCCTACAGCCCTTGCAGCCTTTGCCCTCGCTGCCAGCCCCACTCAGCCCCATTGCCTGCACCCTGGGCACATGAAGTCCACTGTGGCCTCTATGAGGAGCGGGAGGGCAGCACCCTCTTCCCTGCTAAGAAAAAGGCAAGGGCCTTAGCATCTGCCCTGTAGGCCTTTCCTTCCCTGTGCTCAAGGGAAGCAGGCCAGGGATGCTGGCCACATCCAGTGTCCAGGGGCCGGCCTGCCACAGTCACTGAGGAGCCCAGCAGGGCTAGCAGACTGTGGCAGGGCAGCGGGTAACAAGCCCTGAACTGGGACTGGTACTGGCACCTGGGCTCTGGCCCCCTCTGCTCGCCCTTTCCCCACTGAATCCTTTCCTGTGGAGTCGCTTGCTTTGTTCGCTGGAGACAGGGCGGGGCCAGGACATGGCGGCCTCTAGTCTCCCCTGTGAGTGTGGGGTGGGGTTAGAGGCTTGCTCCATTTCTGTTGGGGATCCCAAAGTTCTCACCTGTGATCAGGAAGTCCTTATCTAGCTGCATATCTTCATCATATTGGTATATCCTTTTCTGTGTTTACAGAGATGTCTCTTATATCTAAATCTGTCCAACTGAGAAGTACCTTATCAAAGTAGCAAATGAGACAGCAGTCTTACCTTCCAGAAACACCCACAGGCACGTCCTGCGTGAGCTGCTGCCATGAACTGTCAAGTGCGTGTTGTCTCGTGTATTTCAGTTCTTGTCCCCCGGCTTCCTTACTGCGGTGTAATCATGAAGGATGAAACATCATAGAAACTGTCTAGCACTTCCTTGCCAGTCTTAGTGATCAGAACCCTAGTTGACAGTTCCAATCAATAGCTTCAGATAACCCATGTCTGTCTCCGTGACGGTTGGGAGCGAGGGAGTCCGCCTGTTCTGTTCTGTAGTTGTAGTCGGACTTTAACCTCTCCGTGTCCCTCTCCCTGTGCCGACAGCCGACTCCCATCCGCCAGCCTGGCCCCTTCACCCGCTCTGCGCTCATCCTCCGCCTCCCCAGGAAGGGGAAGGGAGCGGGGTCGTAGGAAGGGACGAGGACTTTGAAACTCCTCTTCCTCCAAGGACAAAAGGCCCCTGGCCCCACAGTGGCCTCGCACTCCCGGCACCCCCAAAGGACACCTACCCACACAGGCGTGGCAGCCGGCCAGGTTGGCGACAAGAAGATGTCTGTTGTGGTCAGCAGGGTTGGCGTGCACCTTTCTGCCCAGTCTGGTGGAATGTGGTCCCAGGAAGAGGGGTGTGGGCCCCACATCCCAGGCCTGGGCCTCTGGGCGTTTCGGTGTCGTTTTCCTTCAGTTGGTCCCCACCTGTAGCCCCCTGCTCCCAGTTTCTCTCCCTTAGAGTTGGTTTTAAGACCACAGGCAGTGCCTGCAGCTCCATAGGGTTTCCTCTGTGCCCCTCTGCCCCGTCGCTTCCTACCCCCACATAAAGGAGGGCATCGTGAGTTGGTCGCATTTCGGCAGGCAGCTTTGGCGGTCTGTGGCCCTCGCAGGCAGGGCCCTGCTGCTCCCAGGCCCCCGCCGTGGGGTCAGGGTGACAGGAGGTCTGAGGGAAAGCCTTAAGCCACGGGATTCTCACCAGCTGTGTCCAGCCCAGTTTTGGGGTGTGACCTCAATTCTGTCTGTACTTGAGCACTATGAAGACTGGGGGCACTTTTCAGTGACTGTCAGCTTTCAGATACCCTGGGGCGACGTCATTAAGGACACACCCACAGTTTCCCACCCTGTTAGTCATTAGTTACTACCTCCTCTCCCCAAGGAACCCGTCTGTCCTCCCAGGTATGTCCGCGGGGGCCTGGCCCAGCCCTGCGCGTTGGTGACTCTGACACAGCCAGTGAGAAGCCGACTTTGATGTTGTAGTGATCTGGGTTACTGGGCCACAGCCCAGTACAGCTCCTTATGTGGCACAGCGGACACCTGGAAATGCCACCTGCCCCAGTCGATCAGTGCCAAACTAGCCAAGGAGCTCAGCCTCTCAGCTTGGGACGGTGAAAGCCACCACCCCGATGTGAGTCCGGATGAGTCTGCCAGGGACCACCAACATTGGAAGTGGGACCCGGAGCAGCCTCCGTTTGTCATTACTGTGATGGTGATCATGAAAGAGTGTAACGACCAGAAACAAACTGCCAGGCTTAGTGGGAAAAGTTTCCATAGCTGGCAGGACCTCGGAATTTTAAGTAACTTTTACTAAGTGGCTCCAGCCCAGGAGAGAGCCACAGAGTATGGACTGAATCCACCGGGTAGGACTGTGTTGATGTCTCTTAGCTTGCCGGAGTCCAGCAGCCAGAGCTCCGGGTACCCCCTTCTCTGAGCACTCGGTGGCTCTTGGGGGAGACCTCTGTGATTGGTTCGTAGCCTGGGTCCGTGCCCCACTGCATTTCCCGGCTCCAGTTCACGCCCACAGATTCCAGGACCAATGGCCTAGGCCTCAGCGAGTCCATGCTTTCCAGGGCTCCAGCTTCGGCCACGGGGCCAGGGGAAGTGGCCACAGGGCCGGCTGGACGAGCCTTCTGCCCTCTGTCCTCTTCCTCTCCTCTGTCCTGCTCTCTGCACCCGCGAACAGCTCTGTTCTGAAAGGATTTGTTGATTCTCTCCATTTTGATGTCTTTCTCTTTTAGATATTGTATCAATCTTTAGAAAAGGCTTAGGCCTAATTGTTATAAATCGCTAGGATACTGCCTCCTCCAGGGTCTAAAATTACTTATTAAAGGGGGAAAATTGAACATTGAAATCAGTTCTTAACAATGTACAAGGAAAACCTAGAAAACATTTGGCAGAAAATTACATTTTGATGTTTCTGAATAAGAGCAAGCTTTTGCAAAAATGCCAATCCCAAAATACTTAGTACTCAGCCTGAGATATCTAGTGAATGTGACAGGCACAGGGAACTCGAGTCAGGGGCCTCGTCATTGTCACTGCTGGGGTTGCCATTGCTGGGGACACCGCTTCTGACACTGTCTCAAGGGGGAGGGGGTGGGCGTTGGCATTGTGAGGCTGACTCACTAGTGGTCTCTGAGGCCTAGACCACCCACCCTACCGCCCACCCCGGGCACCTCTCACCTTGGCAGATTTGGCCCCATCCTTGCTGGGGCCAGGAAAACAGAGTGGTGTCCAGGGAGCTAGGTGGGGCCCCAGGGACAGTGGGGAGGGAGGACAGGCCCCAGCCTGATCTATTGATCTCTTTGTGGGAACAGACTCGCATCTGAATTCAGGAGCATGTGGGCAGCTGCCAGGTCTCTGCCCCCTTCTGCCTGTCTTGCCTTTGTCGGGTCCTGCTCGGCAGTGAGAAGAGATGTGCCGAAGAGGCCACAGGCTCCGCTCCTGCCACGTCACCCCTCTCCCAGCGGTGTTTGTGTCAAGTGGCAAAGCTGTCCTTCCTCGTGACCCTGACCCTATCCAGTAACTTAGAGATTATGCATAGGCCTGCTTGGTCTCCTCTGCCCTGGGCTTTTGTTTTGCTTTTGAGTTTTGCTTTTAGTTCTCCTGTCCCTTTTATTTTATGCACCAACTAGACACACAAAGCAGTTGAATTTTTATATATATATATATATGTGTGTGTGTGTGTGTGTGTGTATATTGCACAATTATAAACTCATTTTGCTTGTGGTTCCACACAAAAAAAACCTGTTAAAATTATACCTGTTGCTTAATTACAATATTTCTGATAACCATAGCATAGGACAAGGGAAAATTAAAAAAAAAAAAAAAAGAAAAAAAATGACAAATCTGTCTGCTGGTCGCTTCTTGGGTCCAAGCAGATCTGTGGTCTTTCCCCCTCCTGAGGGCTTCTCTGTGCTGAGCAGAGGCGGGACGGAGAGTGGAGGCGGGGAAGGCTCCCCACCCAGTGACAAGCCTGGGGGCTTGAGGGGGAGAGGAGAGGTCACACCAGGTAGAATGCCAGGGACCCCAGACCCATGCCAGACAGTCCAGAGGTCCTCTCCGGGAAGTAGCAAAGACTCCATCCATGTCCCTTTCTATTCTCCCCCTCCCATGAGTAATTGCATTTGCTTTTGTAGCCCTTAATGAGCAATATCTGCTAGAGAGGTTAGCTGTAACAGTTCTTTTTGATCACTTATTAAGTCATTAAAAAACACCAAAAAAACAGAATCCAGAAACGTTCTTCCAAAGCAGAGAGCATTATAATCACCAGGGCCAAAATCTTCCCCTCTGCATCATGCTTCTTCTGAGGCCAGCATCCAACAGTGGGTCACAGGCCCCCGAGGACAAGGGCTGGGGCAGCCCCTGGTGGCTCCCAGGGGTCCCAGGGCTGGGCCGCTCCCCAAGCTCAGTATTATCAGGCTGCACAGTTCTCTCCCAGCCCGCCTGGGAGGGGTGCAGGAAGCAGAGGCCGGTGCCGCTGATGCTGACGTCCGGCCACAATGGTGGGTGTCCGCATGTGTCCGCGTGTGTGCTTTGCTTCCCGACAAGGTAGCGTCCTGTCCCGCTGACCTGTAGCCCCGGCCGGATGGAGCAGGGCCACCCAGCTCAGTGCTTCTGGGAGCTGGACAGTGGAGTGCGAAGGCTGCAGATGCGGAGCCTGCTCCTTCCCTACTACCACGGCCTCCTTTCCATTTGATTTTTCAATGCTTCAATCAATGACAGCTGCTCCAGAGTCAGTAGCCGAATATATGACCAAATATCACCAGGACTGTTATCAATCGTGCCGAGCCCTCCCTTGAGGGCTCCGTGTACCTGGACACTGTAACTGTGCCGTGTTTGCTCCTCCTCCCCTGCCTTCCCGCCCCCCCTTGTCTCTCTGGGGTTTCTCTGTTTGGGTTTGGTTTGGTTTTTATTTCTCCTTTTGTGTTCCAAACAGGAGGTTTTCTCTACTGGTCCTCTTAACTGTGGTGTGGAGGCTTCTATTTGTGTAATTTTTGGTGGGTGAAAGGAACTTTGCTAAGTAAATCTCTTCTGTGTTTGAACTGAAGTCTGTATTGTAACCATGTTTAAAGTAATTGTTCCAGAGACAAATGCTTCAGATGCCTTTTCTTTCCAAGCAGAGCATTCCGGAGGGAGGGGGACGGTGACTGAGACCTGAAGGGCGATCAAAGCGATAACCCCTACCAGATGGGCCTGAGACCCCCTGGGAGTCCTGCTCCACCAACAGACTGGGTAGGCTGACGGGTTGCCATTTGCAGAGACCAAGCACAAGCAGCTTTTGTTCCACGCAGTGGATTCTCTCCACAGCGATGCCCACCCCCAGTTTATTAGCATTGTTATCTGTAAGTAAAGACAAGATTCATCCTCCTTCCTGGAGAGCTGAGGGAAGGAGGGGCCTGGTGCGCAGGTCACAGGTCACGGTCACAGGCTCACAGGCGGAGCGGGCTTAGCCACGCCCTGCCTGGCAGCTCCTCCTGGATATGGCTGGGTTGGGCGCAGGGCATCCTTGGCCCCCAGGCACTTCTGTCACTCCCCATCCTGTCACTGACATGACTTCACTACTCCCCACTGTGCTGGGGTGAGCCAGTGCCAGTGGTTCAGTCCTCAGAGAGATTCGGACCTGAGCTAACAAAGCCCTTCCCTCCCCTCGGCGAGCGAGTGGAGCCTTCTTGGTTGATGCAGTTACCCTCCTTAGACGTTGTTCTGGGCTCACCTTCAGGCAAGGACAGTGGGGCTGGAATGACCTTTGCACATGGAGCTTAGCGCCCGGAAGCAGGCAGGCTGTCCCCCTCTGAGTCCAAGTCCCAGTCCCCTGTGCCATCCTGGAGGCCAAGATCCACAGGATGGACAGGGCTGCCACCTGACGCCAGAGGGGTTCACGGGGCACGGGGATGGGCCTGGGGCAGACTTAGCTGGAGGGGTCTTGAAAAGCCCTCTGTCGCATTCACCTTCAGTTTTTGTGTTTTGGGACAATTACTTTAGAAAATAAGTAGGTTGTTTTAAAAACAAAGATATTGATTGCTTTTTTGTAGTGTTCAAAAAGGTTCTTTGTGTATAGCCAAATGACTGAAAGCACTGATATATTTAAAAACAAAAGGCAATTTATTAAGGAAATTTGTACCATTTCAGTAAACCTGTCTGAATGTATCTGTATACGTTTCAAAAACACCCCCCACTGAACCCCTGTAACCTATTTATTATATAAAGAGTTTGCCTTATAAATTTACATAAAAATGTCCGTTTGTGTCTTTTGTTGTAAAATCAAGTGGTTTTTTCATAAGGTTCTTTTACTATTTGAAAAGATGGGCAGCACGCAGTTTTATTTTATTTTTGTAAGTTTTTAATACCTGTGAAGCAAAGAGTACTCAGCATGCCTTTCGAAGTGACGCGTTTGCACCTTTTGTTGGGAAGTACTGTATCCTGTGCTGTTCGCATTCGATAAACCTCTCTGTGAAAGTGACTCGAGGTCTGGGCTTTCATTGTGAGTCAGGGGAGCCAGGCCAGCACCAACACAGGGCCTCTGCAGGCCACCTCCCGCTCCCGAGCTCCCGACTCACCAGAGGGCCCCGCGGCTGTCCACGGGCTGGCGCCAGGCAACAGGACAGGACACGGCACGGGCACGAGACATGCAGCTGTGACACACGTAGTAGGGAAAGAGCTGACAACTCCAAGGTCCCCAGAGCACAAAGAGGGCTGACCCTGGAGTCGGCACATGGCCGTGAGAGCTATTCCCTGAGAAGCCACCAGGGCTCATGGCATGGCCAGCCTCCTCCCTGACAGTGGTCACTGTGGCCACAGCCGTAGGGAGCCTGTCCCAGGTATTGGGCAGACCTTGTTCCAGAAAAAGCTGCATGTCCCCGAGGGAGAGGACAGGCTTGTGGAGGGAGGGGAAGCCCTTTGCATCAAGGATCCACAGGGCCAGAGGGACTGTCAGGAGGGGACCTGTGGCCGCACAAGACAGGGAAGGAAGAAGGCAGCAGCTGGAGAGGAAGCTTCCCCCTGCCACAGCTTCAGTAGTCCACAGCAGGGGACAGGGACTGGGACAGCTGGTTAGGCACATCCCAGAACATCCTAGGACAATGATGGTGAACCTTTCAGAGCTTTCAATGATAACAGACGGCCCGGCCTTGGCACGGCGTGAAGCCATAGGTTCACCACCACTGTCCTACGGGTTCGGATGGTTTAAGGCTTGCCGGTACATCAGAGGACTAGGCTTGAGGTGGCCAGGCAGACCTGCAGGCCACACTAAAAGGCCTCGGTGAACCTTGGGACCACATTGCACAGGAGAAAGCACAGTGGTGCGTGCCTGTGGTCCCAACTGCTTGGGAGGCTGAGGCAGGCGGATCCAAGTTTGAGGCCAGCCTGCCTGGTCAATGAAGTAGCACCCTGTCTCAAAATGAAAAAAGAGGGTTGGGGGCGTAGCTCAGTGGTACAGTGCTTGCCTAGCAGGTGTGATGGCCTGGGTTCAATCCCCAGCACCAAGGCCGGGGATTTAGCTCAGTGGTTCTGGTGCCTGCCTTGCAAGTGCAAGGTCCGGAGTTCGATCCGCCGTACCAAAAAAAAACAACAATCCTCAGCATCAGGGGAAAAAAGGTAATGGTTAATGGCAAAGGTGGCGGGTCCATGGGAAAGGAGGAGAACCCAGAGTTCAATGAGGCCACAAAAAAGCAGCGACTGCCAAGATATGGCTCAGAGGCACGACCCAAGAAGCCAAAGCTATCCATGGGAAGAGCACACTAGGAGATGGCCAAGAGACCTATGCGGCAAAGAGGTCACACAGGCTGTGAACTGAGCCTGGTGACCATGACTGCCTGCAAAAGAGAGGAGGAGAAGCTGTGCGACTTCCCGGTCCCCGCAGAGGGAAGTGCAGACTGAGCCTGCACAGGGACAGAAGGGGAGGAGGGGCGTGTATGGGGGTGGTGCAGGGATTGTGGGGAGGAGACAGAATGGGTTGGTGGTCCGAAAAGAGGACGCCCCAAAAAGGCAAAGGTGGCAGGTGTCGCTGGGCGGCTCCCGCAGGCGTGGGCAAGACGAGGCCCCAGGCCCACAAACTTCCAGGCCTTTCACCAGTCAACCTCACACCAGCTGGCCAGGCTGCCAGGGGCCTTTCTGTGACCCGCATGTCGCCAGCCCTACCCACAATTCGGCTGACTCCCCCACGGCTTCAGATAAAACGGGAACTTCCCAGCGGGGCGCCCAGCCCCTTTCTCGGGCTGCTTTTCTGCAACGCCTCGAGCCTTTGCTCCGCTTTGTCCCCAGGGCCGGGGTCATCCACACTTCCGAGCCCCGGACCCGCGGGCCCTCCCGCAGGCCCCTACTCGCTGCCCGCGCTCCCTCGTCCCTGCCCCGGGGCGCCGCGGGGCGACCCCGTGTGACCGAGGCGGCAGCGCTGGCGGCGGCGGCGGCGGCGGCGGCGGCGGCGGAGGAGGAGGACAAGATGGCCGCGGGCCCGGGCACCTCCTCTTCCGCCCCGCCAGGCGTCCCACGCGGCCGGCGCGAAGGGGAAGTGAGTCAGTGTCCGCGGAGCCGGCCGGCCCAGGCCCGCGCCCGCCGCGGCCCCGAGAGGCCCCGAGAGGCCCCGAGAGGCCCGGCCGGGCGGCGTTAGCCATGGCCGGGGGGCCGGGGCCGCGCCCGGGCGAGCCCGCGGTGCCTGGCGCGCAGCACTTCTTGTACGAAGTGCCGCCCTGGGTCATGTGCCGCTTCTACAAAGTCATGGACGCCCTGGAGCCCGCCGACTGGTGCCAGTTCGGTGGGTGGCGGGGGCGAGGGCGGCGGGGGGCGCAGGCTCCCGGCGCCGGGTCTGACACCCCCCGCCCCGCAGCGGCCCTCATCGTGCGCGACCAGACCGAGCTGCGGTTGTGCGAGCGCTCCGGGCAGCGCACGGCCAGCGTCCTGTGGCCCTGGATGAACCGCAATGCGCGCGTGGCCGACCTCGTGCGCATCCTCACACACCTGCAGCTGCTGCGCGCTCGGGACATCATCGCGGCCTGTGAGCGCGTGTGGGCCTGCGACCCCAGCTCCCAGCCCCCAGCCCCCAGCCCCCAGCCCCGGGCTGGGCCCCACGGGCGGGCCGGGCACCAAGCGCCCCGCGGGCTCAACCTCCTTCCCTTCCTCGGCGCCCAGGGCACCCCCCCACCCCCCTGCCACCCCCGAGCGCCACCGCCCCGGAGCCCAGCGACAGCGGCTCTGCCCCCTCGGAGGCCAAGGCCCCGGGTCCCCGGAAGTGGCAGTCCTCAGCCTCCACCGTGCCCTCCCCAGGTAAGGCGCCGGGTGTGGGGCGCGATGGCCCGGGAGGAGGGCCGCGGTGGCCGTGGCCCTGTCTGCCTCTCACGGGCGTTTCTGTGAAGCTTTGCCAGGCTCCCAGCCCCACTCTGGGCCTGACCTGTGCCCTGTCCCGAGCCCTGCCGCCCACCAGCCACCACTGCCATCGCCAACCCCTCCCTCCACCAAGGTAGGTGCCTCCCTCCCCACGGGGCAGGTGCCAGCTGGGAGGCAGCCGGGGTGGGCAGCTCGCACCGGCGACCTCCCCCAACCAGGTCGCTGGCAGCAGCCCAGCGTGGGGTCCCTGCTGCAGGGGCCCGGGCCCGGCCCCTTCTGCTGGCCCCTCCGCGAGATCGCCCAAGGCACCCACGACTTCTCGGAGGAGCTGCGCATCGGCGAGGGCGGCTTCGGCTGCGTGTACCGCGCGGTCATGAGGAACACCACATACGCCGTGAAGAGGCTCAAGGAGGTGGGCACAGCCTCTTGGGACAGGGAGTCCGGAGGTGGCCGCCGTGGCTCACAATGGCTGTCTTCCTGCCCCTTGCTCGCTGCCCCGGGGCTGCAGGAGGCCAACCTGGAGTGGACCGTGGTGAAGCAGAGCTTCCTGACCGAGGTGGAACAGCTGTCAAGGTGAGCCTGGGTCCTCCTGCTTGGGACAGGGGGTAGATGGGACCACACACTGCGACATCCAGAAGCAGCAAGGGCCGGGACACAGCCGCAGCTGGGGGGGGGTGGGGCTCCGCTTTGTCACACAGGTTTAGGCACCCGAACATCGTAGACTTGGCTGGCTACTGTGCCGAGAGCGGCTTCTACTGTCTCGTCTATGGCTTCCTGCCCAACGGCTCCCTGGAGGACCGCCTCCACTTTCAGGTGAGCTTGTTGGGCCCTGGGCGGGGTCTGGGCATGGGGCCTGGCATCCCACACCCCTGGGGCACCTTGCACAGAGCTTTGGCCTAAGGCGGATCAGTGTTCTTGGAGAAACACTTTCCTCCGGCCTCTCCCGGGGAGCACCTCTGAAAAAGGACTATCATTTTGCCTCCCCCACCATGCACCCTGGGCTGGCTTTGAACTTCACCCTCCTCACTTCTGGATTACAGGCATGTGCCACCATGCCTGGCAAAATGGCTTTGGGATAGCTCCGTCTCCACACTCTAGTAAATTTGGTAATAGCCATTTTGCTCATTTTCCGGAGGGGAAACTGAGATATAAGGGGTGAAATGGCTGGCTTCATTGAGGCCGCACAGTGAGATAAGCAGAGGGTTAAGCTCAGGGGACAGCTGCCCCAGCCTCCCTTGCACCCCATCTTTGTTTCCTTTGCCCCTAGGGCTTCCTGCCTCTCTCGTGGCCACAGAGACTGGACATCCTGCTGGGCACAGCCCGGGCCATTCAGTTTCTACATCAGCACAACCCCAGCCTCATCCATGGTGACATCAAGAGGTGAGAGCTGGAGCTGCAGGTGGCCCTGCTGCTGCAGGCACAGCCTGGAACTTCAGTGCCGGGTGTGGGGAGCTCAGGTGTGGAAATGGGGTCTCCTGCAAGCCTACTGAGGAGCCCTTTCCATGGGCAACACCTCCCTCTCTGCTTCCCTAGTTCCAATGTCCTTCTGGATGACAGGCTGATGCCCAAGCTGGGGGACTTCGGCCTGGCACGGTTCAGCCGCTTCTCAGGGGCCACACCAGGCCAGAGCAGTGCCGTGGCACGGACACACACAGTTCGAGGCACCCTGGCCTACCTGCCAGAGGAGTACATCAAGACAGGCAGGCTGGCTGTGGACACAGACACCTTCAGCTTCGGGGTGGTGAGTATGAAGCCCATGCTGGTGTCAAGGGAAGGCCGCGGTAGGCTGAGGCAGAAGGGTTAGAGAGGTCTGCTGCAGCCTGAGGTTGACCAGGCTGCAGCACTGGGTGCTGCTTCGTCTGCTTGGCGCCCTCATTCCCCTGTACCACACTTCGTGTCTGTCATGCTGCGCCCCTTTACTTCCCGCGGCCCCTCCGAATCACTTGGGTCCCATGGCAATGCCTCCGACAGCCCAGTGCGAGTCTCTGAGGCCGGGGCTGCTCTCCATCCTGCCCTCTCCAGGTTGTGCTCGAGACCCTGGCCGGCCAGCGAGCCGTGAGGACACACGGGGCCAGGACCAAGTATCTGGTGAGCCCAGGGTGGAGGGCAGAGCCAGCCGGTCGCTGACTCATCTCTGAAAGCAGGCTGGGCCCACACCGCTCCCTCTCCTCTCGGGAAACCTGTCTCCCAGGGTGGGGACGGGAGGAGACAGAGAAACCAGGGCTAGACAGGGGCTCTTTCTGTCGCTTTCCCACCAGCAGCAAGCTGGGAGCTGGCCTCAAACCCTCCCTTCTATCTCTTCTGCCTGCGGCCCTGTGGCCTCCAGGTTCCAGCCCCAGTGCCTTGCTGATAGCGACGGGCTTGGGGGCGTGGAGTTCCCACACCCGGAAGTATGCCTTGCTCTTCGTGCAGGGCCCAGGCTGTGCTCCCGAGAGACGGCTGCGGCTGCAGGAGCAAGGGGCCCCAGGAGGCCATGCTCACGGTGTCTGCCCCACAGAAGGACCTGGTGGAGGAGGAGGCTGAGGAGACCGGGGTGACCCTGAAGAGCGCCCAGACCGAGCTCCAGGCTGCAGACGCCTGGGCCGCGCCCATCGCTGCCCAGATCTGCAAGAAGCACCTGGACCCCAGGGCTGGGCTGTGCCTGCCCCAGCTGGGCCTGGCCCTCGGGCAGCTGGCCTGCTGCTGCCTGCACCGCCGGGCCAAGCGGAGACCCCCCATGACCCAGGTAGCCCTGGGGAGTGCAGCCAGACTCAGTGCCTTGCCTGCCGACCCCACTTCGTGCTCTCTGCTGAGCTCAGGGAATGGAGCTCCTGGCTCTGGTGGCCCTGACCTCTCAGCGCTTCTTGGGGCAGTGTCGTTGCCACCCAGCCTGACAGGCCTGTCTCCCCACGCAGGTGTACGAGCGGCTGGAGAGGCTGCAAGCAGCTTTGGCTGTGCCTCTCTGGGAGCCAGAGGCCACTGGCCGGGGTCCCCCGTCCCCCCAGGAGAACTCCTATGTGTCCAGCAGCAGCTCCCAGAGTGAGGGTGCCCCGCCACAGCCCCTGCCAGCACCCTTGGGTGTGCCTGCCCACGCTGCCGCGCAGCCCCGCCAGAGCCCCAACCAGCCTGTGGAGAGCGATGACAGTCTGTCAGGCCTCTCTGGCATCCTGCACTCCTGGCACCTGAGCCCCAGCTGCCCCCTGGGGCCCGTGCCCCTCCGAGAGGCTGGCACCGCCCGAGAGTCCAGCTGGGGGAGCAGCCCGGGCCTGGGGCCCACGGCTACAGAAGGTACCAGGCGGCATCCAGCAGAGGGGGAGGGGGTCCCTTCACAGTGGCCCTGCGTCCTGCCCCAGCCTCCCGCAACGGGGAGACGGGCCGAGGACGGGGACAGAGACACTGGCCGGGGGCTGTCTGGTCCCCTCCCAGCTTGTCCCCAGCACCCCTCCTGAAAGCCAGGATAAAGTCTGACATGTCACCAAGAGTGACCAGGGGCAGCTGAGTGTTCTCCCCCTCCAGGGTCCCCCCTGGGCAGCCCTGCCTCCACGTCCCAGCCCCTGCACATCATCATCAACCCAGCCCGGCAGAGGATGGTGCACAAGCTGGCTCTGTACGAGGGTGGCATCCTGGACAGCCTGCAGCTGCTGTCATCCAGCTCTCTGCCAGGTGCCAGGCCGTGGCGGGCAGGTGGCCCCCACGTCCCCAGCTCTCCATGGCTCCATGCATCCCACAGGCAGACCCTGGCATCTGGGGACCCCCCAGCTTGTTAAGAGGCCTTTCCCCTTCCCTCTGCAGACTTGAGCCTGGAACCTGGAAACAGACAGGGGCCTGAAGAGAGTGACGAATTCCAGAGCTGATGTGTTGCTGGGGCGCGTCCCCAGCCCCGGAAGTCAAAGTTCTCATGGTCGGAAGTTCTCATGGGGCATGGGCCTTCTGCTGCCCCAGGACTGTGGGCACGGGCAGCATGGTGGCCACACAGTGTGCGATGTCTCGGGCTGCCCCACGCAGTGCTGCGGTGGGTCCAGCAGGGAAATCCGAACCCGCATCCCTGCACTTGGCGCCACAGTCAGGAAGGCAAGCAACAGGCAGAGCCCTGCTGTGGGTGCTTGGTGTCACCACCTGCCGGCCAGGCCACCCTGGGCCACCGCACATAGCCCCGGCCCAGCCAGGGGCTGTCACCCACTTGGGCAGGAAGTTGCAGAAGCAAGGCCCATCTGGCGCGAGCAAGTGTCTCTCATGTCCTCACCAGCGGCCCCGGCGGGTTGCGTTCCAAGCAGCAGTCACACTACAAGGCCAGAAGCTGGGCGTCAGTGACAGCCAGGTTGTCCTTCAGTAATAAAGACTTCATCTTCCCACTCTGGCTGTGCCTGGAGTTTGTCACTTGGACATTACACTTTGCCTCGCCTGTCTTGCGGCTTCACGTCTTGCTTTTCTTTCCCTTTGCATTGAGGCACATCTCCTGCCCTTTCTCCCCTTTTCTTTTCTTTCTTAAAATTTCAAAACAAGGTCTCTCTAGGTTGCCCAGGCTGACCTCAAACCTGTGTCAATCCTCCTGCCTCAGCCTTCCCAGTGCTGGGATCACAGGTGTACACCACCACCCTGCCTGATGCCTCATGGTATTTATGCAATTTAGACGTTTGCTAGATTCCCAAGTTAAGCCATTTGTACCTGGAGTCTTCGTTGTGAGAAAGCCTTTTCACTTTCGTTTGGTTGGTTTGGGGTTTGTAGTTATTTTCTTACCTTTTTTCCCAAAGTGCTGGGTATGCACTCGGCCTCATGCATGCTAGGAAAAGTGCTGTGTGATTAAGCTGTGCCCACAGCCCTTTGGGAGGCTTTGAATTACAAATTCAGTTTCCTTAATTACATGTTGGACCTTCCACATTTTCCGTTTGTCAATTTTGAGAATTTGTATGTTCCTGTCTGTATGTGTGTGTGTGGTACCAGGGTTTGAATCCAAGGCCTTTGCATTGAGCTACATCCCCAGCCCCTTTTTCTATTTTTGATTTTGAGACTGGGTTTTTTTAAATTCATAAATTCCCCAGGCTGGGCTCAAACATGGAATCCTCCTGCCTCGGCCTCTCAAAGTGCTGAGATTACAGGTATGTGCCACCATGCCCAGCTTCTGTTGTCTTTAAGGAATTTGTCCATTGCTTTTAAATTGGCACAAAGTTAATAGCCCCTTATTTAAAAAAACAGTACTAATGATGCCCTCCTCATCCTTTTAGCACTGGTAGGGCCTGTAGCAACTCTTCTTCCACCCATCTGGATATTGGTAATGTGTGTCTTGTTTCCTTCTGTGCCCAAGCAACCCTCCTGTCTCAGCCCCCCAGGACCTGGGACTATAGGTGCACACCACCACTCCCAGCTGCCTTTTCTCTTTAACCTCGGTAAAGGCTTAGCCATTTTATTGATAATTTTGAAGAACCAATTTTGGGGGTTTCCTTGATTTTCTTATTTGTCCATTTTCTGTTTTGTTCATTTCCACTTGAGCATTTCCTTTCTTTTGCTTCTTTATGGGGATAATTCATTCATAGTTTTCGGCTTCTTCAGGTCTAGCCTTGGGTCATTGAGCTTAACTCTTTTCTCCTCCTCCTCTCCCTTTTTTCTTCACTTGTTTTGTGAAATGCACTCTTGCCCTGTAGGCCAAGCTGGCCTAGAAAGGGGGACAGCGAGGGAGGGGGGTCAGTGCCTCCGGGCCACTACTTACTGGGTTAGTTCATAGGGAGCACCAGATGTCTGATAACCCTGAGTTCACGAGGGCCCTCAGCTGATGTAATCTTGCCTTTGAGCATCACAGCATTGTGGGACCATTGAGGCCTCGGAATGGCTCCCAACAAGCCTTGTTTTGTTTTGTTTTGTTTTGTTTTGTTTTGTTTTGTTTTTGAGACAGGGTCTTGCTATGTAGTCCAAGCAGGCCTTGAACTCTGGCAATCCTCCTGCCTCAGCCTCCTGAGTGCTGGGATGACAGTGCTGCACCACCACGCCCGGCTCCAGGCCAACCTTAACTCACTGTGTAGTCCAGGCTTTTTTCTTGTCTTTCCTAAATAGGACATGACAACAGGGCTATGCAACCAGTTCGCTGTGGATACCAAGGGGCAACTATTTGTAAACTAAACAATGTGTTTGTTTCTTTGTTTGAAACAGGGTCTCACTTTGTAGCCCAGGCTGGCCTCAAAACTTACTATCCTCCTGCCTCAGCTTCCTGCGTGCTAGGATTACAGGCCTGCGCCACCATCCCATCCTCCTTGCCACTTTCTGCAGCAGCTCTGGAGTGCTCTTTCCTGAGTGTCTGTAGTTGTGCTGGCCTGGCTGCCTCAAGGTCCTGAATCGACACAACACGTTTTCCTTTGGTGGTCACTGTGACTTTGGGGAAGAGCCGGACGTCACACAGGGCCAGATCCAGTGACTAAGGTAGAAGAGGACGCCAGCGTGTTCCTACAGCCTGCCTCTCCATGTGTGGCACTCGGCAGCAGCAGTCACTTATATATATATATGTTTTTTGGTACCAGGGATCGAACTCGGGACCTTGCACTTGTGAGGCAGGTGCAGTGCCACTGAGCTACATCCCTGGCCCAGTCACTGTATTTTTGATCAGACCTCGCAAAGACACCCAGGGAAGAGGACTCCAGAGCTTCTGCAGGTGGCGAGGACGGTGGGATGAGTGTGCTGGAATTAGGGGGAGGACTGTGAGGGGTTTGTGGCAATGGATCTGTCACTCTAAGAAATATTTTTTTAAGAAATATTTTCAGGGCCAGGAATTTAGCTCAGTGGTTTTGCCGCCTGCTGTGCAAGCACAAGGACCCGAGTTCGATCCCTGGTACCAAAACAAAAAAATATTTTTAATTCATTCACCATTTATTTTGGGTTGTCTTGTTTGTGGTACTGAGGGTTGAACACAGGGCCTTCATGCTGACCTTCATCCCTTAGTGAGACCAAGTCACTCAGTTGCCCAGGCTGCCTAAAACTTACATCCATCCCCCTGCCTCAGCCTCTCAGAGCACAGGACTTCCAGGGAGCACTCCTTGTGTGGGCCTTCATAATTCCCAGGAGCTGGCCTTGAATTCATGGCAATTCTCCTGCCTCAGCCTCCTAAGTGTGGGGATTACAGTTGTGTGCAACACCAGGCCTGACTGCCATTTTCTCTCTCTTTTTTGGGGGGGGGGTGAAGAGTAGGAAAATTTATTGGGGAATAGGAATGTGGAATAAGAACAGCTCCTGAGAGACAGGAAGGGTCCTAAATGCGTTGCCAAGGTGCCCAGTTCTCAAAGGAAGTTTTATAGAACAGTCACGAGGGGTGGGCACAACGTGGGTAAAAACTAGAATCAACCAATAAGATTACAGGTGTAGCTGCCCGGCTAATAGCGATCCAATAGTAACAAGGGAAGTATGCGCATCTGGTCGTTGTGACACTCCCAGGAGTCCTCCCTCGAGGGCCCAGCCCTGTCTGCCTGCCTGCAATATTTCTACCGGGCCTAGCTGTCTATAACAGTCCTCCCCGAAGAGGTATCCCCTGCCTATTCTCTTTTTAAGTGAAGTATCACTTTATTTTAGTTTTTAAATTTTTATTAGTCCACGTTTGCAGCACATAACGCTCACATTCCTCTTCCCCTCCCTCCCCCCTCCAGCTCTGGGTCCCCTTCCATTTGCATAAGATCTACTGCTCTGCTTCCTATTAGCTATCTTTTATTTTGCTATTTAATTTATGTATACTTTGGGTCTCTCATATATATAAGAGAAACCATATGATATTTAAGCTTGTGAGTGAGATTCATTTCACTTAGCATTGTGGTCTCAAGGTGCATCCATTTTCCTACAAATGACTCAAGTTCATCCTTTATAGCAGAGTAGTGCTCCACTGTGTATAAATACCATCTTTTCTTGTAATCTGTTTTTATATTTTAAAATCCACTTAGTGTAGACAGCATATGGTTCAGTCTTTTTCTTTCCTTTCTTTCCCTCATGCCTTTTGGTACTGGGATTGAAGCCAGGGCCTTCAAACTGAATTACATCCCCGCCCTTTTTGTATTTTTTATAATATTAAGACAGGGTCTCGCTAAGTCACTAAATTGCGCAGGCTGGGCTTCAACTTGTGACCCTCCTGCTTCAGCCTCCCAAGTGCTAGGATTTCAGCCTTGTGGCACCACACCAGACCATTTTTACTTGGCAATCTCTGCTTTTTCTTTTTTTTTTTTTTTTTGTACCGGGGATCAAACTCGGGTCCTTGCTTTTGCGCAGCAGGCGGTGAAACCGCTGAGCTAAATCCCCGGCCCCAGTCTCTGCTTTTGCATTGGCCTCTTTAACCTGTTTACGTTGCATGGTGGGCTTGAGTCTACCATCTTGTTATCATTTTCTGTCCTTCCCATCCTCTCCCTGTTCCTTTTGGTTTCGTGGCTCTTGCTTCCTTTGGCTTGATCAAGGGTTTCTGGCACCCTAGATTGGTTTCTTTCCCCGTTAAGTTTATCGGTCCATTTTCGGTATACAGTATAGTGACATTCATCATTGGGATCTTGTACCCTTACATGAGTATCTTGATTCTTATTTTTTCCCCATTCCCTGCCCTCCCTTCACCCCCTCCTCCCTTCCCTATTTACAAAGACTTTGTTTCTATTTTTTCCTTTTCTCATATCTTTTCTTTTCCCTTCTTTCCTTTCCCCTCCCCCTCCCACTTCCCCTCCCCCTTTAGACCTTTTCTTCCTATTTCACAATATCAAGTCTACATTTTGATCCTTATTTACACTTTCAGTTTCTCACACCAGAGAAACTATTCTGTATTTTCACATGTGTGTCCTATTTATTTCACTTAAGAGGATGGCCGCAATGTGCCTCCATTTAGCTACAAATGTCTCTAGTTTCTCATTTCTTTAGGGCTGAGTAGTACTCCATTTTATTAAAAAAAAAAAAACACATCTTCTTTATCCAGTCTCCAGTTGATGGGCGCTTGGGCTGTTTCCAAGCTTTAGCTATTACAAACTGTGCCGCTATGAACATGGGTGCACATATATCACTGTGGTATGATTCTTTTAATTCTTTGGGGAAGATACCCAGCAGGGGAATAGCTGGGTCAAACGGGACCTCTAGTCCTAGTTCTTTGAGGTATCTCCATACTGATTTCCACAGTGGTTGCACCAGTCTGCACTCCCACCAGCAGTGGAGCAGGGTTCCTTTCTCTCCACACCCCCACCAGCATTTGTTACTGGTTGATTTCTTGATAGCAGACTGGCACCCTAGTTTTGAATCTGCTGCTCGCTCCTTAGTTCTTCGGTTTTGCCCCCATGGACAGAATGGCAAGCTCCTCCTCTTTGCTGAGCTCTGCTCCGAGATTGCATGTCCCAGAAGCTGCACACCCAAGGGGGAGAAGAGCTATCCAGCCACAAGCCCACCTCTCCTTTTCTGAGCTTCTTCCCTAAGCCACTGCAGCCCATTCTGAGTGGCTGCTGCTTGGCCACTCCCAGTGGTGCTGTCCAGGCTGTGGCTCCTGACCCGTGTCCCTTGAGCCGTGAGAGGTGTCTCTGCCATCGGGCTCAACCCCTGCCCGGCCTCTGCTTAGGCCACTTCCTATGTCCAGCATTGTTTTGGTTTGGGGTTATCTGTTTGAGACAGGGTCTCACTATTAGTGCAGACAGGCCTTGAACTCGCTATGTAGCCCAGGGTGGCCTTGAATTGGAGGTGATCCTCCTGCCTCAGCCCCCGGAGTGCTGGGGTCACAGGTGTGGGCCACCATGCCCTCATAAACTTTTTGGTACTGGGGATCGAATTCGGGTCCTTGGCATTTGCAAGGCAGGCGGCGAAACCACTGAGCTAAATCCCCGGCCCTCATAAGCTTTTTTGAAGACTTAGGGAGATAGAACTTCAAAGGTAGCAAAGTGGGCCAGGGATTTAGCTCAGTGGTTCCGCCGCCTGCCTCGAAAGCGCAAGGTCCTGAGTTCGATCCCCGTACCAAAAAAAAAAAAAAAAAAGGAGCAAAGTGCTCTGTGACTGTTTAGCGACAGCCCTGCCCACCCCCAAACTCAGGGGTGAGTGTGGACCGTGTGCCTGCCCCTCCATGGCGCCTTCCATGGCGCCTAGTGCTTGGGCTGGGTTCTGAGGGCATTGGGTGGCATGGCCTCTGCTGTGCCCTAATCCCTAGAAGCCAGTCACTGAGCCCTGGAGCTAGGAATGGCAGTCACCTTGCAACGGGAGCAGTACCAGCCACAGCGAGGGCTTCCATCATCCTGGAAGGGGCCCGCTAGAGTCTGGATGTCCTTTGTCCCCTCCGAGACTCATGAGGAAGTTTAGTCCCCGGGGGAACGGTGTAGAGAGGTAGTGGCACCTTTAAAAGCCACACCTGGAAAAAAAAAAAAGGCACACCTGTCATCCCAGCCACTCAGGAGCCTGAGGCAGGAGGATCACAACTCTGAGGGCAGCCTGTCTCAGAACACAAAGGCCTGGGGATGCAGCTCCGTGGCAGGAGGGCCTCCTCTGCAGGTGCACAGATTAAGGCTATGTCCCCAGGAGAGGCGGCCCTGTATCTGGTCTGGGGCTGCATCCTGCTGGGAGCCGTCCAGGGGCTCAGGGCCGTGCGCAGCCGCAGTCCGTTGCTTCTCCCTCCCTGGCTTCCACAGCAGAGGGGTGTCCCGGGCTGGCGGAAATGAAGCTGCTGTGCACATCTCTGGAACATCTCGGGGTATGATGCACTCATTTCTCTTGGGTGTCAAATGGGGGGCGGGCGTTTGAGGCGGGGGACCCGCTGCAGGTGGCATAAAAAGCCCACTACAGCTGGCCCACCGTACCGGGAGGAGGCCGTTGTCCCCCCGCGGGCCACCGTAGCCCGGGACCAAACAGCGGAGGGCCTTCTGGGAAATGGAGTCCGTGCTCAGCTAGCTCGGTACAGTCCAGATCCCAGGGCCAGGACTGGCGAGAGCCGCGGGGTGGCGCGTTCAGCACCCCCGGCAGGGTGTTGCGGGCTGATGCGACAATGACGTGAGAGCTGCAGTTTGGCTTGTCTTTCCCTGATACCACGCGAACGCCCTGAGCCCCGGGCCATGTTCCTGGCCTTTCCTGGCGCGCATGCGCAAGGTTGGTTGGCTTTGGGTTTTGAGACAGGATCTAGGGGTCGCAACCCTCCAGCCTCTGCCTCCCCAGTGCTGCGGTGACAGGCGTGCGCCTCTGCGCCTGGAAGAAATGGCTTTAGAAAGCTAGCTTCATAGGACCTGCTTGGGAGTGTTCCCTTACGGTTAACTTCACAGATCGAATCTTTGTCTAATCTTAAGCAAAACAAAATGAAACAGCTACGTATGTCTGTGTCTCTTACATTTTCCCTGCCTCAATTACCCCACAGTGAGTTCTCCTGTTCTTTTACGTCTTTTGAAGAAGTTATGTTAAGCACAGTAAAAGCTAGCTGGGCACGGTGGCAGACGCCTATCATCTCAGCACTGGTGAGGCCGAGGCTGGAGGGCTGTAACTTTGAGCCCAGCTGAGCAGTTTAGAGACTTAGTGAGGCCCTGTCCCAAAATTGAAAACATTTTTTTTAAGTCCCAGAGAGTACTGTCTTATCTTCATGACCGAAGGCTGAGTGGCGGGGGCCTGGGGTGGGCGGGATCACAAGGGACTTTCAGGGTGACAGGTGTTTGTGTTCTCGATTGTGGTAATGGTTTGGGAGATACGACTTGCAGACCACACACTTAAAATATGTGCGGTTTACTTTGTGTCAGTTATTCCTCAGTGAGACAAGGTCTGGCTGTGTAGCCTGGAACTTGTGGCGATCTTCCTGCCTCAGCCTCCTGAGTGCGGGATGATTGGTCTGTGTCACTGCACCCGGCAGTAAAGCTGTTTTAAAAAATAAAATATGGGACCGAGGATTTAGCTCAGCGGTTCTGCCGCCTGCCTCGAAACCTCAAGGACCCAAGTTCTATCCCCGGTACCAAAAAAATAAAATAAAATATGGGACCGGAGATTTAGCTCAGTGGCACCACGCCTGCGTGGCAAGCACAAGGTCCTGAGTTCGATCCCCGGTACCAAAAAATAAAATAAAATAAAATACGTCTCTTGGAAAGGAGCATACTGTTGTGTTTGGTTTCCTCTCTACTCCAGTCTGGCATGTGGGTGTTTATCCATTCACACTGTATTGCGTTTGCCAATATGGTTGTGTGTGTGGTTCTCTGTTGTTGTTGTTGTTGTTGTTGTTGTTGTTGTTGTTGTTGTTGTTGTTCTTCTTCTTCTTCTTCTTCTTCTTCTTCTTCTTCTTCTTCTTCTTTTGTGGTACTGAGGATTGAACTCAGGGCCTTTGCACCTGTCCTGCCCCTGCCCCAATTTTTACTAGTCTGTTTGTGATCATAACGAATACATTTATCACAGGGCGGCCCCGGCCTTTATTATTTTTTCTTTTGAGACAGTGCCTCGGTAATTGATTAAGTTGCCAGGCTGGGCTGAAATTCTCTTTTTTTTGGTACCAGGGATCGAACCCAGGACCTTGCACTTGTGAGGCAGGTGCAGTGCCACTGAGCTAAATCCCCGGCCCTCAAACTTTTGGCCCACCTGCCTCAGCCTCCAGAGTAGCTGGGGTTCCAGGCCTGTACCACTGCACCTGGCTCTTGTCCCCTCTATTCTCCCTTCGCTTTTGCTTATCTTTGATGTTACTTGTTATGACTGGGTGTTTAGTTTCACAGATTTTAAACTGCAAAAGTGTTCTTGCTCTTGGTTTTGTGCTCCTGGGGCTCGAACCCAGGCCCTTTGCCCTGAACTTCATCCCTGGCACTTTTTACACTTGATCTGAGCCAAAAGGCCAAGAAGCAATCCCCAGCACTTTTTTAGTTTTTATTTTGAGACTGAGTTTCAGCAGGTTGTTGAGCAGCCCAAGCTGGGCTTGAATTTGCAATCCTCCTGCCTCGGTCTCCTGAGTGCTGGGGTCACAGGAGTGCTTCCTGGTGTTGCTTGGTATAGTCTGTTTCTGTTCCCCTACACATGTCCCCTCGCTAGAGCACATCTCTCCTCCCACCTGCTCTGCGCTTTCTCCATGAGTGGCACGGAGCAGGGCATCTGAGGGACACTAACACCCATCACCCTAGCACTCAGGAGGCTGAGGCAGGAGGGTCACTGTGAGTTTGTGGTCAGCTACAGAATAAAAGAAAGAAAAAGAAAGAGCCTTGCCCCTAAGTGCCTTTCTGTTACTCCCACAGGCAGAATTCACGACTCAAGGTCTGCCCATGTGTCAGCATGTCATTCCTGTTCTTTTTTCTTTCCTATTTATGCATTTAGTTATTTTTTTGAGACAGGGCCTGGCTTTATAGTCCAGGCCGGCCTTGAACTCACTCTGCAGCCCAGGCTGGCCTGGAATTGGTGGCGATCCTCCTGCCTCAGGCTCTCGAGTGCTGCAGTGACAGGCATGTGCCTCCAGGCCTGGCTTCTGTGCTCTTCCTGGCCAGACCCTGTCCACCTGCGCATTCTGCACCCTCCGGCTGCTGGACATAGGTGGCATAGCACATGGAGGGGAAGTCTCTGGCTGCCACATTTTCATTTCTTTAGGGGACAACTGCTGGGTCCTAGGGTAACTTCTGGTTCCTTTCCAGAACCTTCCAGGCTCTCCAAGCCCCCAACCCGCGTTCATTACTGCCGGCGGTGTAGGAGGGTTTCACTTGGGCCCTCTATGTCTAGCCATTCCTAGGTGTGAGTGTTATTGTAGTTTGGGGTGTTTTGTTTGTTTGCTTGCTTAGTTACTTTGTTAATTGCTGTTTTTTGAGACGGGATCTGTTTTAAAGCCATGTGCCCAGTGATCCTCCTGCTTCAGCCTCCCAAGTAGCTGGAACTACAGATGTGTACCACTGTTGTACGCTACTGACAGTTCTTTTGATTTGCATGTCACTACTAACTAATGACAGCTACCATCCTTCCCTATGCAGGATTATTTTCCTTTGGCTTAAAGAACAACCTGTAATATTTCTTTTTTGGGGGGTGGGGGTACCTGGGATCGAACTCAGGACCTGCATTTGCGAGCAAGCAGCAGCACCACTGAGCTAAATCCCCGGTCCCCCTGTAATATTTCTTATGGGACCGGAACCTGGAGCTGTCTCAACCACAAGCTTTGCCTCAGCCACTGTCCAAACCTAGATTTCTTTTGCCTTTATTTTTGTTGTTGTCGTTGTTGTTTGGTTTGGTTTTTTTTTTGGTACTGGGGATCGAACTCGGGTCCTTGCGCTTGCACATCAGGCAGCGAAGCCACTGAGCTAAATCCCCGGCCCTGTTTGTTTTGTTTTTGAGACTGGGTCTCGATATGGTAGCCCAGGCTGGCCTGGGACTTGCGATCCTCCTGCCTCAGTCTCCCTACTGCTGGGATCACAGATGTGCACTGCCCCGCACGGCTTCTTCGATGGCTTCCATTCATTTCCCTTCCATCTGCCCCGTCATGCCTGCGGCCTAGGGCCCGCAGGACAGAGGTTGCCATGGCAACCGCAGCCGGCGGGGTCACGCTCGGTCGGTCGGTGGGCAGGAGGCCGGGCCTGCAGTGGGGCAGGCTGCCCACTCAGTGCAGGAATGCCGCGGGGACAGGGGTCGAGGCGTCATGCAGAAGGGCGAACGCCTTCTCCGTCACACCGACATCTTCTGTCCTGTCACGGAGGCTGCCAGTGTCACCGAGAACATGCCCTGCCGCTGCTTGGTGGGCGAGGCCCATCCCCTGAGTCACCCTGCCCTGGCCTCGGGACCGCCCCCATCACCACGGCAACCACAGGGCTAGGTGGCAGCAGGAGCTGGGCCACCATGTTGCGGCCCGCTCTTCTGCTGGCAGCGGCACCGCGCAATCCCTGCGTCATCTGCCTGGCCTCGCTGCCTGTGTCACCCGCGGGCGAGGCTGCCTGACCTCTTTCCCGCTGTTGGTTCCACTTTGTCGTCCCCGCCTAGGATCGAACCTAGGTTCTTCCAACTGAGCTCCATCCACAGCCCTTTTCATTTTTAACTTTGAGACGGGTTCTTGCTCAGTTGCCCAGGCTGGGTTCAAGCTAGTGACCCTCTTGCCTCAGCCTCCTGGGTGGTGGGGTTCCAGGCATACCTCACAGTGCCCAGCAGGAGTTTATATTTCAACATTTAAGGGCTGGGGATTTAGCTCAGTGGCACCGCTCCTGCCTTCCAAGCACAAGGTCCTGAGTTCGATCCCCAGTACGAAACAAAAAAAAAGAATATATTTCAACATTTAAATATTACTACAAAAAGGGCTGAGGAGGAGCTCGGTGGCGGATGTTTCTGGGTCATCTCCCCTGGACTAAGAGAAGTAGGGGCCTAGTGCACAGGTACTCGCCATGGTTGCAGCTACTCGGGAGGCTGAGTCAGGAGGATCACTTGGACCCAGGCAGAAGTTCAAGGCCGGCCTCGGCAACATGGTGATAGCCCCACACCAGGCCAAAAAACAACGGTAAAACTGTGCAGACCCCAAGTCCACAATGGGAGGCAGCGCCAGTGGGGCACGGCTCAGAGGGGGCAGATGTTTCTTGCCTTCCTGAGAGGAGGCAGAGAGCACGGCAGCCCCAGAGGAGCAGGAAAGCAGCTCTGCCTGGCCGGGAGACTGAGGCAGGGCAGTGTAGCCCCAGCTCTGGACCTTGGCCAGTGAAATAGGGTGCCAGGCGGAGGGAGAGGGCAGCAATAGGACGGTGGTAGGGCACTCTGGCAGGGCCACCATCCTGTCTTGTCCGTCCCTGGAGTTAGCTGGGCAGCCTCTTACCTTCCAGGAGCCGGGGTGTTGCCAACAGCACGGGAAGTGGAAGAGGAAAGCGTCCCCAGTCCACAGTTGTTTAGCTGGGGACAGGAAGTCCAACTGGGCCTAGGAAGTTAAGGTGGCTAGGGTTTCATAACGGACGCTCTAGCCTAGCCGAGGGCATCTCTGCCTGCCTGAGTCTCAGAAACCTCCCTGAAGGCTGAGGTTCAGGGTGCGTGGTGTCTGCTGTCACACTCCTGAGCTCCAGAGATCCGCTTGCCTCAGCCTCCCGAGTAGCTGGGACTACTGTACAGGCACCACCACTGCGCCCAGCCAGAAAAGTAGATGTGATGAGGGCAGGCTGGCTCAGCACGGGGACCTGGGAGACCTGAGCGAAGCTGCTGAGAAGCAGTGGGGACAGCCCAGGGTGGACCTAAGGCCCGCTTGAGTGGTTTTGAGCAGGCTTGCCTTTCTGGTACTGGGTTTGAACCCAGGGCTCTGCACTGAGCTACATCCCTGGCTCCATTTTTTTTTTTTTTTTGGTACCGGGGATCGAACTCGGGTCCTTGCGCTTGCGCTTGTGCAGCAGGTGGCGAAACCACTGCGCTGAATCCCTGGCCCTCCATTTTTTTTTTTTTTTTTTCTTCTGAGACAGGGCCTTGCTAAGTTGCCCGGGCTGGGCTCCACCTTGCTATCCTATCCTCCTGCATCAGCCTCCCAGAGTGGTAGGATGACGGGCATGTGCCTCATGCCTGGCTAGAAAGTAAAGTTATTTGTTAACACAGGGTGCAAAGTGGAAAAGTCAGCTGTTCTTGAACACAGAAAGTCACATTCTGCAGGCAGAAAATGCAGTGTTTCGGCCAGTCCGGAGCTCACCTGGCATGTGTGAGGTCCTGTCCACCCTGGCACTGCAGAAAAATTGCTGCTACTGCTGGGAGTGGTGGTGCACACCTGTCATCCCAGCACTTGGGAGGCTGAGGTGAGAGGATTCCTGTGAGTTCAAGGCCAGCCTGGGCTGCATAGTGAGACCCTGTCTCAAACACCAAAGCAAAACAACCAAACCTACTGCTACCAATAGTAAATAAAAAAGAAACTCCCACGGCAGCCACCCGTCTCTGGGGTCTTCTCCTGCCACACTGCTGAGTCTCGAGCTGCTCGCAGGACGAGGGGCTTCAATGTCCTCTCTCTCCCCCCGCCCCTTTCCTTTTCAGTAGTGGGGATCGAACCTAGGATCTTTGCACCAAGCTACACCCCAGCCCTTTTCATTTTTCATTCTGAGACAGGGCCTCGCTAAGCCGCTAAGTTGCCAAGGCTGGGCTCGAACTTGCCATCCTCCCGCCTCAGCCTCCCAGCTTGCAGTTATAGTGCTGCACCTTAAGTTTGCTTACATTGCTCTTGGCTGCGAATCATGCCATGTGTGATCTGTAAGTGTAGGCATAAGCTTTGCCAGATTTCGCTTTTGATAATAGATTTGTGTGTGTTGTATGGTAGCCAATGGTAAAATAGACTAATCTGCTTATATTTTATGCATTCATAACATCACTTTTTCTTATTTTTCCATGCAGTTCACCCTCAAGATTTTTCAAATTGTTACAAATCTTAAAAAGAATTTATTCCAGCCATGGTGGCGCATGCCTGTGATCCCAGCATTCAGGAAGCTGAGGCAGGGGGATCGCTGCAAGTTCAAGGCCAGCCTGGACTACACAGTGAGACCCTGTCTCAAAAAACAACAAAAAAACCCTTCTGTCTCTCTTAGACAGAAGCTTTCTTTCTCTCAATAAATTTTTCCTACTCTAAAAAACAACAACAACAACAACAAAGAATGTAATAGAAGTGGACCAGGGCCCGGGACTCGTATTGTTTGGGGTGAACTCTAGTGAGAGCTTTGTACCGATACTTAAGGGGCGCTATTCAATGATGTTGGGAGAGGCTAGGGGGCTTGGTGAGGGGCGCTGTTGTGGCCCATATGAGGCCCTGGGTTCCACCCCCAGCACTGTGGGAGGCTGGGGCAGGAGGTCTCAAGTATGAGGCCAGCTGGGGTGACCTAGGGAGGCCCCGGTCTCAAAATAAGCAACAGAAAAAGGGCTGGGGGCACAGCTCAGTGCCATGGCCCTGGGTTCAGTCCCAGCACTGAAAGAAAAGCTCCCCTTTCTCCATCACAGTGACTATACTTGAAAATTGCTAAAAGTAGATTTTAAATGTTCACGGCAAAAAAAATAGTAGCCAGGCGTGGCATCACGAGTCTGTAATCCCAGCACTTGGGAGGCTGAAATAAAGTGATTGCTATGAGTTCAAGACCACCCTGGGCTACATAGCTGGAAAAAGCTGGGCGCGGTGGCGCATGCCTGTCATCCTAGCACTGGGGAGGCAGAGGCAAGAGGCTTGACACAAGTTTGAGGCCAGCCTGGGTTACATAGTGAGTTCAAGGCCAGCCTGGACTATAAGCAAGACCCTGTCTCAAAGAAAAAAAAGAAAGATTAAGTTAATTACCCAGATTTGACTATTTGCAATGTATGCATATACCCAAACATCATGTACATCATGAATAGATTCACTTTCTGTCGGATTTTTTTTCTTTTTTTTCTGAGACAGGGTCTTTCTTCAGTCTGGGCTGGCCTCCAACTCACAGCAATCCCCCTGCCCCAGCCTCCTGAGTGCTGGGAGGATAGATGTGTGCCATCAGGCCCAGCCTCAGTTTTTTTATTTTTTAAAGAGGCATAGAGAGATTTATTAGGTCAAAATGTCGATGTCCACACTCCAAGAAATAGAGTATGGGTCCGGGCAAGAGAGGAGCAAGCAGCTGGGAGCTGGGACCCAGCCACTGCCCCCAGGGCCTCAGCCCTGCCCGGCTGGTTTTCTTTCTTTTTTTTGGTACCTGGGGATTAAACTCTGGACCTTTCGAGGCAGGCTCCGGAACCGAACCGCTGAGCTAAATCCCCGGCCCCTCTCTAGTTTTCTTGAATGAGTGATCTAAGGTGTTTCACTTAAAAACATTCTTGAACTCTCAATCTGTTCCTTATCTCAAGATGAGGTCTCTCCCCTTTATTTTCTCAATAAGCATCTTGGAGGGATTTGGGATGTGATGAGCCTAGAAGAAAAGCAGCAGAAACCAACTTTGGGAAGACTGATGTGGAGGACTTCGGCTAAGAGTTGTAGTCTTCCTTCTTCTTTCTTCTTTGTGTTTTGTTTTCATTTTTGTTTTGTCGGGGGGTACCAGGGATTGAACTCGGGTCCTTTCGCTTATGAGGCAGGCTCCGGAACTGCTGAGCTAAATCCCCGGCCCTGGTTTTTGGCTTTTTGAGACAGGGTCTCCCTTTGTAGTGCAGGCTGGCCCTGAACTCACTATGTAGCCCAGGCTGGCCTCCAACTCGAGGCATCCTCCTGCCTCAGCCTCCCAAGTGCTGGGAGCACAGACGTGTGCCACCATGCCCAGCTATTTTGGTTTTTTGAGATCCTCCTGCCTCAGCCTCCTCACTTATTCTTGGGGTGCAGAGGGGCCCAGGTCATCTTCATGCAGCTGTGCGGGCTGAGGAGGGAGACAAAGGAAATGGCCTTGCAATCTGTCCCAGGGCTCTTGCATCCTGGGCCACCTTGGAGGGTGAGGCTGGACAAAGGGCCTGGTCAGTGGGTCCCTTCTAACGAAGGGAGGTGACCTTGTCCCATGGCCTCAGACCACCTGGCTTCTGAGAAGCCCCGAGCACGCCTCACCCTAAGGCCCCTGGACACAGAACCCCGTGGGTGTCCCCTCCCACCTGGCAGGAGCTCTGCTTCCTCACCTTTGTTTTTTTGTTTGTTTGTTTGTTTGTTTTTTGGTACCGGGGATTGAACTCAGGTCCTTCCGCTTGCAAGGCAGGCGGCGGAACCACTGAGCTAAATCCCCGACCCGCTTCCTCACCTTTGAATCCAAGATTTCATTCTTTGTCACTGTGGGCCACGACCCCAGTGCTTCAGTGACAGTAACCTGGGCCAATGTTTCTTTCCTCGTCTTTATTATTGGTTCTTTTTTCTTTTTAATTTTGAAACAGAGTCTTGCTAAGTTGCTCAGGCTTCCTGTCTCAGGTCTGCATCACAGAGCTCCCTGGCTCTCCTCATCTTCCTGCCGCAGGGTTTAGGGTAACAGACACCCTATCAGCCCACCTCTGCACCCTGCCACCACCTCGGTTTGCTTAGGGTTTCCTCCCTCCCTCTCTTCTTTCATACCAGGGATTGAACCCCGGGCCTTTACACTGAGAGCCAACCACACCCCTTTCTTTTATATTTTTATTTCAAGACAAGGTCTTGCTAATTCAGAAAGTTGCCCAGGCTAGGCTGGAACCTGCGATCCTCCTGCTTCAGCCTCCTTCAGTGCTGAGGTGACAGGTGTGCACCATCATATGTGGCTTGATGTATGGCTTTCTGAATCCTCTTTTGGATTCTTGAGCTAATGTTTTGTTTTTGGAAAACAGGACGTGAAGTTCTTTCTGGGCATCGTCTCTGGCACATCTAGAAGGGACAACCCTTCAGTCACTCACCCGGAGTGAACTCACACCCCTGCCCTGGCCAGACCACCAAGTTCCAGGTTATCTGGGCGTGGTGGCACATGCCTGTCATCTCAGCACTTGGGAGGCTGAGGCAGGAGGACTGCTGAAAGTTCAAGGCCAGCCTGAACTACACAGCAAGACCCTGTCACAAACAAACAAATCAAAAACCAAACCAAGGGCCAGGGCCCACCCCACCTGGGCCACTTCCTAGTCTAGGACCTGAAGGTCACTCAGGGACAGTGATCTCACGTCCTGTCACATGGTGCAGGGCCGAGCAGCTGCTGCCCTCCAAGTGCCTCGGTGGGCACTTTTTTGTTTTGTTTTTCAGTGCTGGGGCTGCAGGCAGGGCTGCTCTGTCACCTCTACATCACCCTGAGAAGGAGGAAGCAAGGCACAGAGAGCTTGGGGACTCATCCCTGGTACCACCAGATCCTGTCAAGGATCTCACTTCAAGGGCCCAGCTCAGTGCCTCAGACTCACATAACCTAAAATTCACCATCTTAGCCTTTCGTTTTCTTTTTGACATAGTGTCTTGCTGTGTAGCCTGAGCTGGACTTGAATTTGTGACCCTCCTGTCTCAGCCTTCTGGGTATTGGATGACAGGCGTTTCACCACACCCGGCTCCCAAGTGCTGGGATTATCCTAACCATATCAAGTGTACAGCTCAGTGGCATTCAGAGCATAACTGTCACCTCCACCCATCTGTGACCCTTCCAGCCCTGGCCCGGGCTGGGGACAGCACCCGGACAGTGCTTGTCCCTCTGTGCCTGGCTGGTGGTGAGGACTGCCATGTCCTGTGTCCTCTGGGCTCGGCCAGGGGTGGAATTTCCACCCTTTCTTTCTGCCCTGGGTCACACGTCAGCCCAGAACTTCCATTTTTTGAAGGCTGAATAATATTCCACTGCTTAAACCAGGCCACTTTTTTTTTTTTTTTTTTGGTCCTGGGGATCGAACTTGGGTCCTTGCACTTGCGCAGCAGGCAGCGAAACCACTGAGCTAAATCCCCGGCCCAAGGCCACGTTTTTTGGTTTTGATTTTGACTGTTCTTAGTCCATGCTTGCAGCACATGGGGTGACATTCCTCGTGGGGAAGACCAGATCTTCTGTAGCCACCTTGCCACCAGCCCTGGTGGCCGCTGCTGGGGCACAGACTATCTTTCATCTCCAGTGCTAGGGATCGGACATTCCCAGCCGTTTTTATTTTTTTCTTTCATTTTGAGACAGGTTCTTGCTGAGTCGCTCGGTTGCGAAGGCTGGCCTTGAATTTGCGGTGACCCTCTGCCTTAGCCTCCCGTGTATCTCAGTGACAGGTATGCACCACTGTGCCTGGCACCGCCCATGGCTTCTGAAACCTGAAGCAGCCATGGGGTGTGTTGATTTAACAGCCATTTGTGTAGACAAGCATCACCTGGCCATACATAAAAGTGTTTCAAGTGACACCAGAAACCAAAGGAGGATACAAAACGTCAGCCACCAGTGTCAGCTGGCCAGTGATAGCCTGAGCAAATGCACTGGTCTTCCCGCCCAACAGACAGCCTCAGGGCTGTGACATGAAGGAAGCCTTGTGGCCCTGCGGGGCAGGGGGCAGGCAGCCAAGGAGGGCTGGGGCGGGGCAAGTGAAGTCACAGTGACCTCTTTTTTCTTTTTTTTCAGTGCTGGGGATTGAACCTAGGGCCTTGTACATTCGAGGCAAGTGGTCTACCACTACGCTCCATCCCCAGTCCTTTTCTTTTTTGAGGCAGGGTCTCACTGTGTAGCCAGCTTGGGCCGCTCCCTAGTGCACGTGGGTGCCACTTGATCCGGACATGGTCCCCATTGTTGCAGACAGGACATGCAGGGATCTGTGGTCACACAGCCTAACAACAGTCCTGGTCCCCAAGTGGGTGTGCTCTGGGGAGGGAGGAAGCACAGGCAAGATGTCACTGTAAGCTGGGTGTGGTGGCACATGCCTGTAACCTCAGCACTCTGGAGGCTGAGGCAGGCGGATTGTCGAAGGCTTTCAGGTTGTGCCAGGCAGCTGCTGATGTGAGGCTCGGGTGGGGCAGCGAGGAGGGACGGCAACAGTGGGGACACAGTGGGGACGGTGTCTGGATCAAGTGGCACCCACGTGCACTAGGGAGCGGCACAGGCTGGCCCCTGCTCACCCTAGGCCATTGGTGCAAACCCAAGAAAATGGGTCTTTCTGGGGTGCAAGCGCCCTGTGTGGGAGCAGCTGGGCGCCTCCAGGATGGCTGGGGCGGCTCCCACTTCCGGTTCTGTCTCCGCCACCACCCAGCCGTTGGGGGGTGGGGCGCGGCCCCATCTGGCAACCGCTGGCTCCCAGCTGTGAGACAAGGCCGGAAGGGACAGGAAGCTGTGTGGCTAAAGGCACTGCACTCTGAGGAACGCTCATCAAAGAAAGGGTGGCAGCCAGGCCCAGTGGCGCACGCAGGTCATCCCAGCTACTTGGCAGGCTGAAGCAAGAGGGTCACATGTTAGAGCCCAGCCCAGGCTACTCAGTGCAAACGCTTGGGGCTCAGTCCCCAGTGCCTCCAAACGACAAGGGGTGAGGAGAGAGGGGTCCAGGCCACGGCTTGCAGCCTGGCACAGGCTCTGCGGTACCTTGTTGGATGTCGGGTGGGCAGTGCCTGGGCACCTCGGAGCCTGCATGGGCACCACCTGACCTCTGCCACCTCCCCGCTCTGGGAAGGACCCCCAGCCCCTGATAGCACCACCTGCTTCCTGTGAGCCCTGCCCAAGCCTGGGCAAGTTCGTCACAACGAGCCCACCAGGCTACACTGACCCATGCTTCGGTTTCCAGAAGGTTCTTCACTGCCACCCGTGTGAGCTGTGCGCAGTCCAGGCACAAGGTCCTGTCCATGGCCAGTGTCAGGGCACATCTCTGAGTCCACAAGGGCCACATGCCACTGTGAGGACAGTGTGGCATGGCCTGGTGGCCTCCCTCCTTGGGCTGAGACACGGGGATCTGGAGGTGGTCACCAGAGGGTGACGCGAGCTTTCCCTGAGGTCCTCGTACAGAGCAGGCGGCTTGCCGGTAAAGCTGGCAGGAGAGGATTCGGTCTTGGGGTCTGCAGGTGACCCTGAGAGGTGACCAGAGGGCCTGAGGGTTTGGCTTGTGGCTTCTAAACCTGTCACCTGTGCACTGACATATGACTCTTTGGTAACCCTAGCCAATGAGGACATCTAAGTCACATGGTGGCTCTGAGGGTAGACCTAGCCCTCAACTTTCTGTGGGGAATTCAATATTTCTACATCCTTAGGCTCTTTCAAATTTACTTCTTTATTTTTTACTTTCTTTTTTTTTTTTGAGACAGGGTCTCGCTATGTGCTTCAGGCTGGCCTTGAACTCTCGGTGATCCTCCTGCCTCAGCCTCCAGAGTACTGGGATGACGGATGTGTGCCACCACACCGGCTTTTAGTTTTCTTTTCCTTTTTTCTCTTTAATTTGGAGACAGGGTCTCAGTAAGTTGCTCAGGCTAGGTCTGAACTTTTTTTTTTTTTTTTGGCCAAACATACCCAGGATCTGCGGGCCCATGGAGTCATCTGCAAGGCCCAAACCACCCAGGGCCTGTGCACACTTCCACAGCTCATGGAGCCCGGGGCACCATGTGGCACCCTCCTCACCTAACCCCCTTGGGGACCTGTGCCAAGCTCCCTGCCACGCACCACAGCCCTGCAGGCCCTTAGGGACAGCTGTCTCACTGGAAGCCTCCTGCTCCTGCCTGGCTCATCGGGCTCCTGTCTGCAGCAGGGACACTAGCTGAGGCCCCCATGCCACCTGAACCAGTCCTATTCTCCTGTCTGTGGCAACCAGGGTGACAGGCTGGGGACAGGAGTCAAACAGTGTCCATGTGACAAAGGAGACCCAGCGAGGGTGGGAAAGTGATTTCTTTCCTGGCCTAGGGCAGAGTCCACCAAGAGGTGGGGCGTGGCTGGGTCTGGTGGTACATGCCTGTCATCCCAGCACAGCACTTGGGAGGCTGAGGCAGGAGTGCCTTGAGTTTGAGGCCAGCCCGGGGTACACAGCAAGACCGTGTCTCAAAACAAACAAGCAAACACCAAAACTAAAGATATCAAGGAGTGTCACAGAGGGATAGCACACAGTTATCACAATGCAACAGAGAAGCCATCACTGCTTCCTTAATTTATTTATTGGTACCAGGGATCGAACTCGGGTCCTTGCACTTGCACAGCAGGCAGTGAAACCACTGAGCTAAATCCCCGGCCCCTGCTTCCTTACTTTATAGGGGAGGGAGTTGACCAGAGAGGGCTGGTGACTGCCCAAGGTCACACAGGGCAGTTGGTGGCAGTGGTAGTCATATAAGCAGGGGCTCTTTGGCATTTCTCAAATGAGTGCTTCCAACTGCATAAATGAAAACACAGAGAACTGCCAAATAAATTTAGCATGTGAAAACAGGATGATGCCAGGCATGGTGGCACACACCCATTATCCCAGCACTCAGGAGGCTGAAGGCAGGAGGATCACCATTAAATTTGAGGACAGTCTGGGCTAAGTAGTGAATTCAAGGCCAGCCTGAACTACACAGCGAGACTCTGTCTCAAAACAAACAAACAAACAGCAAACAAAAACCCAAGGCCTCGTGCATGCTAGGCAAGCACTCTACCAATGATTTACATTTCTAGTCCTTTTTATTTTGAGTAAAGGTCTCTCTAAATTGCCCAGGCTGGCCTAGAACTCCGGATTCTCCTGCTTCAGCCTCTTGAGTAGCTGCAATTCCAGGTGTGCAGCGCCACCACACCTGGCTGATTATTACATTTTTGCTGCCCCCCCCAACACCCCAGGGTTGGGGATGGGACCCAGGGCTTTGCTAGGAAGGAGCTCTACACCGAGCTACATCCCCAGCCCTATTAACAATATTTTTGAAAAAGTGTGATAGTATCTGTGCTTCTTCCCTAACACATTAAATTACAAAATCTACCAGCAAGTTGAACACAGTAATTTCAAAGTATGTCAGCCTGACGGTAGATCTTGTCATTTAGTTCACCTCTAGATGCCTACAGCACAGCCATAGGTCTGAAACGTTCTGCGCATTTACTTTGGTGACAAAGTCTCAAGTATGGTTAATGCTCTGTACTGTGCTGCCTGCGTCTGACTTGGACTAGAGAATACCGATGCAATGAGGCCCGAGTGGAGGATCATCATCTGCTCTCGCTCCGAGCTGCAGGGGCACTGGGCTACAGTCAGCGTGGGACAGCGAGGGTGACGCTGGAGCTGCCTCCCAAGAGATTCAGAGCCAGGGGCGACGCCGGGTCCCACTGCGCAAAGTGGTTCTGACAATTTACAGCGTTGGCGCGAAAAGGCCAGCGACCACCATCCGGGTATTTTGACTCTCTCGCTAGGCTGGGGAAAATTCAAATCTGAAAAAGGGCGGACCCGAAAAGCGGCAGTGCGCCTGCGCAGGGGCGGGGCGCGGGCCCTGGGAAGCGGGAGGGGAGCGCTGACGCGGGCTGACGCGAGTGACGCAGACCGCTCCCGCGCTCGCCCGTCCGGCTACTCTGGTCTGGCTCCGCCAGCCCGGCTGTGCGCCCTGAAACCGGCGGGTCAGGGAGGGAGGGACGACGGGGACGGCCTGGTGTGCAGGGCCCCGGTTTTGGCGCTGGGCCCGGCTCAGTTCACCGAGGCGCGGGAGGAGGCGGTGGCGCCCGGGGGCGGGGCCGGCAGAGCCTGGGAGCGGGTGTCAGCCCCGCCCCCAAGCGCTTGCGCTCAGCTGCGTCACCGCCCATTCTCGCCCCGCCCAAGCCTCCACCGCGGTCCGTCTCCTGCGGCTGCTGACAGTGCTGGGCGGGAAAACGGCTGCTCTTCGCCCGAAGGCGCTACTGTAGTGTTTGTTCCCTGCTACCCTTAGCACCCGTTCCCCCGTCCCCATTGCTGGTTAAAAGTAACTCCTCTGGCTTTTGTCCCTTCAGCGACCCGGGAGACTGTTCCGGGGGGGGAGGGGCCAAACGCGCGCGCGTGTGGGGGGGCTGACATTCTCATCCGGGCATCCCCAGGGGCCGCCGCCGCCGCCATCTTTGTTTTGTGCTGAAAATCGCTTTTGACGCCTGTGGACGGCCGGGCGAGGGGAAGTGGCAAGATGGCGGCTCCCAGGGCAGAGGCGTGGAGGCGAGCTCTGGGGAGCCTTGGGGCGAGGCGTGTCTGCACCTGACCCAAGCGCGGTTCGAACCCTAGGCGAATGCGCAGCACTACCCACTTCCCCCACTGCGAGGCAGCGCAGGGGTCCTGTAAGAGGCTTGGGCCCAGAGACGCAGCGGTGCGAGGGCGGGGGGCGTGACGTCACCAGGCTCCGCCCCCTCGCCCGACCGCCGCCGCCATGTTTAGTTGTTACTTCTTCACACAAGATGGCGGCTCCCAGGGAGGAGGCATGAGCGCCCTGCCGTTACCGCTCCTCCTGCCGTACAGTTGCCACTTGTGGGCCTAACTTGGGCTTTTTGGAGCGGCTCCTGTGGGACGCAGTCATAAAGAGGGAAGCGAGGATTGGACGCTACCTTGCATTTGGTTTGCACTGGAAGAACTGACCTAGGAGGAAAAGAATAGGGGGGGGAAGGGGGAGCTAGTCTCAAGATGGCGGCTCCCAGGGCGGCAGGCGCAGCCTGAGCAGCAGAGGCGGACTCAAGGGAGGGGCGCGAGACCTCACGAGCCGTACGGCGCGGACCCCAAGTAGCCCCGGAGAGTTGGAGCTGCTTGCACAGGCCTCCGGCGCGCCTCTGTTCCTTGGAGTGTCGCGGCCGTTTCGGGAGCGGTGGCCAAGCTGAGCGCTGGGCGAGGAAGCGGGACAGTCTCAAGATGGCGGCTCCCACAATTGTGGTCTGAGCGCCGTCGGGGCTACGACGACCGCGGCGCCCGTGGCTCCTTTCCACCCGCCCCGGAAGCCGGCCAGTACTGGGGACTTGGGGGTGTGGGAACCGGGCCGGGGCTCCGCCATTTCCGGCGGGGGAGGGCTACGACTGAGGAAGGGAGGAGAGAGAGGCGGCTCAAGATGGCGGCTCCCAGGGCCTCCCGCCCAAGCTCGTGAGCCGGGACACCCGGACGAAGACTCAGGGCGGCGGCACTCGGCAGCCCGCAGTTCCGCGGGCCTGGGCGCCCGCCGGCGTCGGCAAGCTCTCGAGGGGATTGGGCGCGCGAGCAGGCGGGGAAGAGCTGTGGGGACGGACGGCAGTTAAGATGGCGGCCTCCATGGAGCCGTCCAGCTCCGTGTGAGGAGCCGCTGCTCCGCGAGCGCTGCCCGATAGCGAGGGGGTGTGTGCGCGGACCCGGGCCGCCCTTCCCGCCGCCGACTCTCCCGCCGCGCACTCCCCGAGCCATGGCCTCGGCCGTGCCGCCCGCCAGCTCGCCGGCCGTGCTCCTGCAGCCCCGCTGGAAGCGGGTGGTGGGCTGGTCGGGCCCCGTGCCCCGGCCCCGTCACGGCCACCGCGCCGTGGCCATCAAGGAGCTCATCGTGGTGTTCGGCGGAGGCAACGAGGGGATCGTGGACGAGCTGCACGTGTACAACACGGGTGAGTGCGAAGCCCGCCGGCCGCGAGCCCTCCCTTCCCTTCCCCGCCGCCTCCCGCGCCCGCCCTGCCTCCCTCCCACCCGCCTCCCTCCTCCTCCGTCCCCGCCTCGCTCTCCCCGCCGCTCCGCTTTCTTCTCGCCCGCCCGCGGTGGGGTCACTTGGCGTTTCTCCGGAGGAACCCTGGGGGCCGACGCAGGGAGGGGGCGAGGGAGGGGGCGCGGCGCCGCTCCAGACCCCGCCGTTAGTTGCCGGGGGCCGGGCCCCAGTGCCGCGGGCAGACATTGGGTCGGGAGGGAACAGGGCGCGCTCCGGGAGAAGAGGGCTAGCCTGGCTCCCCGGGCTGTGTGCCAGTGGGGGGGGGGGGCGGACGACGGATCGATCCCTGGCCGCGGCGACCCCCTCTGGGCATTCACTTTTGCAGTTTGTTTTCCAAATCGCCGCTTGGTAATCGCCCGGTAATCGTCGCCTTGGGGCGGGCCTGGTAAATCCGTTTTGCGCCGGGGCAGGTAGCCCTTGCCTGCCCGCCTGCTCGCGGGGGCAGTGCCGCCCCCGTGCCTCGCCCACGCCGGAGCCCCTGCACCAGCTGGCCCCTGCTCCCTCGTGGGAGCCACATGTCTCTTGCTCGGGGTCCTGGCTGACTCTCCAGTTGGGAGCCTGCTGCTTTCATTGTTGTCACGGCTTTGTCGCATCTTTCCGGGGTCGCCTCTGTGCCCCTTTGCACACCTAGCAGCCCAAGGGCCACCTGTCAGCCGCAGGACCTCCCCTGGGTCCGGGAGGGGCCGACCCCGCCACAGCTCCCCACGCTCCCACGCTGTCCTGGCGGGCTCCGTGGGGCCCCCCAGCCTACTGGCGCTGGGGACTCTTTGTGTTCGTGCTCCAGGCACCTGTTGCCTCTGTCCGGGCCAGCCTGGCAGCTGCGGAGCAGGAATCAGCCCATGAGCCGGGGCCAAGGGCAGGGCCAGGGCCTCCAGGCTTCGGGGCTGTTTTTAGCTCTGCCTGGGCTGCGCGCAGCAGCGCCTTCAGCACCCCTCGGACCGACTTTCTTCCAAGGCCTCGGAAAGTGGCCCAGGGGGTTGGCCGCCCGCCCCTGCGTGCACCCTTGGTTTCAGAGATGAACTGTCCCCTTGCACTGGTCCTTTCAGTCTGCGGGACCTGGCCCCAAGATGACCGCCCCCTGCCAGCTCTAGTGCAGTTGGGGGACCCGGGGTGCCTGCAGCTTGGCAGCCAGAGTCCTGGCAGGGCCTGGTGCCACCTCTGCTCCTTACCTTAGTCTTGTGTCCTTTGTTTTGTTTCGAATGAGGCCAAGGCATGTTCTCAGGCCTCAGCCTCCAGCCTTGCCCTTGGTGAGAATTTCTGCTCTGGGATCGGGGGCCAGGGCTGGGCTGTGCACTGTGTCTGGGAGGGGTGTGAGAGTGAGAATGCCAGCGGGTGGCCTTCTTCTTTGGTGGCAGTCACCATGAGGGGGCCACCTGACTGGCCTCTGGTAGGCCTTCGGTGGCCACGCGCCTCATCTTGTCAGAGCGGGCTGCGCCTGCTGAAGGGGTGCTTGCTTTGGCTCAGGAGCTTTTAGGCTCTGGGCTCTTGGCTGGAAGGAGCTTTGGAAATCTCTAGCGGACTTCCTCGTTTCTGAAGATGAGGGACTGGCGTCTGAGGGGGAAGTGACAGGTCCAGGGTCACTGCCAGTGGGTGGCAGGCTGGGCGGGAGCCCAGACCCTCATGGGGAGTGTTCCCTGCCTGTCTCCTACTTTGGTCAACAAGCCCGGGCCGCTGCCTCGACCGCTCTCTTCTTCTCCGTCCCTGTACTAGTTGTTCACCAAGTGCAGCTGGTGTCCCTTCTGTCCTCATTGCTTCCCCGCCTCTAGAAGTCACTTCCTCACTGGCCCTGCTCGCTTCATTCCTCGGGAAATCCTGTTCACTGTTCGTTCGGCCGGGCTCGAGTGTCACCTCTTCTGAGAAGCCCTTTGCATAAGCTCTCCTTGTCCCTCTGGCTCTGCTCCCAAGGGCCAGCCTTAGTGCTGGGCTCTTCCAGGGTGTTCTTCCCATCCCTGGAGAGGTTCCACGGCCTTCTCACCAGATGGGAAGTATAGGGCTGGGCCTGGGAGGGGCACACTGGAAACGCTATGATGTGACGGGCTGAACAGAAAGGACAATGACGCCTGTCACCCTAGCATTGAGGCGGGAGGGCTGCTGCGAGTTCAAGCCCAGCCTGGGCTACATAGTAAGGCCCTGTCTCAAAAAGTAAAAAAGACGATGACTGCATCTGCCCTGCTGGGTGGGTGCCAGTGTTGAGGTGGCCACAGGACAGCATCAAGTACAAATGGAGTTGGCAGCCCGGAAGTGAGTGGGAGGCCCAGTGGCACAGATAGAAGCCCGCCTTGCTCTTGCAGAGGAGAGGCTCCTGCAGATTGTCCCTGATTCCCCTCCGACGACGAGTGGCAGCCTGGAGGGCAGTAGCATGTCAGGGCACGGGCGGAGTGAAGCCCAGAATGAGTTGCGTGGTGCTGGGTGGGTGATGGGGGGCGCCTGAGGGCAGCTGCTAGATTGAGATGACAGAAGAGCTTGGGGCTTGTGGGTGGAAGGGGAGAAGCGGAGCTCTCTGTGGCAGGGGTGCGCTCTGACAGGTGCTCTTATTGGGGCTTGGAGAGGGCCCTGCCTTAGCTGGAATATTGTAGAATGTAGAAGGAGCCTGGGGGCCTCAGTGGTCATTTCTCACCTTGCCTGCTAGCTCAGCCTTCACGCTGAATCCAGCAAGGCCTCCAGAGCTGTGTGCCCTGCCACCAGGGTGTGCTAGTGAGGGAGAGCCTGGCTATGTGTAGAACCATGCGCAGGGCTGAGTGGCCTCGGGTGAGCCACTGCTCCCAGGCCCCGTCCCCGACGATGCAACTCGCCTCTTGGCCGTCTCTCCTGACTTGTGCAGCGTGGATCTGTGTGCTTCCCTTGGTTCTTTTTTGCTCTTGCACTAGGGACAAGAGTGAAGCAGAGCCGGTGCACCTGTGGCTGCATGCCTGGGCAGCAGCTGGGTGGTGGTGACTCAGCTAAACAGCTGTTCCGTCACCTGTGGCATAGGGGTCTCCCCTGCCTGGGAGCCTCGCCTCGCCCTGGGTGGTCAGACAGGTGGATGTCTGCAGCCTCTTGCACCCCAGCGGCTCGGGCCCTGTTCAGAAGCGGCAGTCTGGACAGTTCCCCTCCCTAGGAACATCCTAACCCGTGCTCTGGAGCCATAGCGCGCAGCTGGGGAAGGGGTGGCACGTCCTCTGGTGGGGCGGCCTGGGCACCTTAGGCGGGAGGGGCACGGGCCTGGGCTAGGCCGCTGCAGGCTCCGAGAGTCCTCCCATGCGTCACAAGGCTCTTTTCCAGCTGCCACCACTGGCTGGAGAATGTTCTGGAGTGGTGTAGGCGGGGCGGTGGGGGAGGGGTGCCGCTGTCGCGCCTGCAGACCATCACCTAGGAGACAGAGCCCGGGAAGTGGGAAGCGACAGCGAGAGCTGCGGCCAGGGCTCCTGGAGAGGGCACTGTGGGCATGGAGGTTGGAGGTTTATTTGCGATGCTCCTCCAAGCCCTAGGGGAAGGAAGTCGGTGGCCAGATTCCCAGAAGCTGATGAATTATCTTGCTCAGCAGCTTCCTGCCTGCTGACGTGACCATGACGGGAAGCAGGGTCTCGCAGGCCGCTGGTGGCGGGCTGAAGGCCGAGGCTGTGGCACGTGGCATGGCTAGGCGGGCTGAAGGCTAGAGTGGCATGGGAAGGCCTGGGACTCGGAATGGGCAGTGGGGCAGGGTTCAGGTGCTCCTGGGTGGTTTGACCTGTGCTTCTTTCGGTCCTCCAGCGACCAACCAGTGGTTCATCCCGGCTGTGAGAGGGGACATCCCTCCCGGCTGCGCGGCCTATGGCTTTGTCTGCGACGGCACCCGCCTGCTGGTGTTCGGCGGGATGGTGGAGTACGGGAAGTACAGCAATGACCTCTACGAGCTCCAGGTAACAGGGTCCCTTCCCGCCGCCTTGGGGGAAGGACCCCCAGGAGCCGGCCTCAGAGTCTCTCTGGAAGCATCCTCTCCCCTGTCCCCTCCCCCGTGACCTCCTCGTCCTGGGACGATGATAGCTGTGAGTCTTGATTTTACAGGCAAGTCGTTGGGAGTGGAAGAGACTCAAAGCAAAGACACCCAAAAATGGGCCCCCTCCATGTCCTCGGCTCGGGCATAGCTTCTCCCTTGTGGGCAACAAATGCTACCTGTTTGGGGGTCTGGCCAATGATAGCGAGGACCCCAAGAACAACATTCCGAGGTGAGGCTCCCTGCTTTGCTCTGTGGGTCTTCGAGCGGAGGTGCTCGACTCAACGCAGGCCCTCTCAGATATGCACGTTAGCGCCACACGGCCCTGCCCTCCCCAGGCCTGGCCTGTGCATGCCCCTGAGAGCCTCCTGGCTCTGAATCTGAAAACCGAGTGGACCTTATGGCCAGGCTGGACCTGCTTGTCCTGGGGCCGTCCCTGCAACCTGGGCCCCGGACCCGGGCCCATCGCTTTCCCACCTAGCAGCCAATGCCTACAAGGCTTCTGGAGGGTGTTTTCTGAGGCCAGCTGCAGGCCCTCTATCTGTCCAGAGGCAGTCCCGGAGCCAACACCCTGGCTCTGGGGAGGCCCTTATAATGGCCTGCTTTGTGTGTGCACGCAGGGCTTGACAGGGTGGGTCTGAGCTTGAGGCCACCCCTGTGGCCTCACACACCCTGTCCCACTGCCTCAGTCTGACTCACCCTTGGGACCTGTCAGCCCCTTCGAGGTGAAGGTGGAGGAATCTGGATTCACCCCTCCCTTTTCTGGGAGTGTGCTGTCACTGGTGAAAACCCATTGAGACCTCGAGGTGTGGTGTGGCGGCTGGCTATAATCAATCAATCTCTCTCTCTCTCTCTCTCTCTGTCTCTCTCTCTCTCTCTCTCTCTCTCTCT